>OY776297.1:26392030-26546519 GCA_963675345.1 Trididemnum clinides
AAGTTAATGCAGAGTCTATAGTAGTTTAGGCGCCAAGCACATGTATAATATTAAAGTGCTGGTTCGCAGTAACTTTCAACGGAAAAAGCAGCAATGCTATGTTACGTTTACTTGTATGTGCTGTTCGCAAAGTAACATCACAAACGAATGGCCTGCACCAATCAGCAGCCGCCTCAACGTGGTGGTGCGTTCCCCGACCCCGTTTGGATTGGGTCGAAATTGCTGTTGGCCTTCCCGAGGGTCCCAGTTACCCCGGGAACTCTCTTTCATTTTTTCGCTGTGCTGCCCCCTGAACGACCGCAGTAGAGCAGCACACAGCTTCTTCAAAATCGGTCGCCAGTTTTCTCTCTTTCTTTTCTCCTGCCCTTTTCTTGCCCTTCTTCGTCTCTTGATTCTTCTCCTTCTCTTGATGAACGGTAATGTTCATCCCAACCCTGGCCCCATTTTTCCTTGCTCTGTGTGCGTTGGAAATGTGACCTGGCGTGGCAGGTCAGTGCAATCCTGCACTTGCTCCAAACGGGCCCATCTAAGGTGCTCACAACTTTCCCTCTCCAAATTAAGAGCTCTTGGCAGCTCTCACTCTTGAAGCTTCCCCCCTGCCATAACACTGTGACATCCTCCTCGGACTCCTCCGGCACGTATACCTCCACTGTACAATCTAGCCCCCTCTCTACTGATGCTGCACTCCCTTCCCACCCTCGTCTTCAAACCTCTTATCCCCCATCTGCCCATTCCGTATCTCCTTCCTCTGCCCCTTCACCACCGTCTCTTGCTCCTGGTTGTCCTTCTACGCCTCCTACCTCCTCTCCCCCCAGACTCTTTCAGGGTTCTTCAATGGAATGCTCGAGGTTTTCGAGCCAGAAACACTGAACTACTCTACTTTTTTTTGTCCCATCCTGTCAACCTTATCTGCATTCAGGAATCCAATCTGAATTCATCTTCCTCTTTCCAGATTCCTGGATTCTCTGCTCTGAGCTCTGAGCTCTGATCGCACCCACTCCTGATCTGGCATTCTCTCTCCTGATGCCACGCACGCTGGAGGTGGCATCGTCATTTTCGTCAGGCAGTGCCTATCGTTTTTTGAACTTTCTACCTCCTCTCTTTCTTTGCTTGATCCCTACTCCGATTTTGTAGGGGTCAACATCTCTCTAAACAACTACTCTTCGGTGTCATTTCTTAATGTGTATACCCCCCTATTCGCTCCTCCCCAACGGATGGCAGAACCGACTCCTTTTTTCCCTCCATTCTTTCCTCCTCCAGAAATCTCTTTATTCTGGGGGACTTCAATTGCCATCATCCCCTCTGGGACTCAAAAGGTACTTTTGACACCCGCAGGGAGGAAGTATTTGACTGGGCCATCTCTTCTGACCTCCTCCTCCTCAATGATCCTCACATACCTACCCTTCTCCAACGCTCCTCTGGCATTAGCTCCTCTCTTGACATCTCCTTTGCTCCCTCTTCTCTTGCCCTTTCTTGCTCTTGAGCGGTGCTACAGGACCTGAGGTTTGACCACTTAACAATTCTTCTATCGGTCCCTCTCTCTCCGGCCTATCGCCCCAACGAGCATCCGCCTTTCTTCAATTTTCAGAAAGCTCGCTGGGATGACTTTGCCTCCTACTTTGACTTCCATTGTCCTTCTGCAAAGGAATACTTGTTTCTTTCTCTTTCCTCTGCTGCTGCTCTTTTCACCTTTCTGGCACTGAATGCGGCCAAATCTTCAATTCCTTTTGGCCGCATCAACCGCCCTCCTAAAGCCTAGTGTCTGCTGAGGTGGAAAGTGCGGTTAGTGAAAGACGCAAGGCTTTTGCTGCCGCTCACAGAAGTGATGAAGATCGCCAGGTTTACATCTCCACTTCTCGACGCGCCTCGTCAGTCATCGCCAAGGCTAAGGCATGGCAGACGACTTGCTCTTCTATTTCACCTAAATCTAACCCTAAATTTGTACACTCTCTTCTTCGCTCTATCGCTGGCTCTCCTTCTTCTAACTTTTGTTACCGTTCTTCTCCCAGGAAATCGGCTTCATTCTATGCCGCTTACCTGCGATCCCAGATTTCCGTTTCTCAGCCAAAGGCCCTGCGTAGCAGAGCCAAAGGCTACCTTTCTGAGCTCCGCCAAGCCACAAGCCCTGAGGAGTCTCACTCGTCCTTTTGCTCTCCTTTCTCTCTCGCTAAATTTTATGCGGCTGGCTCCAACCTCTCCTCGTCCACTGCCGCTGGCTCAGACAAAGTTGCCTATCCAATGCTAAAGCATCTTCCTCGCTCTAGCATGGATTTTCTTCTTCACATCTTCAATCATTCCAGGTCTTCACATTCCTTTCCTTCCATCTTGAAGACATTTTCTATTATTCCCATACACAAGATGGGAAAGCCTCTCGACTCTCCTGCTTCCTTCCGGCCTATCTCTCTCACCTCCTGCGTATCAAAGCTGTTTGAACGCATCATTCCATCCCGTCCACACTTCTTTCTGGAATCTAATTCCATTCTCTCACCCCACCAGGCCAGTTTCCGCCCTGGACGGCCTGCTCTAGATCAAATTCTGTTCCTTTCTCAGTCCATTTCGGATGGGTTTAACAAACCCAGGCCGGGACCTTGGACGATTCTGTCTACTATCGATTTCTCGAAAGCTTTTGACTTTGTCTGGCATCCCGCCCTTTTCCACAAACTTATTTCGGCTGGCCTCCCTCCTTGTTTTGCTCGTTGGACTCGATCTTTCCTTTCTGATAGGTGCGCTTGTGTGGTTTATCAAAATCACAAAAGTCGTTCCTTTCGAGTCCGTCGAGGTGTTCCGCAAGGATCCGTTCTTGGCCCTGTACTTTTCTCTCTATTCATCAATGACCTTCCGGCCTCTCTGCCTTCTTCTGTCAGCTGCTCTCTTTACGCTGACGATCTGGCTATTTGGTTCTCTTCCCCCTCGGTCCCCACTGCGGTGGAGGCCACACAAGGAGCTCTGTTTCGATTGGAGCGCTGGTCTGAGTACCAGTGTCTTCCTCTCAATCTGAGCAAATGTGAGGCCTCGTTTTCCTCAGTGGATCCCCACCAAGCTAACCTCCAGCCCAGCCTCCTCTTACTCGGCTCCTGCCTCCGTTTCAATCCCACTCCAACTTTTCTCGGGGTCACCTTCGACCGCGCTCTTTCCTTTTCTAAACATGTATCTTCGCTGAAGGCCAAGTTCTTCCCACGTCTCAAGACCTTGTGCTGTATCTCTGCTTCCTCACGGGGCTCCTCTAAGGAGTCCCTCTCTGTTTTGTATAAATCTTTTCTTTGGCCGCTTTTCACTTACGCCTCACTCGGATGATTTCCTTTCCAAAGCGTCACCAATATCACCAAATTAAAACGCCTCCACCGAGCGGCCAGTCGCGCAATCACCGGCTGCCTCTCGTCCTCCCCTATCTCACTTCTTCTCTACCTTCGCTACGAGTCACCCTGACTCATTTTTCACTCTTTTATCTTATGAGCGGGCTTTTCGTCTCCCATCCTCTTTTCCTATTTCAGGTTTGGCCAGACTTGGAGTGAAACCAAGATTCTGCAGATCGTCCTGGAGAGCTTTTGCGTCCACTCATCTGATCATGCTTCCTTCTACTTGTCTTAGGGAGGCTCTTCTTGCGTGCCCTCCTTTTCCTCCTTGGAATCTTCCTTCTTTCACCGTAGAGTCCACCCTTTCTTCCTCATGCTCTCGCCCTGATCTCCCTCTCTCTCGTCAAGATGCGTCTCTTGCCCACCTTCACTCTCCCCTCCCTCATGATCTGGTACTCTGGACAGACGGCTCTGTTCCTTTTCCTTTTGGCAAGGGCAGCTCTGGCGTTCTTGCCAACTGCTCTCTCTGTGGCACTGAAGCCACTCTTTCCTTTTCAGCAGGCCCAGTATGCTCCAGTTTTTCCGCTGAAGCCTGCGCCATTCTGCACGCTCTTGCTGGTCTTCCTGCCATTTCTCTTCTCCTATATGACTCTCGTTCTGTCCTCGCTACTCTGCCCTCTCCTTCATCTTTCCTCTTATCTCAAACTCTGTGGCAGATCTCGCAGGAACTGTCTTGTCTTTCCTCTTGTTCTATCAGACTACAATGGGTCTCCGGACACTTGTTTCTCCCGGTGAACAACGCGGCTGATGAGCTGGCCAGATGGGGAGCGCTACTTGTGCCCTCCGCAATTCATTGTAGTCTCTCTCCTCTTATCTCTCGTATCCACTCTTGTCTTATCTCGGACTGAAGGCGTATTGTCTCATCTAAATTCTTCGACACACAGGTTCCCTCGATCCCCACCGAGAACTTGTGCTCCCTCGTCGTGCTCGCTGTGTTCTCTCTCGTCTTCGCTTCAACGGACACAGCCTTTTGTTAGGCTTTTATCTCTCTAGGATTGGCAGAATCGAGAATCCTTTCAGCAGCATATGTGGACACTCGTCCCAGGACATCTCTCATCTCATTCTGCACTGTCCAGCTACGGACTCTTTGCGCCGCTCACTCTTTGGCGACTCTCTGTCTCTCTACGACCTCTGGTCCAGACCGTGGGTAGTTGTCCGGCTTCTGGAGCTCCATGGTCTTCCGCCATGCCCCCATCCGTCGGAAGGGGTCGGGTAACAACAACAACAACAGCAATTTTGCTAAATTAGGCTTACCATATTTTTGTGATTAAAAAACGGGACGCTTTGGGACAACATGCCTGACTATGGGTGACGAGACGATGTCCGGACACACTTGGCGGCGGCAATATAGGTCTTGACCTTTTTTTTGGAGCACACCTCCATTTCAGGTGCAATTTACCTTAGTTCCACTATATATCAATGAATTCCACCCACAATGGAGGTGTCCTCCGAAAAAAAAGTTATTACCTGCTTTGCTGCTCTTTTTGTGTCATTTTCAGCCCAAATTGTCATCGAGCAAGACTTTGTTGTCATTATGGCTTTACTTACCGAGACAAACGTTTAAATACTGTAGTTCTGGCTATGCTGGCTGACTGAATAAAAAACCGTGACTTTCGATCGATTGACCGGTGCAAGGCCTGAAAAAACAGGATGTATGGTAAGCCTGTACTAAATCATACTGAGCATTAACCAAATCAAGGCGCATATGTACCCGATTAGGCTACCTAAAGAACTAGAATTTTTGAAGATGCCAAAAAATTTCTTGATGCGCCCTTTTAGGAATAAAATTAGATTTTATTGGATTGGCCTCCACGATTAGGTTTTTAACACCTTGTCTAAAAATATAAAAAATCATGAAAGTGCACAACATTTTCCAAACTTTAGTACTGGATTGGGCCACTTTTTTGACGTGTCTTGCTGTCTTCACCTACTTCTTGGATGGCCAAGAGGATTATTTCACTTGGAAAGGTAGGAGAATTTGTCAAATTATCCCTTCTTGTGCATTCTCCATACATGCCGAAAGCCCAGTTACATCCACCTCAAAGAGGTGGCAATCTACTGGAGAAGCTAGGGAAGTGACATCACTTGAAAACGTGACACTCGGGAGAGCTTTGCGAGAAAACAGCCTCTAAAAGTAGGTCTTCACTTAGTGTAGCCAATACCTAGCTAGCATTGAAATGTGGGAACTATGTCTTTTTTAGGTGGGCAGATATGTGGGCTCTATACGGGTTGCCCAACTGGGCCCAATATCAACTTGTCCGTCCAGAAAACATAGGCCCTATATGGGCTGCCTATCTTGTTTTTATGTTGGTCCCATATACATAGACCATTATTAAACTGGGCTTTCTCATACGAATTTGAGATTAAACTCACAATGGCTGCCTACTGTCCTGTCCAGAAAATATAGGTCTTATCTGGGCGACCCATTATATCGTATGGGCTGCCTATCTTGTTTTTACGCAGTTCCATATACATAGACCATTATTTAACTGGGCTTTCCCATACAATATTAAGATTAATCTTACAATGGTTGCCTACTGTCTATTTAGGTAGACATCTATGTGTGCCCGATATCAACTTGTCAGTCCAAAAAAAGTAGGTCTCATCTGAGCTATCCACAATATTGCAACACAATTGGACACCAACACCGACTTGACATTAATCTTAAATAGGGCAACTGCTTATTCACAAAAGTTTTCGCTCACAGTTTAAGATAAAATAGCCATAAGATGGGTCTTCCTACATTTTAGAACCACTCTAAAAGTACGATTTTGATCCGTCCAACCGGTTACCAAATTTGACAATACGCTCTCTTAGGCTATAACAGATAAAAATATATGAACCACAAAGATCTGAATAATCTACACCTTTTAATAACCCAACAAATAAAAAAGATGCACAACAATTTCCACTCACTTTTCAACAGTTTATTCCTCTTGAGGAAGCTTCCTCTTCTGTCGCAAGGATCGTCGACCTCCCCGATCTCTTGCACCTAGCAACCACTTGCTAACAGCAACTTCTATATTCTTTATAGATGAATTAAAAGTTGCTGGATTTTTCTGGGCAGCGTCTGCAAAGAAAATGATTTTATAACAGTTAGTCTATTCATTTTTGGGCCTGCCATAGCCATATGTAATGCCTCCTTGGAGCGGTTTGTCTTTTTCAAAATGATGCTTATATTCTAATTTAGCAAGCAATTGTAAACCCATATCAACGTCGTCTTCAACTATTTATTCAATAAATTAAGAATCCATATCACCGAGACTCAAATTGTTTAGAAGAAACTATCTACATCCAATGAGCATCATTATATTGGTGCGATTTTTTATTGGAAAACGATACATGGCACCTTACGAACAACTTTAAACGTATATCTGTGGTTTCTAAAAATGGGTTATAGCCTAGTCAAGAAAACGTTTAATAGCAGATGAAAAATCACTAAACATACGTGGTTAGAGCAATTATCATTAGTAGTAATATTTTAGATTATACTATGCATACAATTATAGATTATGTGAAGTACTTACGGCAAAAAACATCAAAGGCATTTGCATTTTGTAGCGCCTCTTTCCCATTTCTGCCAATCAAATTACACTGGAACGCCACATCGTCGTGTATCACTTCCGTAAAAGCGCGGCGGCAGAATTCTTGCAAATTTCTGCCGACTATGTTTTGCGAGAAGAATGACCAAATCTACAAGTCTGCAATAAAACATAATATTAATACTTCGTTTGTTCAGCAGTAGGCCTAATAGACCATTAGTAAATATAAAATTCCAATATACAAAAAAACTGTATGCAACCAGTTTTCATAACAAAGTAAAGCTTTCTTTTTCACTCTTTTGGAAGTGTGAAAACAATAAATCTAAAAACTTACCAAAATTTTGGTTTTGGTCATTTGACCAAAATCCCAAATAAAATGGGGCGCAAGGCCATTCGTGACTTATTTTACCAATTTAATTACTTAGTTACTGTGCAGGTTTTGTAAATTTGTTGTCACGGTATTTCTCTCGATATAAACTATTACGTTTCAAATGCACTGTGAAATTGACATTGCACCAATTATCTTCAAACAACTTGTTTTATTCGCTCCAAATGCTTTTTACTTTTTGTAAACTTTACTGATGTACTGATGCCAATTTTTGTGCTGATATATTAATGCGAGATGCGAATGTAACATCGGCTGATGTTTACTTTTCATGACTATTTACAAAAGCAGCATTTGACACGATTTGGCTTTTCCAAATCTAGACTGCCAGTAATTTTTGCAATTGCAAAGCGATATTCGCGCCTAAGCTTGAATACTCTGTTTCTGGTTGACGCATTTTTGATCACCAGTTTATTTCTAGGTTAGTGGATCACGAGACAGCAATGCGTAGGAAAAAAATTTCAACAACTATACTTTTTTCGGCTGCCTACACAACTTTCACAAGCCTACCAACATGTAATAAAAACAAGAAAACGGCAAAAACATGGCAAAAATTACTTGTTTATTTACTTGGTAGTCCTATTTTCTTATTCCATGAAACATTTTTTCTTATTCTGATGCATGTTATAACATGCACGTTTTTGTTTGGGAGTTTAAAAATTTTGTTTTGATGCGACAAAATGATCTTCATTAAGATTAGTTTTAAGCAGATCGAGGTTAAAGGCTACAAAACATTAGTAGTTTGGCCTAGGCCTACATTAGTTATAAAATGCATGCAACATCAGCACCAATGCGGCACAACATTAGTACAAGTTAATTTCGCCATTCTCTTCATTATTCTTGAAAACTGAGCACCAAGCAGATGCCTGCTGTGATTCCTGTATGATTTCACATGAAAAATCATGTATTTGTTCAACTTTGCTGCATTTAATTGATATGTCTTTGAAGTTAACATCAGTCAGGCTTGTAACACATCTGCGCAAAAGTATTGTCATTTGCCATTGCAATACTAAAAAACCGGTTTTTTGACCGACCGCTGTGTTAATATTGTAATGTATCATTGTTCTTTAACAGGCAGCATACCGTATTAGTTGTTTGCTTTGAAAATACTATAAATAAAAGCTTTACGCTAGTTGCTGCCTGCCGCTTGGTTTTGCTGTAATGGTACCAGACAGCATTATGTCATCGCAAAGGCAGTTTGAAGCATTCAACAATAAAAAGGAGCATGCTCAGAATGCTTAAAAAAAGAACCAGTTGTTGTATTGTCAATTTTGCTTAACTCTTTCGCTCCCGCGATCATCGATTGATGATCTCGTGTTTTCAGTGTTTCCCTCAAATTTTTCAAATTGAGTTACAAAATTAGTTTACGTAAAAATCGATTTGTGACTTTATTTCTCATCCGATTTTCATAAAATTTTCAAAAGATCACGCTTATTTCATCACGCATCGGAACATGTATAATTTGTGCCCTAACTCTTGGATTTTTATACCCAAAAACGGTTAAAAAGATCAAGAGCCCAGTTGCAGACGACAAAATTGGCCAAATTCTCAGCACGTGCCAACTACATAAAATCAAGTTCAGATTACATCTTTACCACATAACCAAACCCTTTATCATTAACACAGACTGAAAACTACTCTTTTGGGGTATCATTTGACAAAATTTCAAGCGATAATAATAAATTTTACTGTTTTAAATTTCCAAATTTTTTAGGGGTCTCAAAACCCCCCCAAACAAATTTGAATGGTAAGTAGATAAAAGTAAATTTAGTGCGTAAAGTATATAATATGTTGCTAAATACCGGTCTCGTTTGAAAGCTTAGGAAATTTGCTTTCCAGCAATATATAACTTTAAATGGTTTAGATTAAGTGGTATATGATATTTACTGATCAAAAATGAATAGGCTACTGTACATCATACAAGTTCAAAACCCCCAAAAATTTTTGAATTACCTTCACTAAATTATAATTTTTATAAAAACTACACCGTTTAAAAAGACAAAATAAATTGCAAATATTTCACCGCTAAAGTCGTCATTTTGTATCAAGTTTCCAAGGAGATAGAAACTAAAATACAAGTTTAAAAGCTAGCAGAAGTTTGGCTTCTTCAAATCAAAATTTGTTGTATCCCCCTTGTTTCTCAACCAATGGGAAGGGTATAAACAAGCTTCTGCTTTATTGTCAGTGACAGCATATTCCATTTAAACTTGATATTTTGTGAATCTTGAAGAAATTCCCTGTTCAAAAATACATAATGTTACATGGTTTAAGACTTTAGGCTAACCTCTAGCAGATAATGATTGATCATATATTCGGTACTGAATTTAACTACCAAAATTTGGTACCGGTCGGTACTGGTCAAAAAAAAGGTCATGTGCCTCAGAAAATAGCAAATTGTAGAAAAACTAGGCTCTTGGGTAAGTTTTGATTGATGTACCTTGAAAGCTTATTTCCTTAGCATCATCTTGCGACTATTTCTAAAAAAATTGGTAGAAAATAAAATCTGTAGTGATCTTTGAGGTAAGGGTACTACTTTAATTTCGAAGACAACTCAGCACCAGTTGGGGGGTTAATTTGCATAAAATTTGCATATTCAAAAAAAAATTTTTTTGTTTTTATTATATTTGAAGTCCTCAAGAAATGTAGATTTCAATGATATATAACTTTTAATGTAGAAGTAAACAGATGACTAATGATTTACAAACAAACTTAGGGTATTTTATGATGATTAATTATGATTGATTATGACAAATTATGACAGTTTTTCGCGCTGCCACCTTATGGACATTTTTTTCGCTATTCATGCAGGAGCGAAAGAGTTAATTTATCTAAAATTTTTTTATCGAAAGTACCTTGCTATTATTTTTTAATCTTGTTTCTATGATCAGTAGTTTTTGAGATAATATAGAGAACAAATAGTGCGATCAAGAGTCAACTGTGACGTCGTCTTATATCTCAAAGGGATGAAATTTTTGTAAGTTGGTTTTCATTTGTGTAAGCAATGGTTTTCCTCTGTAAGATATGCAAATTCTTAAAAACTAATTTTGATAATGACATTACAAATCCCTTGTGAGATGATCAGTTGTGCGGAGTTTGATGTTTGTACACCCAGTAGTTGTGAAGAAGTTAAAACTCACTTACACACAGACAGAAAGAATTGCACTTCGTAGTGTAGCCGAAAATGAAGTTAACCCTCCATCCGGCGCAACCGATCTGTCAGGCACATGGCTGACGCAATTTCGTGTATCTCGCGTTCTGGTTGGCTAAGTCAAACAGCCTCTGAAACACTCACCACAAGCGCATTCAGTGAGAAACGTCACAGTCAGTTTAACTCAGTTACAGAATACAGATTCGACAACGTGAAAGGCAGCACAACATAAGAGATCTCTCAAGCGCATTGCGCCCGATCATGTAATAAGTGGCAAAGAAGGATTTTATATATTTTACTGTGACTTGATATATCTGACACTCTTTATTTTCGTACATCGCAACAACGCGTTGTGATATACAGTATTACTTTATATTTTGCTACTATTAGGCACATTGTACCTGTTAGTGAGGTTTTACTCCATACGATGGCCTATGTCTATTTTATTGCTTACTATATATTTTGCTGTAGTGTTTTGAACTAAATTGATGAGTAATAGATATTTCAATCCTGATGAAGTGGCGTGAATGGTGAAAAATTCCAGTGATGAGGAAGATTGTGAAGACAGCAGCGATACTGACTCAGAAGATAATGCGCTTAGAATCTATGTTTGTTTTAAGCCTCACCCCACAGTCTCTAGCTACAAGACAACAAGTTCAAGCTCTGGTAGTCCTTGGCACTTGCCTTTTTCTGTTGAGTTGACAAATAACAGTAGTAGAAGGTTCTCATGTGATCAAGCAGTGACTAGTTGAACAATTAGAGGGTTTTAATTAAAAACTAACTTCCGTGAGTTAAGTGCTGCCAACATCCAAGTAGTAACTTCCACTTTGAGTAGGGAGAATTAATGAAATTGTTTTTGTATTAAATATAATTTCTTAATAGCATGACTAAACAAAAGCATTGCTCTCAGCAATAAGCAAGAATCAACTGTTCAGCTCCCACTTGAATGCATTGTATTTTGTGACTGCTCTATCAATTATAGCACCCAGCAATTCTTATTTCCCATCAACATTTTTTATGTTATACAGCAAAAGAAGAAAATATGCAATTGAGAATCACGTTGTGCATGGTACAGTGGTAGGGTAAGGACGATTTTATTACACTCTATCCCAATATAACTTTTGATGGAATTTGCATGCACACATGAAGAAAAAATAACATTTTTTATTATTCATTAAAAAAATCACCCTTCAATTGCAAAAATTAGTTGCAACTCCACCACAAAAAGTAATTTAATTATTCACAAAAAGCTGTACAATTTCACAATTTGAATTAAGAGCCAAGTGAAATCTATATCACTATTACTCATTAGTTAGAAAAAATTTAATGTTTAGTTTTCAGCGAATCTGCATAGTGCAAGTAAGTCTTGCAGCATTTTAATTGCATGCTCTGCACAGATATTGGAATGCTGCAGTGGTATAGATGTAGGCTCATGGACCAAACCTTCAATGTCTGTAAAGCCTTTGGGTGCTCCTTGCAAGCATCTGAAAAATTGTCAAAGTCAGCAGGATTGAAGTATAGAGCAGAAAACCTGATGTCAGCCCATGAACCACTAATAAATTCACATGCTGCTTAGTTTTCTGCTCTTACTCTGGTATGAAATTACAAGCACGCATGGTGTTGATCTCCAAGATCCATCTAGCTTTATTATAGGTGGGCAGTGATCGAAAATTCACCTTTAAGAAGCATCTCAACACTTTAAAAATGTTGTAGCCTGTCACTAAGTGAAGAATGACCATGTCATCTCACCACCAACCTTGATCGCTTGATTTCAGCGATTTTCCTGTATTGTTGAATGTTATTTTGAATTCTTTGAAGTCTTCTGTTATTGTTGAAATAAATGACCATGAAGTTTCTTCTTTTGCCATCTCCAAAGTATTCTTCAAAGGTTAATGTGGCCCTTCACGCTCATAGTCTTGGATCACCCTGAACCAGCTGATTTTGATTTTTAGTTTAAAACAACAACTTAGTTGACCAGGGTCTTAATCTTTTCTCAACCCTTTACAACTTAAAACTCGATAAACATCAATTCCAATTGCAATTAGACTTAACATTGACCATATCCATTTTGAAAGCTGACTGGGGCTGCATCTTTTTTTAGCAAATGAGGTTATAATTACTGATGCAAATATGTGTTTGATTGGCATTGTATATATTTAATTGTTTAATGTAAAACTGAACAAAGTTATCACTTGACCATTTTTTACCCTAGTCGTAGCAACTTGTAAGTAGTACCGGCACTGACAGACCTAGTAAACAAATTAAATCAGTACAGTATCCTAAATTGCACAAGCTGGTTAAAGGCCAAAGTTATGAAATTGATGAGCTATTAGATTTGCACCTATACGAGTAATTGTAGTAGCTGGTACTTGCAAGTGTGGTGCAAACTAAGCATCAAATTGTCATCATATGAATGAAAGTTCATTGCTCCAGGTATGCATTTCCTTTATCTTGCATGTGGCTTGGCTGATTTGTTGTCAAGCTTACTCTGTATGTTCAAGTTATGGCTTTTCTGAACTGCACCAACCTGACATTTATCATTTATACTGTATCAACAGCTGCTGACTCAAACTGTTGGAGAGCTTGTGATCATTAGGTCATTTCTGACTTAAGCTTCATTCATTTTGTGTGGTTTTGCTTCATGTATTAGTTATGTTTTGCACAGCCTTGGCAAACTAAGTTTATATCTGTTTTTACATTAGGTTCAGTTTGTGATAGTATTTGCTGATTACTGGCTACGTATAAGTGGTTTATCATAAACTATATTGCTTGGGCCTACAATAGGCTAGCCTAATTGCAACAGTGTAGGCTACTAAAGATCAAGCATGACAACGTCAACCACACTACGGGATCCAATACTGTGTTCTGATTTTAGCCAATTTATGGTAAGTTAAAAGTTTGCAACATCAACTGATTATGTGCTTTTTATGCACTGTATGTGTGATATTCCTCTGGAGCCTAAGTGGTAGAGAGTTGGTAGTTTGTTATAAACCTTTGTTTTTTCATCTATGAGAAAATAGATAAGATGCTCAGTTGTCGCTTTTGCTTTTACACAACTTAGTTTATACCAAAAAGATTTGGATGTAAACTTGACTGCTGGAGATTTATTTTGCTAAATTTAATCACCTTACTTAACTCACTTTTTCTCAGCAGCAAAATTCAATGCTATTAATCATAGGTGCGTCAGGAAACACCAAAAGAATGTTAGGAAAACTTGTACCACAAATATTTTTTATGAGCAGTTTCTGTGTTTACATTACCATAAACGTAAGGGGATGGTGTATATTGTAAAAGTAAGGAAAAGTATAGACTGATGACAAAATTTCTGTCAATTTACCTGTTTTATGCATCATAGAAATTGACCAATTGCAAATGTTTAATGGTAAAGTAGACTACAAGGGTAAAACACTGTCCACAGCATAAAAGTCCGGCAGGACCATGAGTAAATTTTGTTATGTGACCATGAGGAAATTTCTGTTTGGTATATTTACGAGAATGCCTGACAAACCCTGAAAGCTATTTTTACAGAACATAAAAAAATATCTGCAATGTATTTTATGTAACTGAAAAAAGCTGTTTATTGGTAATCAATGATATTAAACTTCACCTCTTGTCAAAAGCATTGCTTATGTGAAACACTTTGACACTGAATTTGGTGACCGACAAGTAGCTTGAGGCTTTAAATCAAGTATAGCTTAGACCAGGGGTGGGCAAACTTTTTAGCCAGAGAGCCGCATCGACCATTGAAGAGTGGTCGAGGGCCAGGGCTTGTTGTCTCGTACAGCTGCTTGCTATAAAAGAAATTGCATTAGCTCAATATTTTGCGATATGTCCTTGCAATGTGGTATCCCAGGGTGCAACAACGGTGGTGTCTCTAAAAAGAAAAAAGGTCATTGCCTTTTTGAAGATGGTAAATGCGTGGTTGGGGGCAATCGTAAGATCTGATGCATTTTCCGTCTAAAGAATGGGCGATTACCTTTTTTTTAAGGACACCATTGCTTTTGTGCCTTGTCAATCTCCTTGTCGTATTTATTTCAATATGGCAAAGTTTCAAAAAGTGTTTGCATGCCGCACAGAATGCTCTCAAGGGCTGCATGCGGCCTGCGGGCCATAGTTTACCCACCCCTGGCTTAGACCATGTGCTTTATTTAAAGCCTCTAGCTACTTGTCAGTCACTTTGACACTGGTTTTGCTATTTAGAGAGTTTAAAAACATCTCTACAAGTTTTCCGTTATGGGGATAGCTACTATAAGCTCATAGCCTAGGTTTTGCTGTTGTCATTAGAATTAGTCCCATCAATGCGACCTGGCAGCACCACCACCATCAAACAAGTCTGCCACTTTTCCTTTTTTCATAATCTGATTCTGTCCTTTTTCTCCTTTGTCTTTTTCACACTCTCGCACATATGGCAGGAGTTAACACTTAATCTTCTCATACAACAATGCAGTTCTGTGGCCATCCAAGTAAGCCCCTCCAAATTTTTTCACTGGCCTCTTTGAGAAAACTTGTTTGGGGAAGGAAGAAATTTTTGTTTTCAATCCAAATGAAACAAAAAGATTTTTTGCAGATCTAATATCTCAGAGTGTTCTTAAGCCATATGGTTGGTAAAGACCTTTTTCTTTTGCATATCTACTTTTTCAAAACCCAGTTTTCCAGCTAATATCCTATTGAGGGAGAGAGCATTAGACATAGCTGGAGAGTACAGAGGCAATTGCCAGGGCCCTGCTGGAGTGGGTTCTCAGTCACTCATTTTTTACACAAATAATGATATGATCAAGGAGCCGGCCAGACAAGGTGCGCTGCTTCAGCCATCTAGTCTCTCTCATTTCTTCATTTGTTATGAATGTATTTTATTTTATCAAAATTGTTTGACACCCAAGTTCCCCCAGTATCCATAGAAGAACTTGGCCTTTTTCTTGGTGTCCTCTCTCTTCTTTACTGCCATGAGTAGAAAGCATTTTTTGTGAAACTCTTTATTTCTCCAGCATTGAGAATCTTTCAAGCAGCGCTTGTCATTACTACTCCCAACACACTTCTTACTTCTCTGTCATACTGTTTAGACTTTACATCACATGATCTTCTGTGTCTCTATTTAGTTACTACCACTGGTCCAGGCCTTGAGGTTTTGCTATGCCCCCCTTTTGAGAAAAGGGTCAGTTAACAACAACCTCAAAAAGATTTAAACAAAATGTGTATGCAAAACGATTACTACACAGCTATAAATTGCACCTCTGATACTGTTGGTCTGCATCCTAGTTTACAGTTTTATTTCTTGGCTGCAGTAGCCCAATACTGCACACGCGTGGTTTAGGCATAAGTTGTATTGTCACAGCAACTTCACCTAATGAAATAACGAGATAAAAGGCTAAGCAGTTGCAAGCATGTGGTCTATATAGCAGTGCGTCTATGAAACATAGTTTACATTGTTTCAGATGATCTTTTGAAATATTTCACAAACGGCAGATGAACCCAACCTGTGTTTTGAAAAGTGCTGCTGTGATGCTTTGGTCATCAACAAATAAAAACAAATTTCTAACCAGATAACCTGTTTATGGCGTTTATCGCAACCACGTAAAACAGCCAATTGAAATTTTCTTACAGTCACGTAAAAATAGCTGACAGAAACTTCTTTACAACATAAAAAAAGCATACAAGATTTTTTATGGTCATGTATAAATTACCCACCACATTCTTTTTTTACTAAGAGATAAAAAATACGCAAATAACCTGTTTATCATTAGCTTTCTAGCACTATCTGAAGCAATCTTTCTTTGCTTCATCATATCAAAATAGGCGTGTAAAAGTTGTGTACAAGTGCATATTTTTGTCACTGTATTAAACAAAGAAATTTTTTGACCGGAAACGAGCACAATGAAAACATGATGGTGGGTATCAAAAATATGTTCTATTACATGTCCATGAACCACAATTCCTTTTAATCCAATTTTTTGTTGTCTTAGCTATTTATTTTGGCTCAAGAAAACTTACACGAATGCACATGTTTGCAAACAACAGAAGGTACACTTTCCTTCAATGTTTTATGCTGCATTTGGAATCAGAAATGCCACAATTTGTCCTTTGACAAAAGTGATTACCATTTTTTGAAGATTTGTTGCTGAGATGTTGAATTTAAATGCATTTAGTTTCCAGTTCATAGTTAACATCTTAGAGCACAGTTCTTATAAATATTGATGGAGTACTGGCTAAAAATAAGATAAATATCATATAGTTTCGATTTGCTCTTACAGCTACGTTTCTAATTTAAAGCAGAAGCTTGTGATTTAAGCTTATGCTTTAAATTAGAAACAAAACTGTGAGAGCAAATTGAAACCACAAGATGTTCATATTTTTAGCCAGTACATACCGTATATATATATGATATAAGGTCAAAAATAAATGTCAAGGATGCAGCAGTTTAATTGTAAAGCTGACATTTAGTCTGTGGTATTACGTTGTCGCTAGGTCTTGTACCTGTGTAAACAAACAAAGTATAATAAAAGTCGTAAAAGTAATAAAGTAGAACCATAGAAATAATTCATATGCTGTTAATGGCTTACTTTTGCCTTCCAAATCTTCAACATGAAAGAAAGTGTTTGCCTTGAGTCATTTTTTTCAAAGTTACTTTGAAGATTTGATAGCGTGGAAACATGGGTGTCAGTAGATAGTTTTTTATTGGGGCATAGCGGTATAGGCTAGTTAAATATTTTGCGAGTCTGTCAGACTTTGTATGTCAAACTTTTTGTACACAAACGTAAGCTTTGAAGCACTGGATAGTTGCATTTTTATTTGAAAAGAAGGTAAAGACCTTTTTTTGGAGGTTAGCTCTTGCAAGGTGAGATTTTACTTATTTTTCATCCAAATTATACGTCAACACCTTTCTGGAGATTGATTTTTCAAAGATCACATAGATCAGGGGTTCTTAACCGGGGGTACCTGTACCCCTTGGGGGTGCAAAGCACCAAAGCATAGGGTACGAGATGAGGCGTCAGAATAATGGTTATTTTAAACTATTTGCTAAAAATTTATTTTCAATGTTATTTGGAATAAGAAAACATTTTCCAAAGCCTTTTTTAACATCTGCATCTCTGAATGATTTTTTGTCATAAAAAAGAGTTATTGTGACGCAATAAATAGCTTCTTGTTTGTTCCGACAAAACTGGTTTTGAATTGGTTTTGTTGTGAACAATATTATGGTTAGTAAATATACATTGGCAACATGCTACATTGTGTTTTATTTCATGGTTAGATTGTATATTTACCGGTAATTTTGTAGGTGTTTGTTTGATAGTTCTAGGGGTACAAATACCTTTCAACAAATTCGAAGGAGTGCGAGCGCCAAAAAGGTTAAGAAACACTGACATAGATACTTTTGACATTCTCCTTTATCGCTAGTCACAGATTGTACACTCTTGTTTAAAATTCTGGAATTCCACGGGGAACCATGCACTCCTGCCAAAGCCATTTTGCCGGAAGACCAATGTATGTAAATGAGAAGAACATGGAAGAAAATATGGAACAACTAGTAACCTTTAGCAAAGCTTTTCAAAAGATTTTTTTCTTGTTTCCTTAAAATTGCCAATTAAAATTTCTTATCAACTTTTAGAATCATTTGAAGCAAAGTCGTTTAATTGATGATCGAATAATTCACGAATTAAATACAACTATTCCAACACAATCTTTTTCAGAAGGTGTCGATATAGGCAATCAATGCAAGACACTTCATGATATGGTAATTGCCGAGAAGGTTTGGTTTAGAATTTGTGTACTTTCAGGTCGATCCATGGCATTGTAGCAGATGTACTTTGAAGTTCACTGTACTGTGCAGGAGCCATTGGTAGTTGATAAATTTTGGATTACCATAAATAAAGTCTAGATGAATGTCCCACATGTGTGGTGCAAAAGCAAATGGGGAATGCTAGGCATGCAAGGCACCAGTAATGTCCAGTAATATAAAATGTGATATGTTGTGGTACTGCGTTGCCTTAAGCTAGTTTTGCAAATAATGTCCCGGCTTGATTATGAAATTATTATATTAATTGATTTGAAGTAGCCTGGTCTTGGCCAAAACTATTGTGATTTAGATGTAAAGTTGGAACAAGTGCAAAATTTTCCCCAAGACAACAACAAGTGCAAAATTTTCCCCAGTTAGTTATCAAGTTTATTCTTAAGAACATTAGAACAGTTGAGATACCATGGTTGCGGGTTCGAATCTCAGCTGGCAGGGCATTAAAAGAAAGGCAGTGTACACTGAAGGGGCAGGCCTGGTATGTAAATGTACGAGGGAAGGGAGTGTAAAATAGCCACTTTTTGGATCAAGTGCATAAATTTCGTTACATGGGGAAATTTTTGCTCTTAATCCGTTGAGTTTGGCAGCTAATGTCAGTTCGCCACCACACGATAAACTTCTTTTCAACATGTATTTAGGTTAATGTCTTGAGTTGCGATTATTGGCTCCTAACTATTAATACCACAAACACTGCGATCAATAGAATAGCATTTTACGTGGTGCTATTCGAAAGCACAGACTCTGCTGCCTATTGCAAAAGAAAGCATATGGACTGGAAAATTTGAAAACAAAGGATTAATTCACAAAAACAAATTGATATCAAAAAAACAGCTATCGTTAGTTTTACGCATTTTTCTTCTTTTAGTAATATGACTGAATGGCTATGAAATTTAAAATTAACTCTTTGGCGCTCACGTGAAAAGATAAGTTGGTAGTGCGAAAAACTGTCATAATCATAATTATTTACTCCAGATTTGTTTGTAAATCATTACTCTTCTGTTTACTTCTACGTCAAGTGTTATATATCATTGAAATCTCCATTTCTTAAAGATTTCAAAATTAAAAAAATTTTTTGGATGTGCAAATTATCCTCCAATAGGTGCTTAGTTGTCCTCAAAATTAAAGTACCCTTACCTTAAAAGATCACTACAGGTTTAATTTTTCTACCAATTTTTTTAGAAATGATGGCTAGATGATGCAAAAGAAATAAACTTTCAAGGTATATCAGTCAAAACTTACCTAAAAGCCTAGGTTTTCTACAATTTGCAACTTTTTGAAGCCTATGATCTTTTTTTGACCGGTACCTAATTTTGTTAGTTAAATTTAGTACCTAATATATGATCAATCATTATCTGCTAGTACTGTAGTTTGCCTATACTATGTAACATTATGTATTTTTGGAGAGGAAATTTCTTCAAGATTCAGAAAATATCAAGTTTAAATAGAACATGTTGTCACTAACAATGAAACAGAAGCTTTTTTCCACCCTTCCCATTGGTTGAGAAACAAATGGGATACAGCAAATTTTGATTTGAAGAAGCCAAACTTCTGCTAGCTTTTACACTTGTATTTTAGTTCTATCTCCTTGAAAACTTGATATAAAACGACGACTTTAGCGGTGAAATAGTTGCAATTTATTTTGTCGTTTTAAACGGTGTAGTTTTTATAAAAATTATAATTTAGTGTGAAGGTATGTCGAAACATTTCGGAGGGTTTTGAACTGACATGATGTATGGTACTCATTTTGATCAGCAAACACCATATACCGCTTAGCCTACACCATTTAAAGTTATATATTGCTGGAAAGCAAATTTCCTAAGCTTTCAAATGAGACCAATATTTAGCAACATATAATAGTTTTTACGCATCAGTTCTACTTTTTTTTTTAACTACCACACAAATTTTTTTGGGATGGTGTTGAGACCCCTAAAAAGTTCTGAAAATTTTATTATGTAAATTTTATTATTATTGCTTGAAATTTTGTCGGATGATGCCCCAAAAGAGTAGTTTTCAGACTGCGTTAATGATAAAGGGTTTGGTTTCCTGGAAAACATGTAATCTCAATTTGATTTTAAAATAGTTGGCTCTTGCTAAAACTTTGGCAATTTTTGTCGTCTGCAACTGGGTTCTTGATCTTTTAACCCTTTTTGGGGTAAGAAAATTTAATAATTAGGGCACAAATTTTTACATCTTCGATGCGTGAGGAAATACGCACGGTTTTTTGAAAATTTTATGAAAATCGGATAAGAAATAAAGTCACAAATCCATTTATTAGTAAACTGGTTTTGTAATGCGGCGAAAAAAAATTTGTGGGAAACACTGAAAACACAAGATCATCAATTAATGATATTTGTTTGTTTTCTAAAAAAAAAAAACTTGCTTTCCTTAGTTGCTGATGGTAATTTCAGTTAATTTTTGAGCGGTCTTGATCGAGGTATGCAATAGAAGTTGATAAACTGCTGATACGCCTGGTTGGTCGTGTACCATAATTTTATAGTATTCTGAGCTATTCCAGATAGTTTAAGTGGAAAATTGTAAAGTCGAGATATCTCGATAAAGGCAGCTTGGTTTTGCCTTCGTTTTTAAAATACAGAATAAACCTACTTGATATTCATTCTTTTAGTTTGGATGTAAGTTTGTTGTCTGTCTAAAAATAACTTTACACGGGATTCTAACCAACATAGTCTACTACAGGAGTGGGCAAACTTTTTAGGTTAGCGACCGATAAATTTTATAATTGGATTTGTGGATTGCATGATCAATTGATCATAAAAGGAATAAAATAATTTATAATTGTATTACAATTAAATAATTTCAAAATTCGGTCCTAATCGTGAAGAAGTAAGAAATTGGTTAATAAGATTTTACCAGTGCACCAAATTTTAATGTGACTTTAATTGCAACGGTTCTGAGACCGATTCAAGTTATACGTTGTCACTTGCATCGGTTTGCTGTTGTCTTTATCACTGATTAAATGCTCGCTCACAAAGTGGAGCAAAATATCATTTGAACTTTCTGCAAATTTTTTTAGCTCTGAAATTGGTTTCAGAAATGTTCAAATACGCGGTCATTAGATGCTGAAAATGACTGGCCGGCCGCATGAAAAACCTTGCAAGTTGTAGTTTTCTCACTAGTGGCCTGAAAGCTGGCTTTACCTACCGTAGGCTCTCAACATTCCACGACCCAAAAATCTCAAAAATGAATATCTTGAGTGACCGCGACACTTAAGTTTTTTAGAAAACGTTAGGATACTTTGCTCGTTTTATTAAATTTCATAAGCATTTGTTTTCTTATTGAAGGTCCCGAAACAAATGAATTAAAACAAAAACAGTTTTTAATGCTGCCTGGTTTCACATTTGCACCTTGCTGTATCGTAAAAGTGTACCAAAACGTACACAAAAACTGACTATTGCTAACAAAAAACTCGTAACCTCTCCATTGCGAGAAAATTGTGAGTTGACAACTAGGTTGATTTGGGTTTTTATAACGACTGTGATAAAGTGGCCATGTGTTCAAACTTCAGCAATGACTGCGTGGTTGTGTCGTTGGTAGAAATACTTCTCGATGATTTTTTTAATTCTATTCTGCAGTTAATTTATTGAAAGTGATTCAAACAAAACGGGGAAAATCCAAAGTAGGCCTGCACAATTTAATTCTCTTATGCTTACTGCCTCTGTTGGTGTCTTGCGAGTATGAAGGATAAATATGCAAAAAGTAGGTTACTAGCAGCTTGTGGGGTTGAGGATGACATAGTGCATCCAACCATTCGGAACAAATTCATGCATAAGAACTTTTCTACAAATGTAAGACATGGTTCTAACTCAACAATAGCTGTAGATGGCAGCACAGAGTATGAAGTTGTGTTGTATGCCTGTAAGTAAACGGCCCTTGTTTGACTGGTTGGTATGGACGTCGATTCGAGTCCATTGATTCGGTTGGGAGCCGCGCGATCTGATTTTTCTGATCCAGTAGCGCATGTTTGATCGCAAACTTCAAAACTTATCTGAATGTTTGCAAATCAGCAACAGAATAAGTTATCAGTACCAATATCAACATAGCATTATTGTTGTAGATTGTTGAGGCTCAGGCTTCCCGTAATGAAGCGATACATAAATGTCTAGATATTCAACTTAAAAAAACGAAAGAATTAATAAGCCAACGTGATAAAGATCCAGAGGAATACTCGATACGTAAACAATTAAGCAGAGAGCAGTCAACCGTGAGTATTTTAGATGCAAACTAGACCAACCGAATACGAAGAAAAATTAATTTAAATCGGAACGATTTAACGTTGTGCTAGTTGTTTTGTGATTACTCCTCCTCTTCCTCGGGATGGAGGTACGGCATGAACGGCAATTCAGGTTCACGCCGCCAACCTAATTGAAATTAAGCCAGGGGAAAGATGGCAGCCCATTTCGAACCAGTCATGAATGCCTGGTGGGTACCCGAGAGTCCCCTCCTTACGACATACTGGGTCAGCAACTTCACAATTTTAACCCGGTGAAGTACGGGTACGCCACCTGTCTGCCACATAAAGATGGAGGCATCCCGTTAAGTGCCTTGCCCAAGGACACAACAAGCAAGCTTGCCGGCTTGTTCTCCACACTATCCCTTTTTATACTGAGCGCCAAGCAAGCTGTGAATACTATTTTTTTAAATATTTTGGTATGACTCGACTTAGGGAATGAAGCCCAGGTCTACATCTAACCACTACACCATCGCGCTGGTTGTGCTAGTCTTATTGTAGGATATATTATCGTAAAAGTACGGTAGGCCACTCGAACATTCATTGGCATACAAAATACGTGCAGACATCGAAAATTTCGCATTTTTAAAAGATAGCGTGTCTATTCTTGCAATACCAGGCCCTGCGGCGTTGGAAAGGTATATTTATATTTGTGCAAGAATTTAGTTGACTACTATCTCTGAAATTTGGGGAGTAAAATTTTTTGGAAAGGTTATTCTTTTGTTGCAGTCAAGCATTATGCTGTCGTTTGCGATGCAGTTCAGACCTTTTAACGCAGGCTTATGTTTATTTTATTTTCAAAGCATAATTTTATTTTTTGCTTCAGTTCACGTTGTTGTTTAGGACGCCAGTGGTATTGGTCAGGAGTGGCATTGCTTCCGTAACTTTAAGGTTGGGGATAACCCAAAGTCGATGCGAAATCATGTAGTTGTTGGTAGACCTACATCGCATGATCAAAGTCTTGTGAAAGCAAGATGAAGCTGCCGACCCACTTTGTTGAAAGTGGCGATTATTAGAGTCCCACTAATGACAGTTCACTCTGTTGATGGTGGGGCTGATTTCTGCCAGTTGATTTTCCCGAAACTACTGTCGCACTGGTTCTACCAGATTAATTGGATGATCGGTGTGAGGCGTGGATGCTCCGTATCACACGGATCCTCTATCTGAAGGAAAACACAGGTTGTCAAAAATAATGATTTTTTCTGAAAGAATAACATCATTGCTTTGAATTTAACAGATGCGTTTATTTCAACAAGAGCTTACTGTTGAAAATATTGTGAAAGATCGTGTGAAAGCTGCTTTTCATGAACGTTGTCGAAACTATTATCGAGCTGATTTCCCTTCGTGACAAATTGCTTTAATAACTTTTACCTGATTAGCGATCCATATTACTACTGATTACCTTAAAACAGCGATGCAAGTGTGTCGTGTTATTTAATAATGATGATTATGTCAATAACTTGGAATAAATTAACAAATGCATTTTTCATGACGACTTCGAGATTTCAATTTCTAGCTTCGTTTTTTTTTCCAGTGTCTTGAGTCTGCTCAAATAAGGCTGCAAATTCGATCCAGTTTTGAGTTTGCTTATCAAATTTCTAGTTTTACTGTTTGTTAGCTAGCAATTTATTTATTAAGGTTCCTCCCTGGTGATCTGGGTGGTGAAAATTTTGAAACATGTTCAAAGATCGATTGTATTTCTACATAGTTGGTGATAGGAAGTTGTTTGCAGCATTTGCGCCATTTCCACAAATTATGCAAATTAGCCTCCAAAATGGCGAATTGAGAAGAAATTGAGTATGCTAGCAAAAATTCATACTTCTCTTGTAATTGTCAATAAAACGCATTCAAATTCTGCGATTCACATCATAATAACATATGTGATAAACGGTAGTCAGCGTTTTTGAAAAAAATCACCAGTGGCATTTGTAGAGGCATATCAATTTAATGATTTATGAAGATTACGCCTAATTAACATGCATATCCAGTGTAACAACAAGACTATTTGTGGTAGAGCAAAATCATGACTAAAGAATGAAGCACATATGTTCCACATTCTGTATACAAAATTTAAGCTTGATAGCACCAGAAATGTGGCAGTTTTGATGATTTGAATTGTAGAACATAGCGTAAAACACAATTACGAGAAAAATAAAGGCAAAGTGCTGGTACTGTATTTTAACTGAATGGAGAAAAGCATGCAGCCAGTAAGAATACCTGTATTTCCGGTTGTTTTTTGTCAAATTTGATAGCAAAATTGAATTCAGCATAGTCAAAATGATAGAGGGTAAAAAATTGGAAAAATTCGGTATTTTATGTTATTTTCACCTGCGAGGAACCTTAACCCTACATTTTTAGATTGTAATTATAAATTTTTCATGATAAACAGGCTTGTATTATTTGTATTGGTATCATCTAATCCTGTGAAACACGTTCTTTATCTCGATATTCAAACACTGAAAACATTTTTACAAAATCCGAAGTTAATTTGGAGTTCATTAAGTGGTATGAGCGAAGACGGACACTAGGGCGCGCTTTGTAATTATAAGACCTTAAGTAGGCTTACCATACGTCCCGATTTTTCATTCAGTAAGCCAGCATAGCTAGAACTACGGTATTTAAGCGTTTGTCCCGGTAAGTAAAGGCATAATGGCAACGAACTATAGCTTGATGACAATTTGGGCCGTAAGTAACACAAAAGGAGCAGCAAAACAGGAGATAAATTTTTTATTTGGAGGACACCCCCATTGTCGGTGGAATTTATTAATATGTAGTGGAACTAAGGTAAATTGCATCCGAAATGGAGGTGTGCTCCAAAAAAAAAGGTCAACACCTGTATTGTCGCCGCCAAGTGTGTCCGGACTTTGCCTCATCACCCATAGTCAGGCGTGTTGTCCTCAAGCGTCCCGTTTTTAATCACAAAAAGATAGTAAGCCTATTGCAATAGGTTATATGACTTCAGGAAAAGGCGTGGTCCCATTTTCTGCTATGGCCGAATTAAAGCAAACAAAAATCTTAATGTCACAAAAATTAATACAAAAGCGGGCCAACCAAATAGGCCTACCACTCAATAGCTCATTTCTTTAGGAGTCAAAACGACCACCATTAGGGCGACGCCATCAAATTTGATTGTTTCACTCCCCTTACACTTAAAAATCACGAATGGTAGTTAGTGTCATCCTTTTTTCTTTTTGAATACTTCCAGTCTTAATTTGTAAACCAAGATGATCACCATTACATGTACAGAACAATGGCTTATATTTGCTAAAACATTTCGTTGTGGCTCTCATAAATATTTGTACGGTGAAGCTGCATTAATTGATACGTTTGGAATTAGCACTGGTGATGGTATGCCTATCGGGGTAAAATCGCACCATACTCAGAAGAAACATGTTTTCTACCGGGATCAAACCTGAAAATTTGGGAAAAGCAAGGACTCATTTCACTTCTATAATCATACCTAAGCAAAGAAAAATAAATATGAATCATAATTCGTGACTAGGAGAAACTTGAAAAAGTTTGAGGTGAAATCAAAATTAACAACGTCACTGTGTCAAATCGCACCACATGGGAGATATTAGTATTTTGCTTTATGATAGTTTTATAGAGCTACTGGGATCAAACCAAACTTTTGGGAGAAGCAAGGACTCTTCACTTTTTAGGGCACGTCAAGAAGAGAGAAAAGAACATGCTACATAATGCGTAGCCAGCGAGGACTTGAGAAAGTTTAAGGGAAAATCAAAAGAAAATAGCGTCGCTGTGTGATATCGCACCACACGATAGATATTTTTGGTTTAAAATAGCTTAATATCAGAAATGTAATCCCTACTTCCAAACCACGGGAAACGCAAGACTTCCTTGGGTTCGTGTCAGCGATGAACAGAGCACATAAACCTAAGGCATAACCAGAAGCTTGAAATAAGATATTCTATTAGGAAAAGGAGCACAAAAAGTCGTGAACATCTTATGTGCAGAAAACACACAAACGTTTGGTAACTTTTTACACAAGAACCTGATCGTGAAGCCGGCTTGCCAAGCTGAACCGACACTCTCAATCCCGACGTTACTGACGATGGCTCTTTGGGTAACGCCGTCGTATATACCACAAAGCAAAGATTTTTTCTTATGCTGATATGCTGCCTGTTATGGTACTTATGTCTATACTCTACAGCATTGTAATAAAATCCCAAGTTTTAGCAAAAAATCAACAAAATATCATAACCACAACAATTTGTAAAACTAAATATAAAGAGAACAATAACCGCTTTTGTCGCTGTGCCAGAAACAATTCCACAGCCAAATTAGGAACCTAATACTACAAATATAAATAGGAAAGAGGGCAGCACTACATCAAAAAGTAGGCTTACCATTATATATTTGTTTCTCTAATTGCGAAAGCAACCACCATTTTGCCGCTCCAATCAGTTTTAATTATGTACAATATCCCTGCTCCCTCACAAGTATTAACGATAATCTGTTGTAAGATTCTTTGTGAGCATTGCCAGTCATAATTAAGAGAATATGATGATCACGATTTCGTGTAGAAGAATTGTGAAAGTGCATCAAATTCATTAACTTTTCGCCATTGCTCACACAAGAGCCGGATGGGTAAAGCCGGCGCAGCTAAACCGAAATACTGAAGCCCTACGTTACTGATGGAGGGCGACGCCGGCAAAGTCGACTGGTATCTAAATAAAATAGTCCAGCTTTTTTAGAAACGCAGTTTGCAACACCTCTTTTTTAAAAACTTTGCAGAAGACCTAGGTAATTACACTGTACCGTATTGTAAATCTACCCATATGCGTGGTAACGGACAGTTCTTTGCCACAGAGAATTCTCAATGGAAGAGCAAGACAAAAGTTTTGAAGTATACAATTTGACTGCATTTCCCCAAAAGCAAAGTATTAGCCATGCATTAAAGTCAGCTACAAAAAAATAGAATTCAAAACAAAACTAAAATTGTGTGAGAACAAAGGCTCCCAAGGTAGCTTCCAAGACTTCGATGGACCGTCTTGTTTGTGGTAATAGTTATGATAAAAACTAAATACAGCGTTGCCAATGCAACCAATGACTCACGAAGATTCTGCCAATATTAATGATTTGAAATACTAATTTGTGCAACTGCTTCGTGTGTTATCGGTAAGGATTCACCGCTCGAAGGGGATGAATCTTTTATTATAGGTGTCACAGGTGGACGGCCAGGACCTTCCTCGCACTGTTCTCTATTCAACCGATTAAAATCAAACAGTGAAATTCAATAGGTATATTGACAGCAATAACAATAAACAATTTGAACAGGCCTGTGCAGAGACGTAGCAGCCGCCCCCCAAACCCCCCAATTGGGGGGGGCCCAGGCCAACTTTGGGGGCCCAAGTTAGTCTGAAATTGCTTTTTGGCTACGTGACTATTTTCAGTTCAGCAGACTTGTTTACAACCGATTTAAACTGTAGGAAGAAATTGGCTTGTGACATCATAAGTGAATGCGACGTCATTTTATCTCGCAGAATCTAGAATATTTCGATTGATTTTCTGGTAGAATCTTGAATATTCGATTGACGTAACAATGCCGTTGTTACGCAACAATCATAGAATGGTCTGGAATTCTGTTTGGCTATAAATACCGGGACAATATGTGTACACTGCAGAGTGCAGATAAAGTATTTTATTGACATTGTATAGAATGAAACGTTCAAAAAGTGGTGCTCAAAAGAGAAAAGAAGCAGCCACTGCTCGAGATGCTGTAGCGAAATTGCCTAAGATGACAGATTTTTTCAAGATTACTGAGCAGAGTAGACCTGGCACTAGTACCGAGAGGGATGAAGAAAACTATAGTGTACAAGAAAAAGAAGACTATGACGATCAGCATCAAAGTGATTGTGAATTTCCAGAAAATGTAAGTTGTGATTTACCTGCCAATACGCAACCTTCAATATCAAAAATATCTGAATCTCAATTTACCCCTATCCCTGATGACCCATGTAAATGGCCTGAAAGTATTTCTGATGCTCAACGATGTGATATAGTAAAGCGTGGACCACATCAACTAATAATGAATTTTCCATATAATAACACAACTCCAAGGCGACGTTTTTCCTCCAACCATTATAAACGTGTGTTACCTAATGGTGAAAGTGTTTCACGGTCGTGGCTAGTTTATTCTGGGGAATCAGATCAAGTTTTTTGCTTTTGTTGTAAGCTATTTGGAAAAACACTAAGCCCCTTTTGTAGTGGTATAAATACATGGGAGGGTTTTTCGAAAAAACTGAAAGACCATGAAAACGGCATTTCCCACCAAGAATGCTGCAGTCAATGGATGTTGCTAGCTGAAGGAATAAGAAATTCATCCACTATCGACAAACGCGAGATGAATATTTTTTTAAATGAAAGACGTTTTTGGAGAAATGTTTTAGAGAGACTTATCGACATTGCCTTGTTTCTATCGGAAAGGAATCTTGCTTTTAGAGGATCTAAAGAAGTCTTAGGATCTCCTCACAATGGAAATTTTCTGGGTATATTTGAGCTTTTGGCAAGAAGAGATCCGATCCTAAAAGAGCTTCAAGACAGAATCAAGAATAAAAACACTAAAGATCACTATTTGAGTCCTACCATACAAAATGAACTAATTGAATTGCTAGCGACAGAAGTTGAAAAAGAAAATTTACAGCAATTGAAATTGGCAAAATATTTTTCTATAATTTTGGACTGCACTCCAGATATGTCACATCATGAACAAATGTCTGTCATTCTCCGTCATGTACTATGTAATGAAGAAGCTGCTGTTGTTAAAGAAACATTTTTTGGCTACTTGAGAATAAGTGACAGTACTGGGAAAGGCTTGTTGGACGCTTTCTTAGAAAAAGCGACCGAACTGCAACTCGAATTGTCTGATTGTCGAGGTCAGTCATATGATAATGGTGCTAACATGAAAGGAAAACATTCTGGGGTCCAAGCAAGAATGCTAGACATCAATCCCAAAGCTGTTTACGTGCCCTGTGCAAACCATACCCTTAACTTAGTTGTTGTTGACAGTGCTAATTCATCGACGGAAGCATTGACATTTTTTGGAGTACTTACAAGGTTGTATGTGCTATTTTCTTCCTCTGCTCAGCGTTGGGAAATTTTGAAGAAACATGTGGAGCTGTCCATAAAGTCACAATCTGATACTCGTTGGGAAAGCAGAATTAAATGCATCGAACCTCTTCGATACAATTTAAAAGAGGTGTTGCTGGCACTGAAAGACTTGGAAGCCATTTCCATAGAAAGAAAAGATGGAAGAGCTGCCTCAGAAACAAAATCGTTGATAGCTCATTTATCAAAATGGGGTTTTCTTTTGTCGGTGTTTATTTGGTATGATATCCTATTCCAAGTCAATAAAGCAAGCAAGATTCTTCAATCGTATGGAGTCTCCCTTCATACAATGGAAACGGAAATCCAGGCAACTGAAAAGTTTTTGCAAAACTATCGCACAACGGGTTATGACAGTGCCGCAACATCTGCTGTTGAAATAGCACAGGAATTGGATATTGATCCTTCTTTTCCTCCGTCAAGAAGTGGAAAGAAAAGAAGATTGTTTGATTACCAAGGTGAAGAGGAACAACGAGCTACTCCTGAACTGGAATTAAAAAGCAACTTTTTCTATCCATTAGTAGACCAGGCTATTATGTCAATAAAGGAGCGCTTTAATTTGTTACGTGAGGTTTCTTCCGCCTTTTCGTTTTTGTACACACGAGACAAACTTTTGCTTGTGCAACAAGAAAATGCTCTTCTTACTTGCTGTAAAGAGTTCCAAAAAAAGTTCGGTGACATTGATTCTGATGAAATGAGCGCTGAGCTACAGCGGTTTGTTTTAATTTTACAAAAAAAACGCAATCTCAATACGGCTCAAGACTTTCTGAACTATCTTCTAAAGACTCATTTATTTGAATTGTATCCGAATGTGTACATCGCACTTCGAATCTTACTAACTTGCCCCGTGACTGTTGCCAGCGCTGAAAGAAGCTTCAGCAAATTGAAACTGATCAAAAGTTTTAATAGAACGTCTATGACAGACAGTAGACTATCTTCATTAGCCATGTTGTCAATCGAAAATGACTGCGCCCGATCTCTTGATTATGACAATGTCATAACAGCATTTGCGAACAAAAAGGTTCGCTCCAGACTATTTAAATGATACTGTGTTTTTATAACTTTTTCATGTTTTTCAGTGTCATTGCTTTCGTTTCGCAGTGTCTGCATAAATGTCCTACTGAACTCTGGCATCGGTGCCGAATTTTTTATGACTTGTACCTTCGGTATCGGCATGCTTTATTCTGACATTAGCCTGTTTACTTATGTACAAATTGTGGTGTATTTTCTTAATGCAGCTTTTCAATTTTACACCTCTAAAGTGATATGACCTGTGCGCAGGAGCTCTTGCGCTTACTTTGGGGGGGGCCCGAAGTTGGAGTGCTACGGGACTGGGCCTGTGCGAGAAAATTGAATAAACTTTTATCCTCCAACGATTGAACCAACAAAATTCAAAACCTAAAACAGAATTCAAAGTCACTTCTTTTTTGTTTATATAGATAATTCGTAAGAGCCTGAAGCCACGCGTTTTGTGTGCTTAGGTCAGAGTGTAGAAATACAAAATTGATAAGAAAGTGAAGCGCAACCAAACAAAACGTGCAATAAGACTCTTGTTTCCTGGGCGGCAGTTCGATTCCCAGTGAGTTAAAAAATGGGCGTTGGTGCGATAACAATTAATTATTCTTTTCATTTCGTGCGTGTATTACATTGCAGCTGTTCGTTGAAAAGACTAACAAATGTGGAATAAAATCGGGTGATGGCTGACTTGTTATTTTGAAGAAATACCACAGTATTATCCTAGTTGCATTGTAGTGACTTGCCACAAACTTTTTCATACCTCCTACCAATTTATGCAACTTCTATCATAAAATTGTTAATGAAAAAATTTTATCCTCAATTACTTAAAATTGCTTAGTGAGAGCAACCCACAATAGGCTACGGTACGGTACAGGCTAGGACGTTTCATTTTTTTCCTTTTTTTGATGTTGCAAAAGCTTGGGGTGCTGTGTGACTGGGGCTTCAGATACAAGTTTCGATTATTTCTAGGGTTATTTCTGTTGTGTTTTCTTACAACAAAACAACTAGATAATCACGGAGATTAAACTAGCTTAAATTCTCATCACAAGTATATTCTTTTTGTTCACTTCTATTTACAATCTCCATCATTTCCAAAACGTGACTACACAATAGATTATAAATGCAGCTGTTATGTACAAACGATACTATATCATCACAACAATTTCTAAATGATTATTTCTAATGCTGCGAACCTAGCTCACACAAATTTCTGTTTGAAGCGATTGGCCCATCGAAAAAAGGCCTGCAGATGACAACGACTAAAGCTCTACAAAATTTTTGAAGAATCTTGAAGAGCTTTGGAACTTCAAAATTGACTGGAACTTTAGAAGCGACCGCTAGTCACTTATAACCCTGAAACAAACTTTGTTGGACCTGCAATTTATAGTGTGGATTAGATGTAAACTCGAGTGATGAGAGCAAGTTTGAAGAATATCAACCCAAAGACGTGATTAGCGGCAAAAAGTACATCAAGCGACAGTCGTTAAATATTACCACGGAGAGCTGCATGTTCACTGAACGAAGAATGCATCAGTACGTGAGCAATCTGATTCCGTTCTGTCAGTTGTGGGCAAAAGCAATATTGCCGCCCCGCCAGCAACAATATTGCGCCAGCGAAAGAAAGTTTGCATGACAGCATTGAAGTAGTGTGAGACTGCATTAAAACACCGCTGATACGCAGCAGCTTTCCCACGATGGTAAGAATATTAACAAAAGTGATCGATATGTGTTTGTTAGGTGGAAGTATAGACTTAAAGGGTAGCAAAGCATAATATGTTATGAGTGTGAAACCTTTGGCAAAGAATCTTTTTTCTGGAAAAGCTATTTTTGTCACTACTACAGAGCAGTTGTCCGGTACCTGCATGGCAAGATTTTTTCTGTAACAGCAGATACTACCGGTACTGCTTTCAACACAAGCAAGAAGTCGGGAGTAAATGCAAGTCAGAATCACTTTTTTCAAAAAACTATCAGGTATGAACCTTCACACCCTTGAATGTTTATTCCACGGAAATGAAATACAGGGTGTTCCAAAAATCGTGGGCACATTTTGACCTTGAATATGTCAAAAACTGTAAATAACAGCCGTGCTTTCGTTGCCTTTTTCTCTTTTTTTTGTGCTGATCAGTTACGATACTTTTCTCATGTTACGAGTCGACTAGCTATAGGAATGTGACTTCACAATCGCTATTATTACAGTGCCGTATAGTAATTCCCAGTTATCTTTGTAGACCGTTATGAAATTAGTTAAGTGTTAGTGTAATGTGTGACAGTGCTTTAGTTTTGAGGTTATTGTGTGATTATGTTAAGATCATAGGACTGGGATCGTTTTGTGACTTTATAGCTAGAAGAGCTTATTGATTTTCTGATGATTGTTTTCGTTTATAGCCTGTGCTTAGCTGGCAGTCTTTGGGAAAAGTAATGTAGGTATGGTAGGCGGGGCAATGTTTTTACTTTGTTTTGCAGAGCACTACCTGCTAACTCGTAACGCCAGTAGTATACGTTGTATAATGTGTATATTTCGTTGCTGTTGGCTATTAAAAGCTATTTTCTGCCTTCATTGAAGTTGTGTGATCTGGTTGTTGTATGCCAGTGGAGGACAGTCAAAGCTAGAAATTCCGAGTACCCGATTAATTCAAATAGGATCCTGAACCGGTAGGCGGTGGTCTGGCCAGTTCACGACACGAGTTGCGTGCTACAAAAACTATTAAGGAAATAACAATGCATCTGATATATTCTAAAAGCTTCCAGTCTCAAGTTTTTCATAGAATGTTCAAAGATGTTCAATGTGAACACCGTTAGTCACACGCCACACTTCAAGCCGATAGTCAAATTCCTGCTAAAATGCGTTCCAGCATTGTGTTGTCTATGATTGCAAGTTGCAACAACTTCCGTTATTCGGCCTTGAGTTCAGCCACATCTTTTGGAAGGGGGAGGCGCATAGACCAGTGCTTTCACAAAACCCACAAAAAGAAGTCGCAAGGTGTGACATATGGAGACCTAGGATATCAGGGCAAGAGAACGCGATCAGCAAGTGTCATTGAATCAGTTTTGGAAAGTTCAAGAACACAAAACGCTTTTTCTGGTTGAGTGAAAGCCATTGGTGGATCTAGGTTATCTTAGTTATTTAAGCTACATGAAAAGAAATGAAATAATTATCAGCATGACAAAAAACTCAATGAGTTTAGCATTAAAATGACAACAGTTTCATTCAACTACCATTCATAGATCAGCAGAAATGAGGACTTGAAATGTGCCCAAGACTTTTGGAACACCCTGTACATCTTTCCTATAATATATCAGCTGTAGGAGTGAAAAAAGGTCTCTGTTCTGGTGAAGATGGTGCTCTCATATATATTTTTATTCTATTGGTAAACCGAAGTTAAATAATATTCTGCTTAGAGAACGGCTTGATGTACCTATGACATGAATGACCACGTTTTACATCAAATCAAAGCAGAATGGTTCAACCAACTGTGGTGATAACGTGCTTATTTGATTTTGCTTTGCTTTGTGTTGACTAGAATTTAATTTGTATTTGGCTTCATTTTTAATCTCACAATCAGTATTTCCTATACCTGATGCTAAATATCAATGTTAGCATTTGGTATGGGAAATTGCACCAATCTCATCAAAACTCCATTGCTTTATTGTGTCACGTGGTTCGTGTGCATATATATGTTCGTATCGCCCGATTTAACCATTCTGCTATAATTCTGTTCTGTTAATATACTTACTGATTGTTATCGCCAATAAAAAGGAACAACTTTAAATTGAGTGAAGATTAGCCTTGGATTAGAGTAGAATTAAAAATATAAGCGAACTCACGACATTGCAATGAAACGGCAATGCAAATGAAACGTTGTGCAGTAATGAAATGATAATGCTTATTATTTGAGTTTGCTTTTTAAGTTTGGTTTGCTAATTGCTTAAGTTGAATGAAAACCAAACAAGAGTGAGATTTGAAAAAAGAGTAAAAGAACTAGTGAGCACAGATGCGCCCGATTTGTGGAAAACTTTCAAGGAGGGTATTCTATAGGCATGTAACGAACTGTGTAAGAAAAAGAAGTCTAGGAGAGATCAAGGAGACACGTGGTGGTGGAATGAAGAGGTCAAGGATATCATAACAAGAAAGAAGGCGGCATTAAAAGAGCTGTGCAGATTCCCATCAGAACAAAATAAGAATCAATACAAACGTATAAGAAATCAAACAAGGAAAATTGTTGCTAGAGCTATGAGAAAGGAAGCTAATCAGGAGTTGAATAATTTGTATCATAATTCTAATAGTGTTTTCTACTTTCTTAGAAGAATGAAAAAGGAAGGGAAGGAGGAAGCAGGGATATGCCTGGGAGGAAGGCGCCTGAGTGGAGGAGACGGACGGTTGGGTTTTATTGAAGAAGATAGGGCAAAAATTTGGAAGGAACACTTGGAAAAGATCATGAATGAAGAGAACGAATGGGACCGCATGGTGGAAACTGATGTAGTAGAAGGACCAGTGGAAAAAGTGGTTCGTGATGACATTGTAGAAGCAATGCAAAGTATGAAATCAGGAAAGGCAACTGGAACATCTGAAGTAAGTGTGGAGATGATGGTTGCAAGTGGTGAAATCGGGGTTAAAGTGATGATGGAACTATACCAGCGTGTATTGGATGGTAGAGGAATGCCTGATGAGTGGAAAACAAGTGTGATTGTACCTATCTTTAAAGGAAAGGGTGATGTGATGAGCTGCGGATCATACAGAGGAGTGAAACTGCTAGAACATGCCATGAAAATCGTTGAAAGAGTGCTAGAGAGGCGAATACGAACACTGGTCAATTTGAATGAAATGCAGTTTGGATTTATGCCAGGAAAAGGAACAGTGGATGCGATATTCATTGTGAGAAGAATGCAGGAGGAATATCAAAAGAAGAACAAGAAGTTGTATATGTGTTTTGTTGACATGGAAAAAGCTTTTGATTGAGTGCCAAGAAAAGTGATGGAGTGGGCCATGAGAAAGAAAGGTCTATCAGAAGTAATAGTTCGGGCAGTTATGAGCCTGTATGATGGTACAAAGACAAGAGTCGGGGTGGGATCTACATATTCAGAGGAAATCGAAGTAAAAGTTGGTGTACATCAAGGATCTGTGCTGTCGCCACTATTGTTTGCAATAGTGGTGGACATTATTACAGAAAATGCAAGAAGGGGTGTGATTAATGAATTGCTACATGCAGATGACCTTGTTATAATGAGTGAAGACATAGAAGACTTGAAGGAAAGGTTTTGGAATTGGAAGGATGCACTGGAAAGTAAAGGTTTAAAGGTCAACACCAGAAAAACAAAAATGATGGTAAGCCGGTCAGAAGGCGAACTATACAAAAGCAAGATAGATTCATGTGGAGTTTGTGGGAGGAGAGTCATGGCCAACTCAGTGTTGTGCACAAAATGTGGAAACTGGGTTCATGGCAAATGTGCAAAAATAAAGAGAGTTACCGCTAGGTTGGCAATGCATTTTGTTTGCTCGAAATGTAAGGGAATAATGGAAGGGACGATGGACTCAATCGAGAAGTTGTGCGATGAAGTGGAGACAGTGAATGAATTTTGTTATTTGGGAGACAGACTAAATGCTAGTGGTGGTTGTGAAGCGGCAGTCACAGCAAGAGTAAGAATCGGTTGGGTAAGATTCAGGAAATGTGGAGAGTTGTTGCTTGGAAATAGGTTTCCTCTGAAGATGAAAGATAAAGTTTATTGTTGTTGCGCAAGATCAGCAATACTGCATGGAAGTGAGACATGGTGTCTAAAAGAAAATGAAAAAGCAATTTTAAGGAGAACGGAGAGAACTATGGTGAGAGCCATGTGCGGTCAGAAAATTGTAGACAGAAAGACGACTGAAGAACAGATGGATATGTTGGGGTTGAAGGAAACGATAGACCGGTTAGCAACAGCAAATGGAGTTAGATGGTATGGACAAGTGCTGAGGTGGGATGACGATAGTGTTTTGAGGGTTGTTCTGAATCTTGAAGTGAGTGGCAAGAGAAAGCGAGGACGACCGAAGAAGACCTGGAAGAAGCAAATGAAAGAGGAGACAAAGAAGATTGGTTTGAAGAAGGAGGATGCTCTGAGACGAGACAAGTGGAGGGACGGAGTGCGAGAAATTGCAGAAGGAATGGGGTAAATCCGGCCATCTCTGCTAAAGGGAAAACACCGGATAAAAACTGAATAACTACTACTACTACTAACACTAAATCTCACGAAAGCAAACCTAGTGGCATTGCCTTCTGAACGCTCCTCGTACATATTTATTACGCAAAAAATTGAAACAACAAGATCTGTTTGGCTGTAAATGTAATCACAGTTAGTTAGATTAAATGAGACCGACCATACAAATTTTGAACTGATTACTATTGCAATAATTATATTTTTTTGGCAAAGAAAAGAAGTCAATTTTACGTCATTTTCTCCGCGTTTTGCAAACTCACACGTGCTGATTCAGAGCATGTCTACCACTACACACTCGCTTTTGAATCAAATCATTGAAAAATAATTTATAAAGGAATTAAAAAATTTATTAACAGATTACTTTCTAATGCAAAAATTCATAAGCAAATTGGATTTAATGAACGACTGGATAAATGATTCATGGATTAATAAAACGAATTCTATTGTATGTCTCACAAAAATTTAGTATCATGCAATTCTAGCTACTTTGAAGTGTGGTCTACAAACAAAATATGCCTGTTTTCTAGTAGTGTGTTTGCATAGATGCTGGTCTCGTGGTGTGCAAACTGCAAAGCATGGCTTAAGTTTATGTATTGCGCTATAAAAAAATATGCACCATTCTTTGGCCGACAAATGACCAACTAACGGCAAAAGGTAACACATGCCAAAGTTACATCAAGTTGTTTGAGGAAAATAAATAAACAGTATAAAAAAATATCAAAACATAATACACTTTTCAACATAATAAGGAACTTGCATAATTACCGTAGATAAAAAAAGAACAACTTTAAAAGTGAATTTCAACAGTATTTACCACTATTAGAATAGCATTAAAATTGATTGAACAAGCAAAATTCTGACTAAATTCTTAAAGTTAAAAAAGATTACACAAAAAACAAAGCAATTACTTTTACGCAACATATCAAAAAAATGCCATTTCTAAAGCAAGTAATTTCAAATTTTTATGCTATTCTTATAGCATGCTCAATACTTTTTCAATCCATTCAACGGTATTCTGCACTCGCTCAAAAGTTTTACTAATTTCTGTAGAGTGATGAAGAGCACTCGGATCATTTTTCGAAAAAGCGTTGGGAAAAATAGCTTGATAGAAGTTTGTAATTCCTGCTAAATGACTTCGTATCTGTTTAAAAGTAACAAAAGCTTAATAAAAATCAAAATAAATGATTTGGTAAATATGCTTCAACTTATGTTTTCTAATTCAGCGCATAAGGTATAGAGTGGCTGATACTACAAAGCGACAACCAGCGGTCATCTGCTTTGATATAAATAATGGATTACAGAATTAGAAAGCTTTGCCTTTCAATCAAATGTTACGTACATAATTCTCAACCAGTGACACTAGGATGTCTGCGTGTTTTTCCGAAAGAACTCGATTACACTTCCTTTGGCTAAAAAAATTGAATAAAAGCATGGCTTTGTTTAGTTATAACAGGCGCAATTAATATTTTGATTAACCAAAGTAAAAGTGCACTTGGTAACACTGCAGCCAATTGATCCGCTACAGCTTACCGTCATGAAGCCAGCCATCAGTTAATGCTGGAGTTAATCATTCAAGTCAAGTTAACTCCATGAAAAGTTGAAACCTCAAAATGGAATATGTTGAAAAAAGCAGGTTGAGAATCAAAGCTGTACAGCAGTGGTTCTCAAAGTGAGTACCACTGCCCTAAAGCCATAATGGGTAATTGGAGACGCAGACAGAAAAAAAATAAATTACACAATAATGACAAAGCATTGTTTCTTAGGACCTCAAACTGTAACTATCACTTGGTAGTTATAATAACATTCTATTCTCAACAGTTCGTTTCACGCAAAAATGCGATCATCGAGAGATCTGAAACACAGCACAAACAATTACAAACAGGTACTCACCAAAACAACAAAACAGGGCTCAAAAATGGATGATAGCAATTCAAAATAAAACCACTTATTTTTACAAATTACTGAGCTAACTATTTATATAGGAACCGAACTGCTGGTATGCATATGTTCTGCAGGCCGCACCAATGTGATTTCTCTTGCCTGGCCAACAATTTGAAACGTTTGTAATGCTATTTATTTAAAGTAAAGTAAAAATCAATTTTTTACCCTTGACCTAATCAGAAAGTTTCAGGCAAATCAGTTCTCAAGTCCTCATACTTTTGAAAAGTGTCCAGCATAAAAAAGCAAGACCAACCTGGACTAGTTACGGTAATATATTATGTAGGCCTAGTGGACCTATGCTAATTCATCTTCTACTCCAGTTTTCTTGTGATTTCAAGAATTGAAAATGTTTAAGCTAACTTATTTTTTTATTAAGTTGATTTAGTGAGAAATTAAAAATAGCAGCAATGTAGTTTACATTTGCTGAAGGCATTATTTGTTAAGCCATTCTGCTTTTTATTAAATCGAATTCGATCACACTAAGGTTGTTGGCCAGCAAAAAAAGTATATTTGTCCTAATTTTTTTGTCGAGGAAACGTCTGCTAGTTAGCAAGCCTTTAAAGGTGCAGTGCAAGGAAAAAGTTTGAGAAGCACTGCCATAAAAATACATGTGATTTACTAGTGAAGTTTTGGACACTTTTAAATACTCTACTATGGTTGACTAATACTAGCTATTACCTGAAACTTTGTCTCGCTTTTACAAAAATATGAACAAGTATATTGAATTTTTCTCATGCACATCGGACATAAAAGCATGGGCTGGTTGAGAGCTTCCAACGTTGATTTACTTTCATTCATTATACACAAAAATGTGGCACAGTGGGCCAATCCAAATACATGACATACTTCATGTACAATTACCTAAACAATATCAGCATTGTTTGGTAGTATTCACAACACGTTCTCATAATAAAAAAGAAAAATAGTTAGGAAACGATCAAACCTATTGCAAACAATCATAGCCAGTTAGCAGCAAAACCAAGCAATACTGAATAATTTTTGCTTTAGCCAAAACAATAAATTTTACAGTAACTTTTGTTTATGTGTATTTTGTTTCATTTCTAGCTAGTTCACATGATTACACTTCATGCAAATCAAATTAAACTGCGTTTGGCATGGGCTAAGTGATGTAAGCAGAAAAAACACTCTACTTGCAGCATAGTTTCTTGTAATAGTTATGTCAAAATGGCAGTTCCAAAGTTTTGTTTTTTTACTGTAGCGTATATTAGAGTGTTTTATTTTTTTTGAGTTTTGGAATTCAAAATGCCTGGGTTTGCTTGTAAATAGATTTTTAATTCTTGATTCAAAAAATGCAATTGTCATCCCATAGCAATATCGTTTTAAGGTGGCAGTTTAAAACTCAACTGAAGCAAAAAATGGGTATTTTTCACAACTTGGTAACAGATTATGAAAAAAACGACCAAATTGGGGTTAAAACGTGCACAAGAATCGATTTTTTATAACCTTTTAAAACCATTTATCACCATACTTTCATCATAAAACAAAATAATGAAATATAAAAATACACAAACATTTTATGTTTTAGAATTTGTTGCTGTTGCTGCTCAATCCTTGCTGAGGGATTTGGCAAGGCTAGAAACCATGGAGCCCAGAAGCTGGACAAGTTTTCAAACCCTGGACCAGAGGTCATACAGAGAGAAGCGGCCAAATAGTGACCCATGCGTAAGTCTGACACAGGAGAGAGCACAATGAAAAGTATCAAGAGTCAAATGAGTGCAGATACTGAAGGCAATTCTTAAAATACAAGTTTACAGATGACTGTGTCAGTTGCAGTGAAAACAAGAAAGGACACAACCACTATGATGAGGGAGCACAAATTCCTTAGTAAACACCGAGAAGACCAGCAAGTCGAAAAATTTTAATGAGACAGTATGCCTTCAGTCTATGAAAAGAATGGATACCAGAGACAAGTAAAGATAGGGCTGTATGGGAAGGTAAATCACTGAAGCAGCATAACTCGCTTAGCCAACTCATCGGCCAAGTCATTCCCTGGAAATGTGTGACTGAAAACCTACTACAGCCTGATAGAAAAGGAGAAAAAGGTTAGTTCATGCAAAATGTGCAAAAGAATGTGACATAGAAGGACGGAGGTAAGGAAGAGGTAGCAAGAACACAGTGAAAGTCTCAGCTAAGATAAAAGGCAGGCTTCTTGGTGTTGCAGAGACCAGCCAAGAGATTGTACAATAATACAGGCTTCAGCATAAAAGCTTGAACACACTGGGCTTGCCCAATAGGAAAAGGCGTCTCAGTGACACAAATTCAGCAACATTAGAGCCTTCTCTGCCAAAAGAAAAAGGGGCAAAGTCATTTATCCAATTACAAGATCTCGAGATGAGAGAGAGTCAAAGTTGATAAGAGCATCACTCTTGGCAAAACCGAGAACAGTCAAGAGTGAGAGCATGAAGAAAAAAGAGCTTGACACTAAAGGCGAGTTCCAAGGAGAGGGAAGGCAAGCAAAGAGAGCCTTCCTAAGCAATAAGGAGAAAGCATGAACAGGACGCTAAGACTTTCCAAGAAGACCTGGAAAATCTAGGTTTCACTTCAAGTCCGGCCAAACCTCAAATTGGAAAGAAGATTAGAAGACAAAGGTCTCTATTTGTGACTCAAAGAAAAGGGATACCTCAGGTGATGGCGCAACCAGCCACAGTTCAAGGCATTCCAACTTGGTAATGCTAAGAAATGGGAGCCACTTGAAAAAGAGAGAGTAGGTTAGAGAAAAGCTTTGTGAAGCAAAGAGCATGAGAAAGCATAAATACAGCATAAAGCCTTATGATGAAAGAAAAACATATCCTGTAGCAACGATATATGTGCAGAAAAAAAAAGAGTGCAGTTAATGGTGACCCCAAGAAAAGTAGTGGTTGGAGTGGGGGGGAATTGAATAAAAAGAGGCGAGGCTGGAGATTACCTTAATGGGATCGACCAAACGGAGGGAAAACTCCCATTTGCTCAGATTGACAAGAAGTCACCAGTGCTCAGAGTAGTGCTTCAGTAAACACAGAGTTGCTTGAGTGGCCTCTGCCTCAGCTCGTGCTGAAATGAAATGCATGATGGCCAGGTATTAGCACAAAAACAACAGCTGATGGACGCAGGTGGAGATGCCGGGAGATAATTGATGAAAATGGAAAATAGAATTGAGTCCAAGAACGGATCCTTTCAGAACACCTTAATGACTTAAAAAAAGGAACTTTTGTGGCTTTGAAAAAACATGCAAATGCACCTTTCAGAAAGGAAAGATTGAGTCCATCAAACAAAGAATGAAGAGACCAGCCAAAAAAAGCTTGAGGAGAGAAGTGGGATGCCAGAGAAAGTCAAAAGCTTCAGGGAAGTCGATATAATAGCAACAATTGTCCCAGAGCCCAGTTTGAGTTTGCTTCACCCATTCAAAATGGACTGAAAAAATAGGGAATTTTGTCAAGAGTAGATTTGTTTAGTTCTTTAAAATTTTATGCATACAATTGCAAGAAATTTCGTAAGTAGTATCCCAAATATTTAATAGCTTATTTCTGAAATTACACCACAATCACTTTGGCACCCCTCTTCCCCTCAGCTTTCTTTTTATGCTTTCACACAAGTGATAAAAAAGTAATAAATAAAATTGTGCAAAAGTATTGGCTCTTTTGGTTGTGACCAAATCTACTACTTGATACATGCTGGAAACAGGACATGTAAGTTGTTGCTAGGAACTTGAAAAAGTTTAAGAGAAATATAGTAGCTCTGCACAACCTTCCCCCAATCTTTTTCTACTCAATTCCTGTTTAGAACATGGTACTTCCCATTTTCACTATTGTATTCCGAACACCATCCATTTTGTTGAAAATAGGGGCTCAGATACACTAATCTCACAGTCTTTGCTAAGTGCTAGCATATGATTCCTTGTACCACAGAGCAAGCAATAGTCTTGGTGGACCAGCCAAACTATGCTGGTGACCCCACAGTCTTGTAGAGGTAATACCTTTCTAGGTGAAGGCTAGGCCGACTACTTACAACTGTGGTTGACGTCAGCAAAGGTATGCAGCCATAAAACTCACTGCTCCAAAATAGATATGAAGGCAATAGAAAATAAGAATCATAGTCATCAAAGTTCCTCTTTGCTGGCCCCCAGTGCTACTAGGAAGCTGAACTTGAAAACGAATAAGGTTGAACTCATGACATCCATGGGGAAAACCACTTGGAATGCCACAAAGATCAAAGAAAACTTAACCCAAAAGTCTAAAGCAAAGCTTAGACTGGCTACAGTCAGCATTGAAACAATGGTGGGAAGAAGTGTAAAAGCAACATATTTATATGCAAGAGATGCCAGGGTCTGTTGGGAAAAAATGTGGACGAAAGAATAACACTTGATGGCAATGGCATAGAAACTGTGGACAGATTTTCTTACCTCAGATATGTTCTCAGCACTGAAGGGGTAATACAAAAAGCTGTCATCTCAAGGATAAGATCTGCTTAGGAAAAGTTCATGGATGTCTCCAGCATTCCATGCAAGAAAGGCAAGTCAAAAAGGATCAAGGGAATCCTAAACAAAAGCTATGTGCAAAGCACTCTGACCTATGATGCTGAATGCTGGGTGATGAGGAGGGAATATGAAAGAAAACTAAAGACAACAAAAATGAGTATGCTGCATATGTTACATGGAAAAACCCTGAGGGATCAAATATGCAATGATAAGATTTGTAAAAATGATGGGGGTGAAAAATATCAATGAGTTCCTGCAAGAATGAAGACTGTGATGCCTGGGACATGTGAAGAGAATGAACAATCTCAAAAAAGTTGCAAATAGTGGGCCCTTTACTAAGTCATTCTCGAAAATACATATCACTCACTGCAGCACCCCCTCCTTCCCCACAACTTTTAAATTATGCTTCAATGCACTTCATAAAATGAACAAAAAAAGCTTTTTAAAATCTTTGGCTGTTTCAGTTGAGAGAAAGTCCAGTTTGTAAGTACACCTATGCTGACAACAAGGCAAGCAACACTTAGCCCTTTTTGTTATTGGCCATACCCTGGCCTCCAAATAACAGCAAAAAATTAGCTTCTAACAAGAGTATGGTACTTCTAATCAGTGGCGTAGTTATAAACAATTTCATTTTTTGAGAAATAGAGGGAGAGTGGGTGGAGCTTCAAGTGAACTTAATCATATTATCAATCTCATCACATAAATGGAACAATCTCATTTAGGGAGAGAGGAGAGGACAGAGCATTAAGGAAGACAGTTTCTACAAAAGTGAAAATCTTGCATACTTTAATCTCCAAGCAAGCATAAATATATTTTTTTGGAGATCGATGTTTTGAAGAATTTTGCCTATATTGGAGTCCAAAGATACATGATCACTTTTTTTCTTGGAGATCAAGATTTTGAACTTCCTGTCATACCATTTAGAGAGCTTTACTTTTATTTTCCTCCCAATTACTCCAGGCACAAATGCAACTTGGCATAGTTTATCAACTGTCTTGAGTGACTGTCAAAAAGAGGTTTGTGACACAATGATGATGATGCCACAATAGTACAACTTTGTTTTTAAATTCGCATCTTTTGATGGAGAAAACGCTTTTATTTCTAAATAAAGCCAGTACCTGATTCTCCAAATTTCAACAATTTCGTTTTTTGTTGTCTTAGATGACATAATCACTGAGAATTGATTGTAACAGCAATTCATGTCACTTCCTCAAAAAATACTCACAGTACAAACGCAGTTGAAACCTTTATTGAGAGATGAAATAATAAGATCTTTGTAAATGACATCAGCTTCCATCAAAAAGTATGGAGTGTTTTAAAAAAAAACAATTCATTTATTATTTTACTCTTTGCTTAATATTACAAGTTAATTTTTACCTCCATTTAGTGTTTGCTTTTGTAATAAATAATTAATCAATTGTAAATGTTTTAACCTAAAATGCATCTTTAATTTAGTGGGAGAGCTACACTTGGGCATAAAAAGGTGATTGGGTATTGTTAATCTAACGGTATTTTTACTGACTGACTTGGATTGCTACTTGACTCAATATCAAGTGTGTGAATGCATCATCTTTATTTTGTTCTGTAGTTAGAATAATCCAATACACTCACCACTAGCAATGCAATCAGAAGAGTGGCCAAAAAAGAAGCAACAGGAAGATCAGGACTAGAGATACTATTCATGCTAATGATTTCGTAGTTTTTTACTGTTTGTTATATTTTCATGTGAGGAGCTTCACCAACACATAAAATATGCATATCAACAAGAAACTGGTTTGGGCCATCATCAAATAAAAGCTACAATGACACCCATTTCCAGTTTTTTGTTTGTTTTCCTGCACTTATTTGAAAAAACCCAAAAATTTGTGAATTAACAGAGAGTTTCTATTGAAAGTAATCATACCACGATCAGGATTAGGAGTAAAAACTCCATTAGTGTCAATTTATTGCTTGTGATCTAAAACCTTATTTTAGTTGAAGTCGGCAAAGCCAGCTGAACCGATGCTACTAATCCGACTGGTAGCTCTACCAAGCAATACTGGCAAAGTCAGCTAGTATACAATAATTCAAAACTTTCATGTGTCTAGACTACATGTGCAAGCCTAGAGGACAAACAAGCAGATCAAAATAAAAACCAAATAGTTTCGGCAAGATGAGGCACCACTGATGCAGCCAAAAAAACAAGTCATTTTCTTAAACAACACTTTGAAGAAAAGGTCATCTACAATGGTGTTGGCAGTCACTGCCTCCCTTAAGACATCCTCCAATAGACTTTTTTTATGAAGTATCTCAAGGACAACATTTACAGAAACTCTAGTTACGCTTGAACACCTGTAAAACATTTGTCAAGAAGCTTAAGACGTTTCTAATAAAGCATTTACAAAAGTGAAGACATACTCATGACAACTCGTATCTAGGCAGTAATCAAACAAAAACGTATGGTAAATATGTGGCCAAAAAAAAATGGTGCCTTACCAAAAATCTTAGTTCTTGTGGCATTGTTGAGATTTGCATATAAACTTTAAACTTTACCTTTCTGTCTGAACATTTATTTATTTAAAAATCATTCTTTTTGACCACCTACAATACAAATAAAATGTTTTTTGATACATCCAATAAAATGTTATAAAAACTGCACTACAGTAACAACAGCTATATTGTTATAAACTGAGTTTAAAAAAATGTAAAATGCAAAAAATGGTATTACTTTTAATAGCTTGTACAACAGCGATACATCAATACAATCAATGTCTTTCATATCATCTACAGAAATGCCATCAACATTGCCTTGAAATCCTTTGACGTAAGTAGGATCAAAACGACCAAAACTAGCCATACAACTGAAATGCTGATGACTTCCCTGATAAAATAAGTATTAAATCATTTGAAATTTCAATACTAGTTGACCTGCTAATATGGAGGTGTGATTTCCTATCACATACAACATTCAGCTTTAGGCTTTATCAGCATTTGTTCAAAAAAGATTTCCTAAAATCAAAAAAACACGCACGCTAATGTAAAATTTAAAGGTTGATAGTAAGCATGAATCACATTACTTATGATTAGCTTGATCATTGCTTACACAAATTTTTTTTTGGTGGCCTCACTATCACTACAAATTAGTTTGAAGATCAAAAAAAAAGACAACAGAAGCAAAAACATATATTTTGAATATAATCAGACTCAAAGGCTTTGATTTTTTACTATTACTGATATGCTGCTTGATGGAAACAGTAAACTTGCAAAATAGATCAATTTAAGTTTTAAGTGACATTACCTCGCTTGCTAGTTAAACAAACATAAAATGCTGCCATGGCTACCACGAAAATAGCAAACATAAACCCAGAAGTGATCAAACATCTCTAAAAAAAAAACTACGTTTGAGAAAACGAAATGACAAGCTTGTTTTAGTTTTATTTTTGCAACTATCTATTTTACATAGCACATGTCCTACCTGACCAAGAACAAAATTCAAATATTCGCTGGGATAAAGATCATGCCATGACAAACCAACAATAGCACATCCATCTCGAGGCAAAAGTGATCTAGAATAATGGCAAAATAACTTTCAAAAGCTTTTTTGGCGTTTGAAAGTAAAAATGATGAACAGTTTTTACATGTAGACCACATTTAAAATTTTAGGTGACAAATGGCATCAATTACACAGCTTACTTAGCTTTGAGTACACAACCCTATGACCATTAAGCATATTGATAGGCTTTAGTTTTTGTTTTAATGATTGCTTGACTGAGCAAAACAAAGATAAAGAAAAATTTATCCTGAGTTTTGACAAGCTAAGTATGTTTACACTATTTAAGTGTAAAGTAAAAATCTAAATATTCAAACTTACTTTAAAACCGGAAAAAAATCTTGAACAAGAAATTGATCTTTTTTAGTAAAATAATGATTTCGTTTTGTACATGGAAATTTGTCTATGTGCATTTCCGGCATTAAAACTACCTTGCAGCCAGTGAAATACAGCCTGTAATTTATAAAAACTTATTTTGTTTAAATAATGTGAATTTAACTCCAATAATGGCATACATAGTAATATACCTCAGGTAGTCACACAATATAGGAAACACTCCACGCCCATATGGTGACAGATATTGATGAACAAACTCAGGGAAAGGACCGATTGGAAGAAGATATAAAATCATTTCATCAACACGAAATTTTAGTTTACTAAACAGCCTAAATCAACAATTTGGTAAACAAGAATAAACACTGTTAGTACAGCAATAAACTATCGAAACATATTTAATCCTGTACACACCGATTGAACTGAATGATCTTAAAAGCAGTTTTCCATTGGCTATAAGATTGACAGTTAATAAAAATAGGACAAGGTCGTAAACGATGAAATAATGTTTCACTTTGCAAATCTTTCCCCGCTTCACCTATAAAAGTAAAAAGATATTTACAAAGCCTCAAACATATACAAAATGGGCCAAAAGTAGCGTTACAATTAACACTTAAGACACTTCTTCTTCATTACACATTTATTCACATATATTTCCATATTAGAAATTGTATATTGAACATGTAATCTCTCAAGTGCTCAAAATATCCACCTTTAACCTTGCAAGTAGAACAGATAATGAAGTAATTGTAACACTACTTTTGGCCCACCCAATATAAAGTTTGTATATCACAAAAATCCTATAATGTGGACACTTGAAATTTCTAAAAGCATTGCTTACTTCAATATAGCTTTAGTATCATTTATTGTTGATTTATTTCATTGATGAATTAATAATTATCTAACTTTTGAAATATGGCATATTGCCAAACAATGTGAAAAATGTATACAATTCAGTAAAATAATTCAATGATGTTATGGTACAGGTATTATAAAACAAAATCCTTATTTATCATGTAGCATAAAGACAATTTAAGAGTGTACAGAACACCAATGGGTAACATGGAAACTTTACAATCACAAAAAAAATGTTATAGCAATGATAAACAAAATGCTAGAAACAATAGCTGTGAGACTAAATACTACTTTGACATAATGAGGGTAACAAACAGAGCTCATATTGAAATCTATAGATACAATTTCGGTAGAGAGGTGACTTTTAGTATCCAAGTTGCTATTATTGCTACTAGCAATACACCGTTGAACATAATAATATAATATATTTAGAAAATTCAAACGTTTTCGGCGCTACATATCGCCCTCATCAGGATCTATACACAAATGTCTACAGCATTAAAACTTTCGTTGAACAAAAACACAAAAAAAACATAAAGTAACTTGAAATAGTTCTGCTAAAAAACAGTAAAACTTTATTCTACGGTCTTCGTAATTTGCCTGTCAGGAGTTAATCGGATTTAAGGTTTTGTAAATAATTGTTTCAAATGAATGAAAAATACAGTTAAATGATTAAATAAATATCTTTGATTAAAACACGTTTAGTAAAAATGACGCTCCGTTTGCATAGAGTTGTTTGTTTAGCACAGGGTTACTTCTTTTGATGACCAAGGCTTCATGGATTTTGGCTTCATAGGATGTTTGGCATTTTCTAATTATTTCAAATTGCCCCATGTTATTCGGCTGAATTTTGCACAAACTGCATTTTTTATATGTTCCTTGATGGCACTTTTACTTGACCTTGAAACATTTAAGTGCTCCCCTGCTCTTATACCCAAATGTCTTGCAGACGTACCGATGTACGTGACGTTCACATCACGTGAACAGGTAAACTTATAAACGACATTTGAATTCAAAACCAGAGGAGTTTTGCTTTTCAAAGAGAAATATTCCTGCACTTTTGTTGTTTTGTAGACGATTGTGATTTTAATGTCAAACCGTTTCTTTATTAGTGATTGAATTTGTAGACCGAATTCTTTTGAGATTTTTCCGAGGTAGGGGATGATAAAAGGATTGATAAATTCTTTTTCGGTTTTACTGTCTGTTTTTTCTTTTTGAAATTGGCAAAAAATTTGGTTAAAAAAAGGGATTGGATAACCGTTATTGTAAAAAAGATTTTTCAAATAAGCAACTTCTTTTTGGAAGAGATAGTCCGTTGAACAGGTAATTTTTGCTCTATTGAGAAGACACAAAATAAGACCTTTTTTCCAAATTTTGGGACAAAAAGCATTGAAATTTAACAATAATCCGGTGTTAGAAGGTTTTCTCCATGTCCAGGTATCAAATTTATCTATACGGAACCATAAAGGTGCTATAAGTGCATAAACAAGGCAATCCTGCAAGACCAGTAGTCTCAATGATTGACACGCCAGAATATAACCTAGCCAAATTTCTTGATCAAATTATTAAACCCTACATTCCAAATCAATTTATGCTGGACTTGACATTTCACTTGTTAGACAAGCTAAAAGAATTTTCTCCATCTCCTCACCAAATTATGGTCAGTTTTGACGTAGTTTCCCTATTCACCAATGTGCCGCTGGAGGAAACCATAAATATGATTGGTAATTACATATACAAAGAAAATAATCCCAGCCCCCCTGCTTTTGAAAAAGATGTTTTTGTTAAGTTGATGCGTCTGGCAACCCAAGGATTGTTTTTGTATAAAGACACACTGTATAAACAAATTGACGGCGTCACTATGGGCTGTCCACTAGGACCAACACTTGCAAATTTCTTTATGGCTCATATGGAAAACCAACTTTTATGCAATGACCCGGAAGCACCTCCCAAATTGTATCATAGATATATTGATGACATTTTTGCAATCTTTGATAATGACCAATCATGCACCAAATTCCTGGAAAAGCTTAACGCCCAGCACCCCAATATTAAGTTTACTTTAGAACAAGCTAAAATACAATTTCATTTTTGGATGTGGAAATAAAAATTAACTTGGATAAATTTGATACCTGGACATGGAGAAAATCTTCTAACACCGGATTATTGTTAAATTTCAATGCTTTTTGTCCCAAAATTTGGAAAAAAGGTCTTATTTTGTGTCTTCTCAATAGAGCAAAAATTACCTGTTCAACGGACTATCTCTTCCAAAAAGAAGTTGCTTATTTGAAAAATCTTTTTTACAATAACGGTTATCCAATCCCTTTTTTTAACCAAATTTTTTGCCAATTTCAAAAAGAAAAAACAGACAGTAAAACCGAAAAAGAATTTATCAATCCTTTTATCATCCCCTACCTCGGAAAAATCTCAAAAGAATTCGGTCTACAAATTCAATCACTAATAAAGAAACGGTTTGACATTAAAATCACAATCGTCTACAAAACAACAAAAGTGCAGGAATATTTCTCTTTGAAAAGCAAAACTCCTCTGGTTTTGAATTCAAATGTCGTTTATAAGTTTACCTGTTCACGTGATGTGAACGTCACGTACATCGGTACGTCTGCAAGACATTTGGGTATAAGAGCAGGGGAGCACTTAAATGTTTCAAGGTCAAGTAAAAGTGCCATCAAGGAACATATAAAAAAATGCAGTTTGTGCAAAATTCAGCCGAATAACATGGGGCAATTTGAAATAATTAGAAAATGCCAAACATCCTATGAAGCCAAAATCCATGAAGCCTTGGTCATCAAAAGAAGTAACCCTGTGCTAAACAAACAACTCTATGCAAACGGAGCGTCATTTTTACTAAACGTGTTTTAATCAAAGATATTTATTTAATCATTTAACTGTATTTTTCATTCATTTGAAACAATTATTTACAAAACCTTAAATCCGATTAACTCCTGACAGGCAAATTACGAAGACCGTAGAATGAAGTTTTACTGTTTTTTAGCAGAACTATTTCAAGTTACTTTATGTTTTTTTTGTGTTTTTGTTCAATGAAAGTTTTAATGCTGTAGACATTTGTGTATAGATCCTGATGAGGGCGATATGTAGTGCCAAAAACGTTTGAATTTTCTAAATATATTATATTATTATGTTCAACGGTGTATTGCTAGTAGCAATAATAGCAACTTAAATCTATAGATAACTCGCAAAACAAAAAATTTCGATTTTGGTGTTTTTCAAACTTTCAAGTGAATAAATAAAAAATTTGAAAGAACAAAGTTGAACAAACAAAAATAACTTTGCAAAAACCAAAAGACTGTATCTGCTATATTGTTCATGCAATGCAATTTTGAAACATGCTCACAACTTTATGAACTATCACAATCAGCTTTTCAAAAACAATTTATATAACATCTACCTTCACAACTGCAGTTGTCAGGCGGACAACTTTCAAAAGCCAAGTTGAAATATGAACAATTGGGAGTAGTCGAATCAATCTTGCCCAAAAGCCGTTGTAGATTGGCTTGGGTAAAATGACATCTTGAAACATCACTTTCTTCAATCTTTAAAAAATACAGCTTATGAAATGACAGCAAAATTCAAGTAGATTTGATTTATGCAAATAACATTTTTGTTTTAACAATAGAACGTTATCTATTTTTTGGTGCTATCATTAAAAAACCTACAAAGAATATGAATTTAGAACTGATCTGCAAAATGTAACCTGAAATACTGGCAGCTAAAATGACTATTACAATATTTACTGCTACTAAGTTTTTGCACCGCAGATTCAAAAAAACGGTGCCAAACGTGTAGCAGTTATGTAGAGATTATTGAATAATTTACTTTCAATGAGCAAAGACAAACTTTTACATTATCAAACAAGTACATCAGCAACTATACTTTCTAACAAGTACACGATAATAGTACTTGAACTCTTTGATTACAGTACTCCGACTCTTCTCACTGCAGCATAAAAAGTACTCATATTGATCACTTAAGTATTTAAAATTTTGTTTAGTAGCATTAGTAATCAAACATTTACATTCTGCTCCCTATAAATACTCAAAATACACTGACTTTTGAAATTCAACCAAGTTCTGGCTGAACCCGTTAATTTGATCTAAAATCCAACATGAAAAAAATTTTTTAAATCAGACCAGATACAGTATTGAATTTAAAGATATGCATAAAATCTCACCAACGAAACTTTGTAGAATTTGGAGTTTAAATTACCACTTTATGCATTTTCATCCAATGGAATGGTAAGTTGCACACAACCAGAAGCCTACTAATCAAAGAACACTAGCAGCAGCAGTAGCCAACACACATATTACCCCTTTCAAATTACTGCAGCAATTACATAAAAAATACCTATCAAGCACAGCTACATCAAAACTTTGAAGTTTTTGTTTTTTAAAACCAGTGTTGCTAAACATGAAAAACACCACAGCTGCTTTACCTTTGAGTTTCAAAAGCTTTTTAAATATTGTTTCGTCAACAGCTGGAGACAAATTTTTGTACATAATTATGTTCTGTGAGAGTATCAAACCCCGAATTGCAATATCTGTTTCAGCAATGAATTACAGAAAAGCAGACCATAAAATAATACTTTAACATTCTCACAGAACATGATTACATACAAAATATTAGCTCTAACCATTGCTGAAGCCGTTTACAACAAAGCTTCTAAGTAAACTGATATTTAAATGAACAAATAGTGCTGCGTGTCATTTAATCATCTTAAAATGGCAATTACAAGGAAAAAAGTCTGCCTAAATGCTTACATGAAATCCCTCATTGTAATAAGTTTTATCCTGGCATACTTACTGTGAAAACACGTAACACACTATAGATCATAGACCAGCATTACAAGTCTTGATTAGGCAGACGTTATGATTATAATCCCAATTGCTAGAACCTAGACTGATTTAATCCATAGCACTACTACAGGTCCCAGAACTTTGAGGAAAAGGCATACCTCCTTTACCCTCTCCTCTCCTCTCCAACCACACCCATGCCAAGGATAAGGTGCATAGACATAGCCAGAGACTTAAGAACACAAGTGCAATTATGAAAGAGACCACCAAGTAATTAAATAGGCCTACCACGGTAACAGCTTTCAAAACGGTCAACAAAACTAGAAAACAATCACATTTTGGAAAACTTTCACTTTTTGTCCCAGTCCTAATTGAAAATAACTGATATAAGTTAGATTAATAGGATGCTTTTGAGCATGATGCATGAATAATTGTAGCAGGATGACAAGGAGAACAGCACAAAAGCATAGCCAGGAAAAAAGAAGTACAAAGATTATGTCCCCTAATACCTTCAACCGATTTCTTTTTCAAGTACATACTTTTGTCAATGACTGTTCCTCTGGTGAAGCTGGCTGAATCCTTATTCTTCACCTGAATTTATTTGTCGGATGCCCTGTACACTCTGCTGGTAAGTGTGAGTATCAACAAGAACCTAATATAGTGCTAAACCTGCAGTCTTTCAATGAAAATATGAAAACCTACCTACCATGTATATCTGCTGCTAAAACCAATCAACAATTTTATTAAAACAACAGCAGCCAACAGCCTTGCATTTTCAAATAACACATTTCTTCAACAGCTCCTAGCTAAACCAGGAAAAATTAACAGAAAAACATAAACCATCCCATTAAAATCTATATTACCAAAACAACACTATAAAAAATTGTACATGATTTTGTCATTTTACAGCTAAACTCAGTTTATTGAAAAAACTAATAGCAGTACTAGCCAACGACTTAATATCAATGCATTCTTCTCAACAACTTGAAGCAAGTCTTATTACCATAAAAACTAACCAATGTCTTCCAGAAATATTTGTACACTAAAAAAGTAAAGCAAATCTAACCAAACAGTGACTTTGAAAGCAATTTGAAACACCTTTAAGAAATCAACCAAACTAAAATAAATTCAAGACCAACAAAAAAGCAATTCAAAATAATAAGCTAGCACAATTTTTCAAATACATAACAGGCTTCCGAAAAGGTATTAGCAGCTGCACTACAATTAGATACATAAAACTTATGCCAATGTAGTTTAGTAGCTTTTTTATGAAACTTTTTTCGATGTATTCACCCACAATATTATAGCCATAACATTCTATTTGAATATCATTTATTGTTTTGTTGATTGATAGCCACTTTAAAGACTTCACAGACAAATGACAAATTGACCAATACCACTTCAATAACTGATGCTGTTTCAGATAGAACTCATCACATAGACTCAGGTATCAAACTGAAGATCTCAAAAACAAATAATGCATTTAACAAGAGCCTTAGACGATTTGGCCATCAGCCTCTACATCCATTATTAAAGTGAGGTTAACACCACCTACGTAAAATTTTTATCATCAGAAATTAACTTGCCAACATCGCATGAACTGCAAGTATTTCCAACACTTTATAAAAGCTTTATGGGAACCAAAATCATCATCTGCATGCATTAATCAATCGATTGCTCCCTAATAATAATTATCAAGTCAGTTACACAATACATTTCAAGCTTGTTTTGTAACCACACTTGCCTAAAACACAATGCCTGTTTACACATGAAAAGTGAAAATCAAAATCTGACTACAGCAGCGATTTGAATCCAACAACTATACAAGTCATCTGAAATAATAAATTAAGATATATCCCACCTCAAGCAGTGAAAACGTATTTTATCTATAACTAGTGCATTTTTGTAACATTAGAACTCTTGATACATTCTTACATAAATTAAATTAATCAACTACCAGATCAATAATACCACTTTAAAAATCTTGCAATACAAATCGTACGTTAATACAATGAAGAATCTTGAAGAACTCACTCTAAGCAATAGCTTGCTCCTATGGCTGCACCAGCAATATTTTTTAAGCATCTCTTGTGATTACAGTCATGTCATCTAAGTTGCCAATAATAAAACCTTGGTAGATTAAAAAGAATGTTTTAATTTAAAAAAGTACATCCTTTAAACTACAAATTACTCAAAGACGTGTATGCTACTACGTAAGTTACCTTTCAACACATATATATATATATTGTAATTAAAAAACATACCTCAGCGTGTTCAATCAAATTCATATAGAGCATCGTTTAATTTCTTCTAAACAACCTGTACTCATACAAATATTTTTGTAACTGTTAAGTATATGAAACACTTAGAGATAAACAGTGAAGTATAGAAATAAGCTTATGAAATTACCAAGAAGCACAGCTTGGTAATGATCAAAGTGCACAGCATTAGCCATTATTCATGCCTCTTTTCTGACATTCATATCTTGAATACGGATACTTCTTTGCATCTTCTACTGTTTCTCTATATGTATGAAGTCAAAAGGTATCCTTCAACAAAGCTTTTCATTGCAAGGAAAGTAAAGAGTTTTCCGTTTGCAACTCGGACCTGAAACTCTGACACAATTAGGTGAAATACACAAGTCAAACTTCTAAATAATGTTTTACTTTACTTTAAATTTAGAAAATTGTACCTTATGAATAATGTTTTCTCTCAATTGATTCAAGCTTCCAACTCCTCCGTCAGTCAACATTTTATTCTTTAAATCTAATTTAGAAACTGTAATGCCAGAAAACTACTCCGAAAAAGGGTAAAAATGCAAGCTCATTTGGAACAGAGCAAGCACAAAAAGAAATAAGATTGAAGCAAATGCTATAGTACAGCATTAACAGCCGATTTTTTCAAGAAGTAAAACAAACAAACAAGCAATGATCAAAAAATGCCAACCACAAAAAATTATTGCAAAGCACTTATTAATTGAAAAGGAAAAAAATAAATGTTTTTGACAACAGCCCATAGTAAGAAAAACATTCAATATGGAAGATAGTTAATATGTCCAATGTAGAATGGTTCTCATGCCTTATTAAAGAGTTTCCGATAAAATTTGCCTCAAAATCTAGTTTCAAAAGAGAAATGAGTTTTTGAATTGATAAATCATAAAAGAAATGTTTTTGACATTTGAAGATTTTCGTATTTTTTCCCAAAACTGATGAGTTCAATTTTATGAAAAAAATGCTTTGCTTTTAAAAAATAGGAGAAATGGCACTCCAATTCAATAATTTCTATTGACACGTGAAAGTACCTATGACAAAAAAATAAAGATTTTAGAAGATAAATGCAAAACACATTTTGATAATAGGAAATTTGGATTTAGTTATCATTCTGAATTATTGTCAATGATAAGTTAGTATGAAACAATTTCTTAAAACCATAGACAAGAACATTAATCTTAAGTTTTTTTTAACAAGATAGAAACATGCCCCTGTCAAATTCACCAAAGATATCAAATTAGTGATAAAATCTGACAAATCAGTTATAGAGTAGAGTTAAATATTTGTTTTCTTCTCTTCATAGGAAACCTTTTGTCAGCTACACTAGAAACACTGAAGGGTAAACTACAGCAGGCAGGCCACATCTAACTGCAAGCTTTTTAATCGAGCTAGTGAAAAAGCATTAAAAGAAGTTATCCAGTTTATTACAAACAACATACATACTTCTTCTTTGACTTGCATACTGACCTCCAATGCTGGTTAAATTTGCTAACAACATACTTTTGCTGTTGTTTGTTAAATTTACTGTTGGTCCAAGCAATCACTATTTATAGTTATGTAAAATATTCAATACCAATTGTATATGTGTATTTGCAAAACCAGATACATTTGCAAAATGTAAATCTACAATGCCAAACAAAAAGATTAGCTCACTTTGCAATTTTTTAGTTTTTTAGTTATATTTTTATAAAAGTTGCATCAAAGTTGAATTTTCTCAAAAGAATATATAAAACAACACATGTTTTTGATAGCCATATGCTAAATTTAAAAAAATATGTATATTTACTTAATAATTATTAACTTATTTACAATGTGCTCAAATTGATGGTGTCAAAAAGGTTGACTCATAAATAAAGACAATGAATTATAATCATTTTTATAACAAATCATTACACCAGATTCATTTTTTCACTATGCCTGGCAAAACTACTTGCCCAGAAATTAGAAAATTGATAATCAACAAGCATTTGAAAGGCTTTTCAGGTCATTCCATATCTGCAAGCCTCAATTGTCCTCAATCAACTGTTTCCAGAATTATTCATCTTTTCAAGCAAACTGGGGATACAAAAGCTAAGAAATTCAAAGAAGATTGTGCAAAAATCAATAGGTGGGACATATCGCTCAAAAAAAGCCTCTTGTGAATCAGAAGAATAGAAAAGTCAAATATGAAGGGGCTAAAGAACAGTTGGGTTGGAGCAATAGCAAGTGGAGTCGTGTGTTGTTCTGAAATGGTGTATGTGAAGCGTGGGAAGAAAGAAAAATACAAAATTTGTTGTACTAGGCCCACTGTCCAAGGAGGTGGAGGCGGTTTGATGGTGTGGGCTTGCATGACTGCCAAAGGACCAGGGACCAATAATACGTGTTGATGGCCATGTCAATGCCAAAAAATACATTGACATCCTCACAAATGTTAAGCCATACATGGATGAAAATATGCCTATTGTATCCATCTTTCAACACGATAACGCGCCATGCCACAAGGCAAAAACCGTTTGTGACAAAATTGAAGAGATAAAATTGCAGGTCTTGCCATGGCCTGCTCAAAGTCCTGACCTCAATCCCATTGAGAATGCCTGGAAGGTACTCAAATCTTGTGTCTCTTGTCAAAAGTACGCGAATGAGGATGAATTGTGGCAGGTCGTTTAAAAAAAATGGAATAAAATGACTGAAAATGAATGTGAAAATTTGGTCTTTTCCATGAGGCACAGGTGCCAAGAAGTGATTAGAGAAAAAAGGGTATCCAACTCAATATTAATCAGTGAATGATACTAAGTTATTATGACTGTGTTTTTGTAAATAAAAACAATAAAAAATATTGAAATTTTCGATTTGAACTTCAAAACTTTTCATAAATTTATAAATTTAAAGAATTTAATGTAAAAAACTAAAAAAATTGCAAAGTGAGTCAACCTTTTTGTCTGGCACTGTATTTTACTCCTTAAACTCAAATTAAACAAAGCCTTTGGGAGACTAAAAATGCCTTCACAGTTACAGAGTCAGCAAAAACCTTACATCTACGGTGGTCAGTAAACAATGTGAAATGCTTACCTTGTAAATAGTAAAATGTGGCAATTCCTCCACTAAAAGCATAAAATTCCTTCCTTGTGGGAAATGTCTGTATTAGGCCTGCATGTAAGCTTGCAATAGAAAATCTTAATGGGCTGCAGGCCACAACATCATTGTACAGCAACTTGCTTATATTTTTGATCTATGCCAGGAGTGCACAATCTGCAAGCCAAATGTGGCTCGCAATGTGAAATTTTTAGGCTTGCAAATAGGACTGCAAATGTGGCCTAGAACATGAAATATGGGGCATCGAATGGCAAACCTATCACTTACATCTCAAAAAACCGATCTCTATAACAAAATTGGTCTGCATTCATATCATTAGAAAGATTTGGTAGAAATGTTGCTTTGACAGTATTGATTTCCAAAACAAAAATAAGTCTTCACAACCACTTTGAATAAATACTGCCACCAGCTAATGCTTTGAAACTAAATTGCAAGCAGAAACAACATGGCTTAGAAATTTTGACAGACTCACTACTCTTTGAAAAGTGTGAAACTAATCCATCTGCAAGAAAGGTGGCACATCCCTAATCTGGGCAGAAAGTAACCCTGGTTATAATGTCTATGACACAAGCAGTGTAACATTTGGGTGTTCAACAATTAGTCGTTTGATAACAGGTCTTGCACTCAATCCATCACATCATGCTGCTGATAAAGGAATTATTCTATTTCTCCTAAAAATCTATGTAAAAAGTAGCTTATGAAAATATTTGCTCGTTTATGGCATCATATAACTTTTTTTTGAAACTTTTTCTTCTATTAACACTTATGATATCAATTACTAAATAAATGGCTTGCAGTGAAGATTTTAATCAGCTCCATCACGTGGGTGAACTATGAGCATACAATCAGTGCTATAAACAACAACAAAATCTTAATATGTACCAGTCACCTGATGTAAACTCACAAATGCCATAATCAACCCAACACCACGTTTTGATAAAATAGCAAAAACTACCCTACTGTTCACATTGCAATTAGAAATAAATGTAAATTAAATCAATTTTTGCTTTCCAGGTCTTATTGCCAAGTTTCAATATAATTACGTTGTTTCACATTAAACTATTTTTCATGTATTTAGTGATCATGAGATGCAGAGTTTAAAATATTAAAATCTATTGGCACAAAAGCAAAAGTTTGCCCATTCATACACTAGAACGTTTGTGTACTCAGGCCCACTTTATAGCAATCAATACTGCTGGTGCAGAATTTTCTATCACAAGCAAGGCAATCAAGCATAGGAAATTGTCACAATGGACTCTATTTAATGGACAAGACAACATAACCACATTCATTTTTGTAATAAATGATATACAAATCCACTTGACCACAATGCAGTTCATGACAACAGCAAGTAGCAAAATCAACTTAATTTTAAACTAAAATGACAAACTATCAATAAATGATTAAAAGTGTTTATCCTGTATCACTTTCTACTGATTCAGTACAGATAAAAATCACTACCATCTGTGATCAAACCAGACTTTTTGCTAAACCCATGCAGCTATTTATACTTCAGATGCACTTCCCGATGAATACCAATTGTGCTTTGATGATAATACTTTCATAATAGATATGATTATAAAATTAAGCTCCATAGTGTATCTCTTTACGATTCAAAGCTTTTGATCTGAGCAAAATTTCAATTTTTGTTTTTTGCATTAAATCAACCATATTTCTTCATTCAAAAGCAGTAAATTATAAACAGTAGCTATATTTTTTGATCACTAAGTCAAAATGAATGACATACAGCTAACATTAAAGAGCTCATTTTATTTATGTTCAAGACCTTTGCCACACTATGGTATTGAGCTCACTTAATGCACCCCCTATAATCATTAGTGCACTTCAACAGAAATTTTTGAATGCTTAAAATGTTCCGACACCCTTTGTTCAAGGTTAACAAAATATTTACTGTTCACACCAATACATTATTTTCAAAAAAATGTTACATTGCTTTATTTTGAAGAGTTAACCCTCTACTTTAATAGAATTGAATAAAATGGCAATAAAAAAAAATACACTGCATTTACACAAGTGTAGTTAATGAAAAAAAGAGCATTTTGGCTAAAATTCTATTAACAGCTGTTTCTAAAACAAATTCTTATTTTATGCCTTATCAAAAGTCAGCTCATTGAAATTAATTACATGAGCAATCACACATAATCAGTGTTTACTGAAAGTGACTAAAAATGATAGCCTTTACCTGAGAGCATTTTGATGCTTTTTATTGTTAGCAAAATCTTCTAAAGCACTAGCACAGCCATGTGTGTAACTGATCAACAAGAAACGGTAAAAATCAAAAGTGAAATACAGATTGCTGAGTTATATTTGTGCTGTAGTACATAACACACCAATTAAAGACGTCTCATTCACAACCTTAAAGGTCAGCATCAACAGAAGTTTAAAGAAGTTCATTTCATGATTGAAACCATGAGTACATGCACAATTTGCTTTTAATTTTGTTGTACCCTAAAAAATTGATACATTTATTCTTCTTCATTGTTAAAATAACACTTATCAGATATTGATTTAATTCTTCATCACGAAAAGCATAAAAAAACCTCTTAAATGGCACATATCACCTTTATTGCTATTTTTTAATTATTTTTATTCACTAAAACATATAGACAACAATCATTGGACAATTAGCTTCATTTTGCTGCCATCATTTACTTGATGTAACCGAAAGAAAGGCTTTAAATGAAATTTCTCCACCTTTATGAGTCACTACATGCGTTCAGCTAAGGATAAATAATAAAAACGCCTTATCAAGATGCTGTAGTTGTGCTATTGAAAGGCACTTTACAATCACCAAATAGCAGGGTAGCACACAGCAGCTGGAACAGGTATCATTTAATCTACCGTCCATGTGCTCTATTATTCCTGCTTTATTCCAGTGATTTCAATTTGCCACATACACCCTAGGAATAAGAGCAAACTCTCGTAATGGAGTTATGTTGCTGCTTGGGCAAGCACTGACAACCAGTTTTACTACTTATGAGAAAAACAAGCTTTATTGCTTAGTGCCAACACAATGGCAGAAATTCAGATATGGTGCTTGTAATACATATCTACCTTACCTTACTGCCCATCAGATATATTCTTAAGGATTCCAGTTAAACAATAAACATTGCTGATAATAAATCAAAAACATGTGATGTATATTCCAAGCAAGCCATGTAAATATTGCAACTTTCACAAAAGTGATTGGAATTACTGTCATAATGCTAACAAAGAACTTCAAAGGCTTATCATTCCCCAACTCTGCCAATGTTGTAAAAACGTAGCAGAATTTTTTGCAACATGCTGATAACAAAGGTCAATCACATGAGATCATCATAACAACTGCACTTCACTTGGAATCTTTGATGGAAATAAAGTTAGGTAAGGCTGCCACAGACCCATTTTTAAGACTCAACCAACCAAGAAGAGAGTGCTCAAAAGAGCTTGTCTGCTCAATTTACTTACCTCACACATTCTACCGGCAAGCCATCATCAACAACCTCAAAGGCAGGGTCAAAGCTCCTCTTGCCAACGGCATCTATTAGCAAATACAATGGCATTGAGCCTGCGAGAAATCAGACATATACAAAGCAAACTGTGACTTGCCATAGCTACAATGGCTGGTTTCTGGAAAGTATAAACAGTTTTCAAGCTCTCTGTAGCCTTTTTTTATGAAGGAGTTTGCCATTGCCCTACAACACATAAAGCCAAGTTATAAATATCTTCAAACCATTTAAAACTGATTTACACCAAATCCATCTTATCATAAATTAGCTACCTCCTCACACACAGGCTGGCTTCTGACAAGAGTGATTTAATAGGGAATCAGGTCAATTGTCAATCCAAGATATATAGGAAAATTGCATATGACATCACACATTTTGCACCGAAAAAAGTGGCTGACCAAAACCTGTAATTTATGCTGGAGAGGTATAGGGCGAGCACCACATTTTGGGTTTATTTTGAAAACTATTGAGAAATTAATTAAAAATTGGAATGAATTATTGCTATTTGGATCCTCGAAAACAAATAAATGCAATCAAAAGCAATTTGGCTGAGATTAGGTCTTTTAGTTGGCTAGTCTAAGCTTAGTACTGTGCCAATTTAAAAAAATTGCCTTGCCTCTAAGAGAAGTGACATCTAAATACCATTTGCTTCTCAGTTAAAAATAACTTTATACCAATTAGATACTCGTTGGTACATTAGCAAAAACAACCATTATCTCACCACTACTACCAGTACCATAAGCTTGCCAGCAAGCTTGCTTGTTGTGTCCATGGGCAAGGCATTTAATGGTATGCCTACATCTTTATGTGGCAAACAGGTGGAGGAGCCAACCAGTCTACCTGTCGTGGTGGCCCAGTCTGACAAAAGATATGCAAACAGAGCATGAGCTCATACGCATGAATAAATGAATTGGTACCATAAGTTTTTAATTACCCTTGTTTCAGCAGTCTAGGCAATAGGCCAAAAACTTGTTTAAGAAGTAGTTAAGGTCACAAAATTGCATCTGATATGTCAATACGACTGGTCTGCCAAGCACTATTGACAAAAAATTTCAAAGTACTAATTTTATTCATCAATGTCTAATCGAACATATGACAAACGGTACAGATGTCCACCCTGTCATTTAGGCTACAGTGTTATTCAAGTTTACAACTTTTCATTATGCTTATGCAACTAAATATTCTGTATAAATTGCACATTACAATTAATTTAAACTCAGCATTTTCAAACACGCTGATTAATCAAATATGAAACCCTCACAGAAGCTGGCTACAAATAAGCCTGCATGTTTAGCCCACAAAATTAGCCCAACTATTAGCAACAACAAGAAAACCTTAGCACCTCTTATCTTACTTTGACTTCAGATTTATGCCTTAACATCACTAAACCAACATATTTAATGTTCATTTAACAGCTGTCACGTTTATTGATTTGATTTGCAAAAAACAATACCACACCAATTCAATTGATGCAAAACCACTGACACTGGTCAGCCACTTTTTTCAAAAGCACATTTTGATGACGTTTGATCACGTGTGTGCAACCTTCCTATAGAACAGCTTTCAGGCTAAAGTGAAGCCTACAACGCTTGGAGGCATGTTTGTTAATTTCATGGCAGCTTACGATATTGCATGGCACTGTATCTTAAAATTACAACCAGTTTTGCATATAGATGCAGACCACGACACCTCAAAAACAATTCTTCTTCTATTACTAAAAACATCTATATTTACAATTTTCAGTTCAAACTTCCAGAAAGCAGGTCTATGCCAGTAAGTTAGAAATTTTATATTAGGTCTACCGCAAAGTTTTGTCCATTTTTATGACAACAACTTTCGACATGTAAGCACATGTAGTAATTTATTGAAAGTGTTTGGTAAATGTATAGTCTCTGACACGACATGCAGAAGATGGATCAAAAATTTTGAAACAGGTAATTTCCACCTTTCTGATAAGCTATGTTCTGGGCGACCATCTTTGATCGACGATGATGTTGTTAAAACCATGTTGGTTCAAGATCCTTTTCTGACAACATTAGAGATCACAGAAAGGCTTAATTCAGCTCAGCAAACCATTTTGGACTATATTCGGAAGAGAGGATTGGTTTGGAAATATTCAAGATGGGTGCCACATAAATTAAGTCAGAAGAATTTGGATGATCAAGTTGCCATATGCACATCTCTGCTTGCTCGAAACAAAATCGAGCCCATCTTGAACAGGATGATAACTGGTGATGAAAAGTGGATTTCCTATGAAAACATAATAAGAAAAAGAGCATATTGTGAACCCAGAAAACTTAGCCCTTCCACCTCTACACCAAATTTGACTCTGAATAAGAAAATGTTATGTATATGGTGGGACATTCGAGGTCCAATACATTATAACCTTTTAAAACTGAATTAAAAGCTCAATTCGGAAAAGTACTGTCAGCAACTGGATGATTTAAAGACAGCAGTCCAAGAAAAAAGGCCAGAAATGTTCAATAGGAAGGACATCATATTGCATCATGATAAAGCCAGGCCACATGCTGCTTTGGGGACTTGTCAAAAAATTGCAGAACTAGGCTGGAAAATTCTGTCACATCCACCATATTCCCCGGACTTAGCACCCTCCAATATCACTTGTTTTTGTCCTTACAAAATTTTTTGAGAGGCAAAAAATTCAAAAATGAAGAGGATATCAAACAAGCACTGGCTAACTTTTTTGCATCAAAAGATGAAACATGTTTCAAAAGAGGAATATACAAATTGCTGGCCCACTAGCAAGAAGTCATTAATAATAATGGCAATTACATTATTTATTAAAGTTTATTGATGGTTATAAAAATTTGTATTTTGTTTTATTCCAAAAACAGACAGAACTTTCCGGTAGACCTAATATATTGTTGAAGATAACCTGGGAGAGTACATGAAAGTCAAAAGAGGAGTTTGACAGGAATGTGTCTTGTTGCCAAATCTCTTTTCTTGATGCAATGAATACATTGTGAAGGAAATAAAAAGACAACCTTGTATTGTCACTGATGGGCATACCATTAACTACTAACACTAAGCTCGTGACGTAGTGCTCACTGCAACAGTCGAAAATAATCTTCACAATGATTTGGATATCACTAATGAAAAGAACAAGCAAAAGAGATAAAATACTACATCAAGCAGTAACCATAGCAACTTTAAAAAATCAAGTACAACAACTTGCAGCATTATGTTGAATAAATCTTCACTACAGTAGATTAAACTGGTTCAAATATTTGGGAACTAGCATGCAGAGTAATGAAAGATCAATTCAAAAAATAAAAATTTGAATACAAGCAAAGAAAACATTTAATGGACCTTGCAACTTTCCATGGACATCACAAGAGTATTCAAACTGCTACATTACATCCATTTTGACAATTAAAAGCCAAATACAAACAATTAACAACACAGCAATAAAGATCATTAAAGTAATTAAAATACAGCAGGGGTGGGCAATTACTTTCCTGAGTGGGCCAGTTACAGATAATAAACTTGGTTACTGGACCGGAGGCCCCAAAGTCAATATGAAACCATGAATGTTCAAACAATTTATTTATAAATAAGTAGCGTAACAGCTAATGTACAACAAACAGCTAGTGTAACAAGTGGCACTATGATTAATGGGACCAATGTAGTCTACCTCATGCATCCACAAGTTTGTTTAAATCACGCTCGAAGCTGCTTGTGCTGATTCTTAAGACAGCTGTTAGGTTTGCATCCGTTAGAAGAGATACGTTTTTGCTTTTGTTAATCTTCTGACTTGAGAAAGTTTGTTCGCGTATGTATGTTGATGTAAACAACACAAACATTTTTCTTGCAAATTCTTTGACATTTTAAAATTTCAATTCTATATAATTTTATTTAGACAGCAAGGAACAAAACTAAGACATATACAGATGTTAGTTTTAGAAGTATAATTAATAATCAGTTTATTTAACTTATTAGCAAACTATAAAAGTAAAAAATTCAATAAATCTCCAATTTATGCACATATCTTACAACTTAAAAATCAATCATATTCCAATCACCAATCATCCTAGAAATCTGACACACTTTTATGGTCAAATCACTCAGATCTTAATAATTGTGGATTTTCCATTGAGGCCAAACCACTCAGATTTAAGTAGATAAGTATGCAGTGTAGGTAGATGGTGTAGAAAACAATTCTCAAAAAAAATGAGGATGAGTAACAGCCGCCGAGGAATAAAACCAATACGACAAAAAACTAGTTTGACCAACATTTCAAGCAACTGCCCTTCATCAGAAAAAGTTGATAGAAAAAGAAGCCCAACAGCTAGGTTAACGTTGATATAATAAACAGCACAATGTAACAATCGGTGTGCAGTATGACGTTATTAAATAAATGCAAATCGCTCATTTATTACTCAAGGTTGGACAGTACCAAGAGAGAAAATGATGTGTTTTTCCTGTCGTTTACAAGTGAAATTGCTGTGGCCTGGACTATTGAAATGGCAGGCGACGGGTTTGTCAGAATCATTGCGTCTCACAAAACTCAAATCTATCACTCCAACACCTGCCTGCCTGTTTCACTGATGTAGAGCATTTGGCATTTGCTGCAGTAAATAACATTGGAAGACTGGCAAATAACGTGAGTACAGACGGAAAAATTGAATTTAGATCTTGAAATTGATGTACTGGACAGAAGGAAAAAACATGTCTTGCAGCGTGCATGGCCACACAAAAAAGTACCCTTGAAGGTAGCTCTTGAAAAAACGTAATTTGCAGACCTAAATGCTGATATATCAGGCACCAGTCTTGGCAGAGACGCTAGAGTTTCAAAATGGCATAAATAATTCTGATGGGTGAGTTTGAGGTATATGTGGCTTGTTTTGCACATTATGCTTGGGTGCAGATAATACTTGGAAAATTACGGTATCTATTTTAGCCGGCGATTAGTTTATTTTCATCGATATTTTAAACGGAAATTTATATCCATACAAACTATAGTTGTGGTTTCGGCAGGCACAAATGGGCCGGATGAAACACTGCGGTGGGCTGGATCCAGCCCGCAGGCCGTAAATTGCCCACCCCTGAAACAGAGCTTTTGAGAAAATGTTAAAAATATCAGTCAAGAAGAACAAAACACTTTTGAAAAGGGCAAGGGCAGCAAAGTTGTGCAATTGCGGCATCAGGAGACAAGAAAATTTCTTTGGCATATGATGCAAAAAGGAAGAATTGGAATATCTAGTCAGCACCAAAAAGAACAATCAAAAAAAGCAGTGGAAGTTAATGAGAAAAATATTTTGATGGCAAAAGATTAAATGTAGAGTGGGACTACAGAAATGCTGTCTTGTGTGGGAAATAGATGCAATTGAAAGGCCATTATCAATAATGCTTGTGGTTTTGATACAGCAAGAAGACGTTATGTTTCCCATCACCTACCAGAAGTTTTACACAAAAAATCTTAGATCTCCAGATTGCTTAAATCAGGCAGTTGGTAGATATATGATAGGGATCCAATAGTAATACTTTTCATGTGGTACATTAGTACATTTGACGATTAAATACTGAGCTTCTGAATAGTATCTTAGCACTTAAGCCTATCTGATATAATAATCTTAAATGATGTAATGTATACTGTGACTAGATGACCACGTCTTACTCCAATGGGCAACTTAATCATTGGTGCAGGATTGCAGGCATCCAACCAACAAAGCTTCATTATCAAGTAATCATATGGTCTCTAGCCCACCAAGTATTAGAGCCTTACAAGCTGGTAGGTCAAACGTTTATCAATTCAAACGTTAGTGAAATAACTTGGCATCTTAAAACAAGACAGCCATTTCTACTGGCTACACAATGTATTCAATTGAAGAAATCTGGTATCAGTCTAATCAATTGAGCCAATCTAATTTGAGATAGGGAGCAACAAGGAAAGCCTTGCAGCATAGTACTTTTATTTTTGATACAGGACCTTAACAAACAGCCACCGACTTGGAAAAAACACTATAGTTAAGCTTATTTAAATTCAAACCAGTAAAACACGTTTCCACTTTGCTATGTGTAAATGGAGCCTGTAAGTGCAGTTTAGAAAAGTGGACTATGTTGCAAGCATTTTGAGTTTACATTGAAACACTTGGCCAAAAAGAAACGTTGATGACAAGTCTGTAGAACAACCACTAAACAGAGACTGCAAAATGTGTAGTCAAATAATCGCACTTCACTTAATTAAGACTGCCATCAGGAGAGTTATATGCAGCAAAAAATTAGCTAAGGGAGACCCCACAAATTCAGTATGCTCTATTTTGTTATAACCACGAACAGATCAATTTTTTTTAATACACACCTCCAGGTAAGACTGTAGTTTATTTATTGGTTGTACAAATTTTTTGAACTTTGAAGTTGTGTTTACCCAAACTCCCAAATTCTCTCAACCATGAATTTTTCTATTTTTCTCGCTCAATTAACGTATGCTCACATTATTTCAAAGATAAAAATTTAGGTGTCAAATATTAGTGGCCACTTTATATGCATTGGAAAAAAGGTTTATCAAAATGCAATGACAGCAAAAAACATACTCCGCTAGCAAATCTTTGAGAGTTTTGTAAAGATAGCTTCGAAAGTGTATTAAACCCTCCACCATTATATTTTTGATACATCATCTACCTACTGGTTACTAATAACGTTTCTTGCAACTGGAGCTTAACATCCTACTATTTTATTCAATTTTGTGCTTGATTTCAAAATCATAAACTCTGATGAAATTGTTAATACTTATCAATAATGATGCTTTTGCAGATGCGTTAAGAAAGCAAGCTAGACACCTACTGCAACTACAAAATTGTACAAATCAAAAAATTTTTCTGTCAAGTTGCAATTTTGATCATTAAATACTTTATGATTTTAGATTAAAGGAAGTGAACTTCAATCCTTTACAGTCAAACTTCATCCAACGAATTACAAACGAATTTTTTAATTCATTCCTATATTATCCCTGGGATGATGAAAGTAATGCAGTCACTATAGCAAGTTCAGCATCATTCCAGGAATATCGTAAGTGCAGATATAGGTAATTAGTTGATGCTTAGTATGGTTGATCAAAGTTCAACTAATTTTTTTTTAAATCCTCCTCAAATCAAAAATTAAAACAGCAGAGTGTTCATCAGAACAGGAAAGGAACAGATGTATTCAATAAAAAAAACTCTGATCTGTCAGAAAATTTTTGTAAAAAATTGTACCGCAGAGTCAAATCAATGGCCTTACAATTGTGTTCTATGAACATTAAACATTTACATCTGTCATTTATAGCTACGTTAAAAAGATATGATTTCTACTGATTTGTAATAGTAGTTGATCTCCTTCTGCATAAAGTGTCAGAAATAAGGTTAATTTTTAAAACTGAAATCTTGGGTCAAATTCTTGCTACTGTAGTTTGGAATGTAATTAGTTTATTTTGTTGTATTCAAGCAACAATTAAAGTTTTCAAGTATTATTTTTTCTTGCATCACTGGTAGCAATCAACAATTCATTTTTTTGCTTCAGTCATATCACTCATGCTTGTGTCAGCAAAAGCTTAATCTTATTTACATGCACTGTTAACCTGATATTCTGAAATGCTTATGAATGACTTTTCCAAGCATTGCAGAGATGGAGTGAGCACATTACACTTGAATTGCTAAATTCATGCTAAAACGTAAAAGCAGTGAGAAATTATTCATGAAGTGATGTAACCACTTAATCAGGTTTTGTGTTGTTAGTAATCTGCAACTGGTTGGGTACTAGTTAAACTTAAAGGCAGAGATGATTTTGTAAATTGTTATGTCACTGACATAGAACATCACAATTTTGCCCATCCCTGAAAGTTTTGAAAACTCTGTACCTATGATTGCATGATTATTTTGTTGCTCTAGTGGCAACTGTGGCTACGAGCTCAGGTCATGATTGCAGCCCACACACTCTTGACTGAGTAAACTCAGTTTCACACATCAACCTTTAGACTTTTGTATAACTATTATTGAAGTACCAAGCATAAGATCTGTGAATGAGGAATTTATAAAGCCTTTGGAATAACAAGGAAATTAAACCACCTCCTCAAACTGCTAAGAGAACATTTGAAACACTGCATCACCACACCAGTAAAATAAAATAGTGATCTTCATAATAGTGCTTTCTATTAACGGGTGGAGTGAAAAATAAAAATTTTTGAATTTCAAAAAGTGGTATTGATATATGTCCCCAAATATCAAATGATATACTTCTATCATGATTTTGGGTTCTTGCACCCTCTAGTGGCTGTGCAATTTCATCAAACGAGCTGAAAATAGCCAGTTTTGCCATATCTCACTAACCGCTTATGCTAGGAAGCTAGTTTTTGGCTTAAAAGTTGCAGAAGTAACACATTCCTATCTTTATTAAAGAGAACTTTCTCTCAAAAATGTTCAGAAAAAAAGTTACAGGCAAATAACCGATTATTGACCTGCTTTGCAAAAGCATTGGTGTCCAATCTATGATCAAGCATAAAAAAATTGCTAAAAATCTGCTATTATTAGTAAACTATTGTCCAGTTCCAATTTTATTATAGCTGGCTAAAATCTTGCTTGGTATCATTTATTTCAGTCATTAGTATGCTATTCATAACTTTTAGTAAATGTTAGCAAGGTTTAGTCTTCATAATCATCACGATATCTGCTAAGTAAAAGCATTATGCACTGTTGCATTGAACTCTAAATTTAGTATAAAATTAAACTCCAAGCACTATTTGTGGTCAATTTTTTAAAAATATACATTAGTTTCCTAAAAAATCAATAGATGGCTCTGTTTCTGAATGGCCTGTTGTTCAATTCAAAAGAATCATAAACCCTCATTTTCCAGAATTGCCTCAGTGTATCGTGGACGACTTAAGCACAGACCAAAAATATTCTTATCAAATGTGCACAGCTATTATGATTGGTTCAGTTGAACCAGACCATCAGTATTTTGAGGTAGGGCCAATTGTTCATTCAAGATGGTTGACATTGGCATGCCACATATTGAGGTTTTATGTGTCACAGAGTAAGCCATCAACAAATCTGAAGCATCTTGTGCAGTTCTGTATGGAAGTCTATTTTCCATCATGGTTTGAAATCAAGAGGAAACATACAATTGTGGATGGTGCAAAGAATTTCTTTAATATTGCAAATCGTGTAACAAAGCTGCCCAATGCGCAAATTCGCACTGTTGCACTCAATGTGCTTCAGAGAAATGCATATTTTGCGCATCCCGAAAATGTTTTACTGGGAATGCTAGGTGACAATGATGAAAATCTTTGAAGATTAGCAGTCAACAAAATTGCAGCTTTGCGAAACTCTGTTTTTCAATGTCACATTCCAATTGATGATTTTGAAGGTGGTTACATGAATGAACCTCATTCTCATAATATCCAAATTGATATGAACATCAGATTGTTTCAAATTCCAGTGATCCACATCAAGGCAAAATCTTTTCACCAGATTGTTAACTTAAACCTCCATGATATTCAGCAACCTCCAGCAATCAAATGTTTGACAGATCTTGAATTGGACAACCTTAGAAACTTTCCTCTGAAATTAGACCACCCTTGCCACAATCAGGCAGTGGAAAGACATGTGAAAGCTGTAACTGAGGCATCAGCTCGTGTAACTGGCTTTGAGCGCAGAGATGGTCTAATTGAACAAAAACTAAAATCCCGAGCACTGATGCAATTCTTCAATACAAAACAAGACTTTGCAGTTTGTGAATAATAATAATGAAATTGACATAAAAAGATTGATTAACTGTACAGGCACTGTAATACTGGACCAGTGTCACAGCCAATAGTGACGAGACACTTATAGCTTTGATTTTTCAGATGTTATCAGTTTTTAAAAAGTAATTTGTTCTACATACCATAAAGCGCTAAACACCACTGTGATTAGATTTTATGTGACATACAGTGGGTGCTCCTTAGTTCAATATGTATTCACCATGTTTTCAAATTGTTGAAATCAAGAAGAGGACTAGATTCAAAAAATTTCAACCACTTAAAATTAGGTGTAACAAGTGAGGGTGGGAAATAGCTAGACAAGACATCAGTCGTTCTTATACAAGGACACCCACTGCATTAGTATTTCATTCTATGTTCAAAAATCGGTTATTTGCCTGTAACTTTTTTTCTGAACATTTTTGAGAGAAAGTTCTCTTTAATAAAGATAGGAATGTGTTACTTCTGCAACTTTTAAGCCAAAAACTAGCTTCCTAGCATAAGCGGTTAGTGAGATATGGCAAAACTGGCTATTTTCAGCTCGTTTGATGAAATTGCACAGCCACTAGAGGGTGCAAGAACCCAAAATCATGATAGAAGTATATCATTTGATATTTGGGGACATATATCAATACCACTTTTTGAAATTCAAAAATTTTTATTTTTCACTCCACCCTATTCTATTATTTCCACATTTTCTCAAATCAAATTCATTCATATCTCTCACCATTATATCCTGGTCTTCTTTCCTCACACCATCAATTTGTCAAGCCACACATTGCTTCACAGGACATCATCGCTATTACAGGAAGCATGTCAGAATTATCTCTGTACTTAAGCAACACATCAGGCACAAAACAAAAATTCACACCTTTTCCGAATTCCAAATTTTCTTTATACACAACCAGCAACTTGCAGTCAGTCACATGCTTTTTAATTCTGTTTAACCAACAATTCAATATTGACAGTACACATAATTTACAAAAATTTCAGATTAAGAAATTCTATGCATTGCTATATTTAATGTTTTAACAGGGTAAGTGATTTCATCTGTAGTAAATTTTTCCTAAATAGATACTCCACTGTCAACTGATTTGTGGCAACTTTCATATCTCAGTTCTGTTCTGCCATAAAGTATGCTTTCCTCTAATTAACCAAACAACTTAGTCTAAACACACCACTCTACTACCACAAATTCCAACTATTTTCAGCATAGCTTTAAAAAATGCTGTTTTATCCATAAGACTTTCTTCATGACACTCTCATTAATGGCAGTATTGCATCATAAAAAGAAAAGCTACAGCAAGCAAGTTATTTTGTCTTATTAATTTGGAGAATAGGTAATCATGTCAAGCCAATGATAGTGCTAACATAGTAATGAGTGCCAATAAAAGAGATTTTGCAATAGCAAAAATCCTCACCACAGCACACAGCTCTTTCCACTTTTATCTATTACAACATGTTTATCTCAAGATTCAGCACCTAGTGTTAAGCATTATGCAGACAAAGAGTTTGCTGCACTCTCAAACTGTTTCTATAATTACCATGTTCTTATTTGGCCTCTTGCTGCATTTCCTCTAGCAATTCGCAAGTGCAAGATCTCTTTCTTTGTTGCACACTACTATATTAGTGCTATCGTTTACTTGTCTTGATTGCTTACCATACAAACAAACGAGATAAAACAATTTACTTGCTCTAGCTTTTCCCTTTTTGATGCAATATCACTACTGGTGAGTGTGTCACAAAAAGCTTATGGCTAAAACAGATTTCCTCAAAACTATATTAGCATTTTGTACCACTGACAAGATTTTTGCCGACAATTTTCTTTAAAACCATTCATATCTTTAAATTCATTCCTCCACATCATCATCATCATCACACTTAAATCAGTCACTTATCTTTTTGAGAAAAAAGCGTTAACTGGCTAGAGCAACACTTCCAAAACTGTGGGTCGTGACCCACAAGTGAGTTGAGGACACAATATCAGTGGGATGCACAAGTCATTCAAAATTCGCATTAATGCATGCTATGTCTCAAATAATCAAATCTACCTTTTGCTATGAGAGGTCAGCTTGTGTATTGCTCTGCATTATGGGTCGCGACTTAAAAGTTTTGAAGTGGATCATGACTTGAGTTTGGGAACCACTGGGCTAGAGTATCCCCAACCGGCACCATTTTCAACATTGTAGCAATTCATATGATCTTGTCAAAATTTTTTCGTTTATATCAGACCTACAGTTTAAAATGATTTCACAGAAACAAATAGCTTACTATGGTATTTTTAATGAAACACATATGTAAGAAGTTGATCAAAAAACCTCTATAACCAGTATACTTCTTACACATCTATAATAATTGCTCAATAGGACAAGGGATCGTTCTCCATTGTGACATCATAATGCATACATTCTTTTTTCATAATTGTAATCTTAGAATAAGTCTCTTTTTCTGCTTGGTAGCAGAGCTTGTAATGCACAGCAATCTTATAAACAGCACTGGCGACTTTGAAACAGTTCTAAACACATGCTTTTATGAATAATCATAGTTTTTATGTCAAGAACCAAAATAACATGCCCAACACCAATAGCTTTAAAACCAGTGGAGGAATTAAACTAATCAAAGATATAACTTATATTAGCTTTATAGCAGGCAGACACCACTTTAGCATCATGTCACCATACATTACTTACTTTTGTTATGACCAAAGGCAAAAGATATTTGATGCTACATTAACAACACTTTTAAGAAGCAGTATGACTGCACTAAAAATTATGAAGTTATTATTGGTAGCAGCTGATAATAATTAGTCAAGAATAGTAAAAGGATGATAGAATGATTCTAATAACAAAAACTGAAACATAAAATCAAAATTTTGTAAGCTCTATGTTAATTTGAATCTTCACCATTATTGAAATTATACCACTGTTTCTTAACTAGTGTTAAAAGAACAATTTTATCAGTGCAAGAAAATATTTTTGAAACCGTGTAGGTGGCAGTAGGAGTAATGTTCTAACCTTTCATATGATTGAGGTCTAACACAATCATAAACAATACACCTTGATCAAAATCTTGCATTTTTGTAATTTTTTTATGATACAAATTTCAGTTTCAAGATCATTTTCCATAACTTTATTTAAATAATTTTACTGTACAAGCACTCCTCAACTTATGAATATCCATAGATATCAACAAAATATTCTGCAAATTTGAATTTAGTGCAAAATAAGACATTTGGCTAATACCCAAAGTTTAGAATATTATTTTAAAATAAGAAAACAACTTCAATGTGTTACCTATGTGATTTAGGAATGTTTGGTAAGCATTTGCATTGTACTGTACACCAAATAACAGTACTGTACTGTGTTATACAGAGGATATACCAACTTATGAACAAATTCAAGATACGAAGAACTATGTGCAAAGCAACTCGTTCATAAGTGGGGGAGTGTCTGCATTGCACAAGTGTTTTCCATAGAATCCACAGTGCAAGATCTATTTAGCATAAGAAAATCGAGTTTATATATTTTCCATGCGATTTTTCTGGCTTAAACATGCAGATTTAGTGTATGTTTACCACTATCCATTTGCTCTTGAGCCAGACTTTTGGCTGAAGTAATGCAGCACTATAAATTCCAGGTGCCCTTCCTGAAGAATACCTATGGTGCTTTCTAGGTCTTTTGTTTCACAGTCCAGAACAACTGCTGCTACACCACAGCAATAAACATTTAATAAAACAACAACTTAACCCACTACTTCTTATAAACTGATACAAACATTCATTTGATAGCTATGTTTGTAAAATTGACGTTTTGCCCGAATTTGGAAAGCACCATCAAAAATTTGTTTGATGTTACAAACGAAGTAACATATCAACTGCTAAGCATAAAAAAATAATTGAAGCCCTACATTATTGCACCCTAAAAACTATTACAACAATGCAGGCAATTAAGTAACAAAAACATATATATTGTCACAAATCTATATTTTGTCATAGAACCGGGGGTGAGCACTGGTACAACTTACTATAAGGTACAGGGTGTTTCAGTATAAATGTGACCCAATGTAAGGGTTAATATCTCAGCCAATATTACAGATAATACTCTTATATTTTCAGAATTTATAGATAATAGTATAACGTTTCGAAATTAATAAAAAATGTCATAGTCAATGGAAGAAAAAAACATTTTGTGTTGCAATCCATCTGGAGAAAAAATTGTTCAAATCTGTACAAGCAAAATACAGCAAAAGCTTCAATTTCAACATAATCCTAAAGACTGTTCTGATAAAATTCCCAATCAGCTGCTGGGCAAAGAAATTGGATCACTAATTAAGACAATGTTTACTGTAACAATCCACAATCAATAACAGAACTGAAGACAGCTAGAACCCAGCTAATTTATCGGATACAAAAGAATGTGGCAGTGTTATTGGCAATTTGCACAAAGGTCCCTAGTATGCTAACAGCACAAAGGTAGGCATGTTGTGCAAATTGTTGTGCAAAACATGTTGTGCAAATGTTTCATTTTTTGTGATGAGTTGTCAATAAATGTTCGATTTGATTGTTATTTTATCAGCTTTCAGAATATCGAAACATTTTTTATCTTTCTGTTTAGTCTATAGATTACAAGCATACCAATGGGTCACATTTATAATAATACACCATGCATGACAACAAAAGAAAACTTTGCACGACCATTACAATTAATTACCCTTAGCATTGTCAAAATATTGAAAACAGAGTCATATGCATCCAGTCATCACATTGCAGAAAGTTTTTTGATTGACCAAAAGTATTGTTGCTATATGTAATTAATCGTAATGATTGTGCAAGTATTTATTAGGCTTGGAGTGTGTTCACCACCAAAATGATATATTATGTACCTTGTAACAATTTTTAGAGATTAATATCATAGATTGTCCAGATATTTTCTGCTTACTAATTAATATGTCACTTTAATAGTAACATCTACTGAATTCTTAAAATACTCCCAACCTGGAATATAATGTACATTTTACAGTGCAATATGTAAAAGATATGCAATGTTTATAAAATTAATGCACTTGACAAACAGAATATGCCTTCTATATAGATCTATTTCCAAACGTTATTAAGTCCATAAATTTCAATTTTTTCAAGATGTTGACTACCTATAACATCAACATACAATGGAGCAAGCTCAAAATAAATACACTCTTAAGAATACTATTAGTATCTGAATCTCAGTGCACCACATATCAAAAAAATCATTGGATCCAAACCACAAACTAATTAATTGCATGTGGAATGGAAGCTGGCACAATAATTTAAAATATTATGCTAATTTTTAGGAAATTCGAAGTGGGGCTGGAGGTACAAAGACAGCTTTCAAACACAGCATTCCTACCAAATAAAAATCATCTTGCAATCGCTTGCTTATACCAGGGCTTATTGTCAATTTAAGAGTTGCATAGACTAGCCAGGTGCCTATGAATTCGATCAGATCATCTAATCTAGGTCTCAATGTATAGACTTTAGAAAAAAAGGCTTTCATGTGGATTTTGAGATCAAGACTAGACTAAGCTCGTTTCATAATGAAACTCTGGCCAGAGTTTGAGCCAATGTAGTTAGTTGAAGTTATTAATATGTATTCAATGTAATCAAATGGACATTAATTCAAGTAAAGAATAAAATCTCTTTACACACAAGGAGGGTGCAGCGTCCTTGATCTATTGATGCAAACATAAACAATTTGTGATGTATTTCATTTTATGTATTTCAACTCTCTCCTTCTTAAAACATTAAAGAACACTGAACTACAGATCATAAAATCAAAATTCCTTTGGAACAACTTTTTTTAATTGTATATCAACAGCTCAAACAATTTGCTTGGGCTATCTCCTGATGCAACACTGGGAGCAGTGGTAAGTATTCTAAATTATTGAACATATGATCAGATTAGCATATATCTGTGAAAAAAGTTTGCTATTTTTTTGAGTTAACAGCCACTCACTATTGCCATTCCAGTCAAAAATGTGTTAAATTAATCCCTAAACTAACAATTGGATGAAGAACTTGTTTCGGCTAAAAACTCAAATTTACTTTTAAACAATTTGGTGAGTAGTTTTCAAGAAATTGGGCTTTAAATTGTCACAAATTTGCATTCTATTTTTAATTCATCTGGTCAAACTTGAAGGCTACAATACTATAAGATCCAATATCATGTTGGTTTTAAGCTAGCTACTAATTATTTGGATAACACTTTAATAAACACATTTATCTTTAGTTCATAGAGTAAATAATTATTTAGTAGTTTCAAATGGTTTCAATTAGTACTAAGGTTAAAATCTAGGTATGCTAACCTAAAACATTGATGACTGGTTGAATCGCAACCAAATGACAATGGCACTAACTAGCAATATCAAATAATTAATTGACAGTGTAATAAAACTATTGTGAAAAAATTTTTAAACAAATACATTAGTATTGCAATAAGGTTTTGTAAAAACACTATCAACAAAAATTTTGACCATAGTATTACTTTAAGCATTGTTTAGATCAATTTTGTTGTGACAAAATCTACTCTACTGCTGTTGAAAAGCAAGTACTTACAAGCAAAACTTTAAATTTTGTCACAGCAAGTTTTTTGAAAAATGATTTTACAAAAGTTAAAACAAAAACTAGAAGCAAAATAACTAAAAAGATAGTTTTTTGAAAAATGATTTTACAAAAGTTAAAACAAAAACTAGAAGCAAAATAACTAAAAAGAATCTCAAGGTAGCTTCCCATCCTGCAAACAAATAAACCAAAACACAAGATGGAACTTAAACTAGTGTATTCAAATGATGGTAATCCACCACTGATGATTATGTCAACATTTTTGCAGTTTGCTGTCAAAAAACAAACTTTTTTTGATGATCTATCCAGCACCTTGCACCTTTGTGCCACAGTAAGCATTGAAACAACAAGCACAGAAAACTGCCCCAAAGAGAATTACAAAAATAAGCCTACAGTGTTATCCACTAAAAAGCGTTTGCCTGCAGTGATGATCATGGCGTATACAAAACAGCTAATTTACATTATAAGTAGCTTACAACCAAGGGTAGCTATCATTAATTGTATAACCAAAGTGTACGATCAAGTAAATGTAATTAGGTTATAACAGCCATTTATTGCGTTTCAGCTACTTGATCAATACAAATACTAAGTGACCGGAATAAGTATTTGTAAATCACACACAAAACATGGGATTTTGCCATATTGAAGGAAAGAACAAACCAAATTGTTTTAACAACTATGGGTGTAGTGAAGTGGAAACACAATTTTTGTAACCCTTACTGGCCTAAGAAAATGCATCTACAATTTAAGAATTTCAACCTAAAATGTTCAATTTACATAACTAAATAATTGAGCAAATCTGTATCGTAAACAGCATTTTTAGAAAAACTAGATTAGACAGCAGTACTTAATTTTTTTTTCTAAAGCATCACTTCAATAGTAGAGTATGAACTAGCACAGAAATATTTTGTATAGCATCAGCTTAAGCTATAGAAAACTGAAATGGGGCTGCGCAATCTACATGGGGCAAAAAAATAAATCTTTTGTAGTGATTATGCAGAATAATTCCAGCTTAGTCAAAGAAAATGTAACTGATCACACAAAATTTGCTGCATTTCCTTTAACAATCAAAATCATCAAAAAGTACTTTGCAATTACTTGCCCAAGTAAAACAAGCGATTCTTCAAGGTGGATTATACTATCATGATCTGCAATGGTTAAATATTATAATTGCAGAAAAAATTTGAAAAGATTTGCATAAACTAAACAACCTTTTACCTCTGCCCCACCTTCAAACAGAGATGAGCACTACGCAGTTGGTACTTTGAAAACACCATGGTACTTAACTGAAAGTTTCAAGAAAACATTTAATAGCAGCCTAATGTTTCAGAAGATAGTCACTTGATTATCAGATGACAATTTGTTTCTTTATTCTTTATATTAAACTAGCTGGCTTTGTTTGCGTCACCTCCAGTAACCTCATCAGCTATGTCAGGGTAAAGAATATTGGTTCAGATGGCCAAACTGGCTTCAACCATCACGCACTTCTGTAAACAGCAACAAAAAGTTAATGTTTTTTCTGCACATCCAATTTTCATGGGTCAATGAGCTCCTTTTTGTAATAAATTCTAAATTCAAGTTCCTGGTTATGCTTTAGGTTTATGTAATCCCCTCATTGAATCTACAAAGCCAAGGGAGCCTTAGGTTTTCCTTAGTTTGAAAGTGGGGTACACATTTCTTATATATCGATATTTTGAAGCAAACTGCCGAAAATGTCTTGCATGCAGTGCAATTTCACACTGGGGCATTGTTTTCTATTGATTTCTCTTAAAACTTTCTCAAGTCCCTCATGGCTACATATTAAGTTGCACGCTGTTTTTCCTGGCTTCGGCATGCCTAAAAAACTGAAAAAGATCCTTGCTTTTCCCTAAATTTTTAAGCTTGGCCTCATAGCCCTATAAAGCTATTATCAAGCAAAATAGAAAAAGCGATTTTCCAAAGTATCATGCAATTTTACTCCCATCAAGCCATCACCTCTATCAAGTTAAAACATATCAATTAAGGCAGTTGCACTGGCTCCACCAGACAAACATTTGTGAGAGTAGAAACAAAAGTAGTAGGTATTTAGTTTTTATCCAATATTGTCTTTTTAGCATGGATGGCTGGATTTATACCATTCCTTCCACAATTGTTCACACTGCATCTCTCCACTTTGCTAAATTTAGGGCATCTTTCTTCTTTAAACCACTCTTCTCTGTCTCCTCTTCAACTTTCTTCTTCCAGTCTTCTTTGGTCATCTTTGCATATTTGTGCCACTCTCATCAAGATCTAGAGCAACTCCAAAATCACTATTATCAGTCCCATCATATCCCATATTCAGTCCCATCCCTCCTTAGCACATATCCATACCACCTAATTTCTTTTGCTGCTGCTAACATATCTACTCCCAGCATGTTTATCTGTTCTTCAGTCATCTTTCTGTCTAAGGATGGGCAATTTAGAATATAATACTATTCTAAAATATTCTAGAATAGGTAAATCGAATCCAGAATTTGAATCCTTAGAGAACGAGTTTATTGCAGTGTAATACATTTAAGCTTTCTACATATTTGCTTGTGCGGTAGAGTTAGCTTTTGAAAAATTGCATGCAATTGATACTTTTACAAAAAGAAAATCTGTGACTAAGCAATGTGATAAAGGTTTGTGAGCAGGATGTAAACTGAATTCTATTGTCCAGTTTGAATTGTCATTTTGGATTTGGATAGTTTGGCATTGGAATCCTTTGGATTCGGCATTTTGAATTGCCCATCCCTACTCTGTCTACAACTTTCCAGCCATGGGTGACTCTCACCATAGGTCTCTCAGTTCTCTTTAAAATTGCTTTGCCATTATCTTTTAAACACCATGTCTTGCTTCCATATAGTATTGCTAATCTTATGCAACAACGATAAACATTACCTTTCATCTTCAAAAGAAAGTTAGTAAATAGACGCCACAAACATAATGGTGGTCATCTTAGTTTATTAATCAACACTGGTAATACTCATGAAGAATGATGTCACAAACTATAATTCATAATTTTAAGAAATGTAAGGGGAAAGGGGGGTGAAACAAGGTCAAAAATGATGGTGGCACCCAAATGGTGGTCAAATTCACAATTAAAGAAATGATCGGTTTAATGATAGGCATATCTTACAATTTGGTGCACCCCCTTTTGTATTTATATTTGAGACATTAAGTTCTTTGGCTGTGATGTTTGCTTTAATTCAGCCATAGCAAGAAAAAGGGCCATGTGTTCCCTTAAAATCATACATCCTATTTCATTACATGCAAATCGAGCTATTTTTAAGCAAACATCTTTGCTCTAAATCCAGTTTTACAAATTAATGCTATTATTGTTTTATTTTAATCTTTTCTTAAATTTGGCATTTTATTACATATAACTTTGATCCCAATCTTCTTACTTTCAAATGAAGGTCAGTCTTACATACCAGTATAGACAGCCTATCAATGACAAACATTAGTTTTGAGCTTTACTATCTATGTTTGCTATCAAAATGACAAAGAATTTTGCTGCCTACTGCTGTTCTCGCTGTAAAGTGTTAAGCATTGCAATGTCATTCAAGATTACGAGATGATAGTGCTTTTCAAAAGGATTCAAGATAAAAGAGAAAAAGCATGCTTAAAAAACACTTGGAGAAATTACTATTAGCTGAGGCAATATGTTAATATCTTTCAAAAATGCTTTCAACCACGTTTCTTTAGTCAATATTGATTGAGAAAATGTAGAAAAGAAATTTTAAAATCAATGTTCAATTATGACATGATCTTAGTTGCTGAAAACATACAATTTTTGAAGTTGGTAAGTTGAGCGCTGGCTTAGCCACAAATTGCTTTTTCTCCATCAAAATTTGTGTTATGACGTCATCAACTTCCCTCATTACCCTTGCCATGGTGTAGTGATAAATGATGCCAAGTTTAGAGTTCATAAGTCCAGTGGTTTCAAAAGAGTTAAGCTTAAAAGACAGTCAAACACAAAGTGGATTGTTGAATGGCAAATGTTTAATTAACAAAAACTCTGGTTTTGGAAATCTTGTTGTCAAAACAGCCATCAACCATGTTTCTATGGTTAGTATTTTACAATATATTAAGGAAAACAATTCTTAAAATCAATTGTTAATTATTGGATCATCAATATCTCTTGTATCGTCAATATCTCAAAAGTGAAATACTGTTTAAGTTGGCAAGGGAAGTGCTGGCTTTTGTTTAAGCTTAAAAATAGCTTTCCTCTGTCAAAAAATGAGATTTTTTAGGTAACTATCTTTGATTGTGATGTCATCAAACCCTTTATGAAACTCACCCCGGGATGGTAATCAATCACATCAATTATCATATTTGTAGGGTACAGGGATTTTGTAAGAGTTAAGCGTACATACATATATACACACACATATGCACACAGCAAAACTTTGCTTTTTAGTAAAAATGTGACAATGCTGACCCCTCATGAAAGTCACCCCAAGATGGTTATCAATCTTTCCCGATAGCTTAAAAGTCGGCAAATAAAAACAAAAAAGAAAAAATTGATTGCTTTATGGTACAGATCACTAAGGTAGCAAAATAGCATTATATAGGATGGTTTACAAAAAGCGTCAGTTGAGCACCACACAATAAAATAGATCGATATTTTCGAAAAAACGTTTATACAATTAGATAATTTCATATAATCAAAATCAAGTTGCTCAATATTAAGAAAGCTAAAGGAAATTTAAAAAACTATTACTATTACATTGTTCCTGAACAACCACTAATTCAACATCTATTGATAATTTTGTGAAAGTCAGTCAACTACCTAAGATCTAATGTCAAAAGATATACCTCCTTCAGAACTAATCACTTGATATCATTATTTTGTGAACAATAAAATTTCTAATATCATGCTGAGATTCCTCTGGAGGATAGTTCAGCCAGAGTCAAAGTGTTACCACATTAGGGAAGGGTAAAACAATAAAATGTCATATACCAATTGGTGACCTTTCTTTATAAAAAGCAGCAAAGCAGGTTGAGCTTAAAAAGCTTAAATTAACCTCATAAAAGATGCAAATCAAAATTTCTTGACAAACATAAATTAATTTTAAACTTCGTAGAGACAAAGTAACTCAAATATTATTCAATGCAAACTTTTCTGTTATAATTAATTCATATAAGCATTGGTCGTTTTAATCCACCAGCACTAGCCAACAAAAAGTAAAAATGTACTCTGATACTGCTCACTAGCAACTTTGAAATAGTTTCACTTCATGAAGTTCAAAGTTGGGCATTTATTTACTAGATATTTGTAATATGAAGTGAAATACATGACTTTTGTTTCCTTTTGTATTAGCAATATAACTGAAAACTATGAACAGCAATTCAGTTTAATTAACGCTGTAGTGGTAACACCACTAAATATAGCAAAAGGCATGAATTGGTACTTTCCAAAAACTTTCACTGGCAATTTAACTCTCATTAAAAATTCCTTTTTAACTCTTTAATTCTGAGCTTTCTAACATGAACAAAACATTTACTTAAAAATGTAACCAAGAAACAGTTGGCACAAAAACATTTATTTACAACACAAAACTTCAACAGAAAAAGCACATTTATAAGCAAATCCATTATTTACAAACCAATTCACACTCCCTGAAGTCCACATTGCTGCTGACATATAATAATTGAAATACAGTTATGTTTTACTTTTTGGACTAAAACGTAACAACTTAACTAATAGTTTTTGCTTGTAGTAGGTGTGACAATTACCTAAAGAATGGTATATGGCTCACATACAACTGCATTTGGTTTTGTAAAAAGTGAATTACCAATCATCTCCAAATGAACAAAATTACTCAAAGCAGTGGTTTTCAACTTTTATTGTTCTCACAACTCAAGAGAATATTTGTAGAACTGGTGTCTCTCATTTTTCAAGCATACTACTACTAATAAAAACGTGTTGGCTTCAATGATTCAAATCTATATCATGATACACAGCAAGTATTCTGAAAAGAGCAAGTATCCATGCTATAGAGTAAACAAATTTAGCTTTAAATGGAAGTACAGCACCAACCATCTGTTTTATTCATTTTTTTAACAACATGAGCTGCTGCAATACAGTAAAACAGCACTTCATAAAAGATCTACTATTCAGAGGTTATGTGCTTTTAATTTTCAACTTTATCATGGCAGCTATCTGTTCTTAAAGTTGTAAAAATTTACAAAATTAAAACATGACACTTTCCAATAAGAAAACCATCAACATAGCAGAATTACTTCCACCTCACAATAAGAAGTACAGTAAAACCAATGTACATGTTATGTAATTGTTGTGAGCTAAAGCAAATCGTCTGTTTGAGATGGAAAGATCTCAGGCTTGAAATGCAGTTCAAAAGCAGGCAAACCTTTTGAAATATTTTTCCATAATAAAAACTTATTGAAATCGCCGCCGTTTTTGAGAATCAAATTCTGAATCATATGCACGACGTTGACCAGAAAATGGTGGTGGATAACCTCGATTCATACTTCCTTGAGAAGGTATAGAATTTGGGGGACCACCTCGACTATTCATCATTGGATGCCCTTGATCGAAACGTGACTGATTATGAAAGATTTGCAAGTTGAGAGAGTTCACCATCATCAGAAAAAGCATCATGTAAATGAAAAACAGATATACATTTTATAAGAAAAAATTATTTTTGCAGTTTTTGATAATGCTAACATGCCACTAGAGCAGCGGTTCTCAATTTGAGTTTCTCATATTCAATGGGGAAGCAAAAATAAAATTCTGGAAAACAAATTTCTCAGCCAACTTGTAGCTGAATTTAAAGACTATTAACATAGTTAAAAGTCTTTATGAAAGCAACAAGCATTGGGGACACTAGCGAAGGATAATCTGTGGTAAGTGATGCTATTTTGAAAACATCATGTAACAGGGTCAATTTAGATTCAAAACTTCTTTTTAGAAAAAATTTTGAAGTTTTTGTGATTGACTGACGTTAAAATAGGTGTAAATAATATTTTTCAAAAGAAAGTATCAAGGTGCAAAATAAATTAAGAACCACTGCATTAGTGCGAGCCACACGAGGATACCTTTTAAAGAAACAATTAAAGTTTAGTTCTTTAAGTTAGCAATTTCAGATGCCAATTAAAATTTTCCAGCACAAAAATTGATAATTTTTGTTGTTCAATTTAGTAATAGATTTGGAAATAGATGTTCTGCAACAACCTATCTAAATCAATCAGAAGGAAATAAATATAACGATGAACAAGTTGCAAATTGTTAGAAAAAAGTTTCTGAGCCTTAACATGATGTCAACACTAAACTGATTAAATTCCTGACTAGGCCACTATCAATATAAGTGTAAAGACAAGCTAAGAAAAAAAATAGATGCATTTTAAGTTCTGCCAGCATCCCAATGCTAACATCAATAGCTGAACATCTAGCTCAAAAAACAAACGTGTTTCTTCAGTAGCAAATATATTATCACAAATTATTGACTAGTATTTGCTCTTAGCCTTAGTAACTTTTTCATAAAGTCAGTTAAGCAAAGCAATTAAACCGAAGAGTAAAGAAATGCTACATGTTTTGCTTTGTTAAAAAAATTATTTAAAGCACTGCCACCACTGTTTGCTTTAACCACAATACACAATTTCTTTAAATTTTGTAGACAGAAGTTACATGCTACTTGTACTAACGTTGGTACTAAAAACCAAGAAAAAATTATGGCTTTATATGCATCTATCAGATTGTAAGCACACACTTATTAACTTTTTTGTCAACATTTCTGCAGTTTTTGTTGAAGGAAGGCTAACAGATTTTAAAAAATTGAGATATTTCAGACATTGAGTTAAGCATCCTATACGAAGAATTAGCATAGCAGCTAAAATATTCAAAATAAAACTGCTCCATAGTAGTTGCAAAAATAGCTGTAATACTCACTGAACTAACATCTGACTGCAACAATTGCAGATGTTAAAAACATAAGGTAATAATGACAACAGTGCTATATTAATTTTTTCACACCACTACCAGCTCATAGGGCTCACAATCAACTGCAGGTTTCATTTTTTTTAACACCATGACAGGAGGCTTCTGATCATGGATGGCTTATAGTCATGCAAATAAAGTGATCATGTACCTTTCAAGTTCATAAGTAACTTCATATATTTGTTGCAAATAAAGTAAGTAATTGGCAAGCACTTTTAGTGTCATTTAATATCACGTAAAACTGCTCTGCCAGGAATTGAAAATGCAATGCCTATCTGCACATCACTAACCATCAACTATCTGTCTTTGCACATAACTCAGAACAGCAAGTAAGTATTCAAGAAGATAAATAGAAGCCCAAAAAATGAAGCAGAGATTGATTTTCACCCTTAAATGCCATACAGTAGTATATGAAAACAAATAATCTATATCCCCTCAACAAAGCAATATGCACTCACAGAGACTTCGATTGAGATTTAAACTCATAGTGTTCCCTAGTTATCCAGAGAAGTGCGTGTAAATTACTGATAAATAGGTCAACAGAAAAACCAGTATGACTACCAGTGACAGAATAGCTGATTGAATAGAATGAGTTACTTCTATTATAAACAATACACAAAAAATTAAGCTTCCTCATTAAAATTCTAACTTCAAACTAGCCTAAAAACACAATACGCAGACACCAATGATGAAGTTAACTGAAAAACAAATACACAGACACGAACTGACACCCAAACGTAGAAATTTACCACTGCAAACTAATTGAAAGAACTGACTGAAAAGTGGGAATTATATGGACTGCCTGATTGACTGACTAACTTACAGTAACATAATCCAATAAACCAAGTAGCAAAACAGAGCATTGATAGATACTTAGTTGGGTGTTAAAGCTCAAATTTAATTTCCTGACGAGGAAGCATTTATATACTAGGCCTCATGCAGAGAAAACTTAGTAGTATTTTGGATTACCAAAAGAAAATTGCAGTGGCATTTGATTGCATTTAGCTCGGCAACAACTAGTGGAGTATCCATACTAAAATATCGGAGTTGGTGACATCAGCACGTTATTTGGGTATTGCTATTAGTAATGGATCAGTAAAATTTAGAAGATGCCTCCAAACGCTTGTTAAACTGTTAAGTACTACGACAAACCAAATTTTATTTAGTTTGCAAAAACATGGTTGCTTTATTAATAATTTTTGCTGTTTATGTTTGCGTGAACTTTAACATTACGCATTATAACTTGTTTCTTCATTTGGTTTGTTGTGGTTTTTAGGGGTTCAATACCATGGTATTTACAATAGCGCCTTATTATAGTTTGTCTACAACAGGGGTTCTTAACCGGGGGTAAATTTACCCCTTGGGGGTAAATTTGACCTGCCTTGGGGGTAAATTTTGTCAGCAAAAAATTCAAATTTTTACCTATTACAATAGGTTTTTGTAGAAAGGAAAAAATAAAAAATATTTGGGGGTAAATCTTATTTTGAAATTTGCCAAGGGGTAAATCAGAGAATAAAGGTTAAGAACCCCTGGTCTACAATGCTTGCTTTAAGAGCAAAAAAAGTGCAAATTTGCAAAACCACGTCCAGTGGATTTGCAATTAAAATTTAATGTTGCAAAAAAAAAGTCCAAACGTTATTGATAACTTTTTCAGTTTGTAAAAATTTAGAATTTTGCAGGCAAAATTTTCAACCAAGTCTTTAGTGTGTGGGAGACAGTGAAGAGCAATCCAAGCTTGGATAGACGTTTTTTGGGGCAAGGCAACTTCTTGAGTAAACCCTCCACAGTCATAAAGCAATAGCGATTGTTGGCAACTTTAGTATTGCATGCACTGTTACCTTGCTTCTTTCACATTATAAATTATCACTCAAGCAACCCAAATAAAATAAGGCGAAAAAGTTTTTTTGCTTTGCTTTTCCCAACCAATTATAATTGTAATTAACAAGCAATAACAGCAAGTAGTTTTCAATTTCAGCAAATTATTCAGACATCATTTTGAAGGCGATCAAAACTAGAATTGGTTAAAATCTGTATTTTTTCTTCATGTTTGAATGCCAATTTCAAATGTACTGTTGAGCTATAAAAGCACAAAAGCCTAGTTTTTGGCTTCAGTTTACCACAAAAAATACCACCTATTGAGAGCAGGGTTTAGTTTATGTAAATTACCCATAAACAACCTTCTCACATTTGAAAGCAATGAAAACCAAAAATAAACAAAGAATATGACCTTTAACCAATTCTAGTTTTTAGTCCCCTTGAAACACACTGTTCCTCTAAAGCCTGGTCTACACTGCAGCTCAACTCTTTTGCTTGCAACCTAGTCAAAATAAAACTAACAGGGTTAACCGATGCTTGGCTTAGATTAAATGCATGATTCTGTGCAAGCAGCTATTTCAGTTTTTTACACCTGCCATACCCGGTGGCATAAAGTAAGGTAGGCAGGTTTCCCAAAAAAAACTTTGCAGGGGATGGCAGCCCTTTGTAGATGCAGTAAAACCATGCAGTGCTAATTAAACACCATTTTTAGAGTAAGCTTTTCTAAGTGAGACCCTACAGTTCATACATGTAGTTAAGAATACTAGCTTATTAATTTTCTCACTACACTTGAAAGCTGTGTTTACCAAAATCCCAAATATTTGCATATACTTATTGCTATTTTTCCTCTACTTTGATCAAATTTGGTACACTTTAGTTTTTACGAAAACTTGTTTTTACATTCACCAGTCAAATATTTTCCACCTTTTTATGGATTCAGTAAATGGTTATATAAAGGGCATTAAAATGTTCAGCTAGCTATGTTACCACAACTAACTTCAAAGTTTAATAAACAAGCTTTAGAAGTGTCTCAAAACCTCAAACGCTATTTTTGCAGCAATATCTAGCCAAATCAGAACGTTTCACTGTTGCTGTTTTTTTTGCAAATGGGGCAAATCACCAAAAAATCAATTAATTAATTTTTATGCTTGGTCTTTGAAATCAGTCACAAGACTGTTGAAAATGTTATTGCTTATTAAGAGGCTACCATTGCTTTCTGAGATATGCTTACAAAAGAAACCAAGACACCTAAACTATGACTATTACACTGAGCAAAAATTTTAATGCTCTCCTTTCAAGTTGTAGCGTGAATCACTAAATACTTTCCTATTTTAGAATGCGAGCTTACTTGTAATTACAAAACGTAATTGTTTAGTAGATTACAATAGGAAAATCTAACCAATTTTATTACTTGCCATAATTACGTAACTATTGATATCTGCAAGCAATTTTTTTCTTGTGTGATAGTCGCAGTAACTACCTAATATTCCATTATTTCTAGTCACATTATTGATGCTCATGCCAGGGCATAGAGTTACTCATGGTGTGACGTTGGTTTGTATTTTAAAGCAATCAAAGTTCCAAGTAGAAATAAAATTTAATAAAGCATTTTTTGTGAAAACTCAAAAATGTTTTCAAACAATGGTGTTTAAAGTGCTAAAAGTACTAGTGGTATTGGAATAATGGTATCAGTTGAAAATATGGTATTGGTACATCAAAGGCAAAAACTTTAGTTTATTTTAGGCTAAAGATCCAGATGTGTTACTTGGTTGACGATACCAATAGCCTGTTTCGAGTTATCAAATCTATTCATAGTTAATACATCTCCTTTTGAAAACTCAGATGACTCTATTTGCCAATTTTTTGTGTCTATCCAGAGCTTCATACCAATCAGCACACCAAAGAATTCTGCCTCAATGCAGTTTTTTATTTGTAACTAGCCTTATAAAACAACTTTCCAAGTGCTCTTCCAATATAAATACACATTAAGAATTGAACAGCATTTTTCATGCCTTTTTAATCAGAACCAAAAACAGAAAATGTTTTTCAGGTTATTTGTATCACCCTCTGTGCAGTCTGCTTTCCACTAGGTATTGCATTCATGTCAGGAATAATTACCTGTGACGTATATGTTTTGTGGGAGACCTTACTAGTAGAAATAGACAACAGAAAAATGATATCATAATCATCTGCCACAGCTAAATGAAGTAGAACAAAGTATTTTTAGTAAAATCAATATTTTGTGTCACTTTTTGCTTACACTCATAATAAGAGCCTTGTCCCTGAACTTGTTCACAAGTTTGTCCAACTTGAAGCAATGGTAAGCCAGGTCAATGCACATCAAACTTCATGATTTGCTAACACTATGGCAGTGTGAAATACACAGTCAGAAATAGTAATTGCTTAGTCACAGTATAGTTACTCAAGGATAAGAGAAGCACGTTTCCCATTGTTACCAGTCACAATACAGCAAACTGTTTACTGACTCAACAAAAAAAACGCAGCTGGCTCGAGATTGAGAAACAAGCTAATAAATTACCCCAAACGACAGGCATGTTTTTTCAACATTCAGTATAAAAAGAATGCAGTACTTGATTTACCCACACCTAAAAGCTATTCAAAAACTATTGAAGAACTACTACAAAATACATTTTCCAACATTCATCATTAGCAACTTAATTTCAACACAAAAATTAAAGCAACATTCAATAATTGATCTCTTCAAGTATTTGCATCCCTACCATTGGCGTTCAATATTTCATGAAAGTTTTGGCTGAATTTCACTATACTTCCTAAAAGTGAGTTCATGTCTATTTTTTGACAAAACAATGCACATTACGCACAAGCACCATGCTAAAGCATAAGAGCTTTAGCTGTTTGCTTAGTATTTACGGTAATTGTCAATGTTGCTTAGAAAACAATCCTGACTAAATGATACTGATAACATGTATCAAAAACACCTGTTCATTGTTCAAATCAGTCTTTTTTGCAATCAAGCCTTTAAATTACTTTCAAGGTAAGATAAAGGTAGTCCCGTAATCCATTTCAAACTTTAAGAATAGGAAAATTAAGGTTACTACTGCCCTGGAACAAGAGCACAGATGAGCGTGGTGAGAGTTAGCTCCTTTTTCTCAACCGTCTTTCCTTTGACATGAATGTCAACACCTTTTGTTACACCCTGAATTCCAGTGGCAAAGTGTTTTTAAAATTTTGACAAGCTCAGATTCAAACTCGGATTTTATGATAGTGAGATAAAAGCCTTAACCATTACATTGCCAAGCTCAATTAAAAACAAATGGGAAAATATTTTCTACAACTCTGACTAACAAGCTCCGAGTTTCATTATGTATTAGTACTGACAAAAATTATAAAAATAAAAATGCACAAGCAATCTGCACATTACCTGTCATCACTTGCTCACATTAGTAATAGTTTTATACCGTTATGGCAAAGTGTTATGTAAAATCACAAGAAAAGTTTGGCAAACTATTACCTTAAGCTGCACTGTAATTATGTTTACATAATAACTCAGCAAATGTCATGACGCAAAAACCTTTCTTTGTGTAAAACAAAGACCCATGTACCCAAGATGTCAAAGTATAATAACTGCAAACCAATACGGAACCCTAACTACTTGGGAAGAATGTGTTACTTAAACAGCAGAGCTTATCAGAGCATTGCAAACTTACCGGTGCAGGACCAAGCCCTCCTTGTCCACCCATCATTTCTTTAGCTAAAGCTTCGTGAAGAATGTTTTGAGATGTGGGACTACCACGACCACCATAGCCTAGTAATTAAGTTTTATAAATCTAAATTGTCTACAATCATGTAACATGCAAGCAAATACAAATTTAAATATGAAAATCAAGCTAAAAATACACCTGCTATTCAATATTCACGGTAATATAGCAAAAGTGTGATAATCTACCTATTTACAAATCTGCAAACATTATTTAAATATTTTTGAGTAATGCAAAACAAACAGAACTCCAAAAGTTCTCATGTAAAATAACCCATTCAAACCTGGACGTTGCAATCCACCTCTGAATCCCATACTTGATTCCGTTTTGTAAGTCTAAAATAGCACCAATTTATTTTTAGCATTTAGACGATTATACAGACAATTTGAAATCACAAATTACATACACCCTCAATTTGAGCTCTTAATAATTCCTGCTGGCGTTGTAATTCTTCCAATTCTTTTTTCCTTGCTTCTTCACGCCTTTATTACAACAGTAAATGTTAATAATGGTTTGCGAAGACAAACTCACTAGAGGTCAAACCTACTAATTAAAGCACTTTAATGCATTCAAATCGAAACCTTAAGATCTAAAACAAATTTTGCCACAGTCAAAAATAAAAACTGAGTTTGAGAAAGCAAGTGGTCATTGAAGACATCTCATAGCTAATAATATGAGAAATATAGGCACAACATCCACACAACTTTTAATAACCTGGCCAAGACTGCCTCAACTCAACATTATGTAAATGCCAATACCTAAAAAAATTGCAACTAGAGCATAACACTTTTTGTTGAAACAAAAATAACTGACAGCAACAAAATTCTTGACAAGAAACTCTACAGAGAAATGACAAAACGAGACGCTACAGTCCATGTATCTTCTTCAAAAAAATTGCTTTTTAAAAACCTTGACGCTTGTTTTATTTATCAACACAGTTATATAATGTCAAAAATGGTGTTGCTCCCGATCATTACATGAAACTTTTAGCTAACTAATTTGTTCTGCCTTACGCCAATTCAAGTTGTTGTCTACGATCCAATTCTCTCTTTCTGGCATCTTCCAACCTCTGTAATTCTTCTTGACGACGCATCAACTCTGATGCAAAAAAAATACAATTAGTCCAAGCCAAAGTATATTTAAGAATTGATCTTTTGCAGTTCCTACCAACATCTCAAAATTTTTGCATGTATGGTAAGCACAATCCTCTTACCAAGTTTTAACATACTTCAAGACGGTTTAAAATATGAATCAACATCCAAAATGGAGTTTCAACACTATGACACAACATTTTACTTTAAAATTGTAAGCCAACATTAAGTTTTAAAATCTTTAACCATCAAGCACTATTTATATAATTTCAGCACTTCACCCTGCTTCATCAGCATGTTTCGATGCTCTTGAATTGCATTTTCCATTTCCATTTCAAGTTTTTCTTTTGCTGCTTGAATGTTTTTATCCATTTGTTCACGCTGATGTTTCTCAAGATCATCCAAAGCTTTCCATCTTCTAGCAAATTCTAATTCAAATGTACCAGCTTGGGCAAATCTTGGAGGTGCTTCTCGTTCCCTGCAAGAAACATAATACTCTGATATATTCCACAAATCTACATCTCCTAGGGATGGGTAATTCGGAATAATATACTGTATTTTTCAGACCATAGGGCACACAGGACTATAAGGCATAATATCAATAAACGTCTTCTAATAAGTTATTTTCATACATAGAGCACTCCAGACTATAAGGTGCATTTAATGAAACAAAAACTCAATGCAATTTATTGATACCGTGCTAGGTATATGTTGTAATATATGCATGACACACATTGAGTGAAGAGAAAATACACTCAAGGGAATGAGAGTATGTAATTTGATCGCAACAGAGAAATATGAAGCTTGCTCTTAAGAAAGAATGAGTCAAGGTAGGTACTATTACATTGGTAGCACTTATTGCAACATAAAATTTGCTTAGAGCTTAGTGACAAAACACAACCTGATCAACACATTAGATGCACTGAACTATAAGGCACATGTTACATTTTTGAACAAATTAAATAATTGAAAGTGCATCTTATGGTCCAAAAAATATGGTATTATTCTAGAATAGTAACAGTAATTCCAGAATACCAAATCCTTTTTTTGCAATTAGCACAATCAACATGAAAGCATTTGTTCATTACAAGTTCACAACAACAAAAGCACAATTCGAGAACAAGTATATTGCAGTGCAATACATTTAAGCTTTCTACATGTTTTCCTGTCAGGTGAGATTGCAATTTGGTGGCAGTTAAACCTGCACTTGAAAAAGATCTTTTGGAGGATGATGCGGACATAACAGGTATACAGCGATATTTCAACCAGTTCCTCAGCAGAAATGAGTATACTTGTTTTCACCAAATGTTCCGTTTTCAGTCGGCGATGAGTATACTTCTCTAAAACTTAACCTTCAAAAACCAGCCAAAGACGTATATACTCGTCAATTCTGAGCCTTTTTAAGTCATTCTACATGTCAAACGAGTATTCTCATCAAATCATATGCCTGGCAGAGGCGACAGGGTGAAGATGCGGGATTTCAAGGATGCTCTTACTAGACTTGCTCTGGCAGCCACTGTGATTGCATGCATGTTGTTTTTGTCCACATTACCACTCATTTTTTTGTACCCTTTTTAAATCTGACGAGGATAGCAAATATGAACCTTGCCTCAGAAGCTTGAATACTTCTGATGACACTGCCAGTTCATCAGACAATGACTATTTCTTGACAAGTGAAGAAGAGAAGGGAGGTGAAGGGAGAGCTTGGAGAAGCCCAAAATTGTCAGAGGAGTGCATGAATGCAGCACCACCACACTTTCCATTCATGGGAAATCCTGGAATACTGATTGATGAAAACCCAGCAGAAATGAGTCCATTTGAATTCTTCAGTCTTTTTATTGATAAAAGGATTGTTGGCTGTGTAATGGTATAGACAAATCGTTTTGCTGAACAGACAGTACAAGACGATTTTTTGTGGTGTCCTGTAACAGAGGCTAAACTTTTGGTATTTTTTTTGTATGAAAATGCTTGGGGGTATTGTGAAAACGCCAGAAGAAAAAATGAACTGGAAAAAAGATGAACTGCTTGAAAGACCAATTTTTTGGAAGCTAATGACTATGAAACGGTACAGTAAGATAGAGCAATATCTTCATTTGGTAAATAATGAAACTCATGATGCAGAAACCCACCACAACCAAAAACTGTATAAGATTTATGATGTATTCATGACATTGTGTGAGAAACTAGGGAAGTGTTACACCCCTAGGCAAGATGTATGCATAGATGAGAGCCTTATGTTGTTCAAGGGAAGGTTAGGATGGGTACAGTTTATGCCACTGAAAAGGAGGAGGTTTGGAGTGAAATATTTCATGTTATGTGAGTCAAAGACTGGATATGTGTGCAACATGACCATTTATGTTGGAAAAGGAGCACAGTTTGATCCAGAGTATGATGAATATCCGGTGAGTTCATGTATTGTTTTATCTTTGATGAAGCCTGCATTTGGAAAAGGTTATTGTGTTACTGTGGATAACTATTACACTAGTCCACAATTAGCTGATTGATGCTCTGGTTATGAACCAGACTGATACTTATGGAACCATACGTTTGAATCAAAAAGAAGCTCCATAACAACTGAAAAGAAAAAAACTGAAGAAAAGAGAAGGTGCAGCATTTTAGAGAGGCAAGGTAATGACTCTTCTTTGGAAAGACAAAAAAGATGTTGCAATGCTGTCAACCATTCACAGCCCAGCTATGCATGACATTAAGACAAGACAGGGGTCTGTGAAGAAACCCAAAGTTGTATGTGAATACAATCATACAATGGGAGGAGTGGACAAGGTGGACCAGCAGCAGGTAGATTATCCCATTCCAAGGAAACAGGGTAAGAAATATTACAAGACAGTCTTCTTCTATTTAATGGATATTGCAGTATCGAATGCTTTCATCCTGCATCAAGCATTCATTCAGTCAGGAAAAAAAGCCTAACACACCTGAAATTTCGTATGAAAATTATACGAGACATAATTGGCAAGTATGGCCCTGCTTTACCACCAAGAAGATCACCAGATAGACTCAAAGCAACACCAGGAAGTTTGCGGTATATGCCAGGACATTTTCCAATGGAAGTTCCACCAACAGAAAAAAAGAAGAATCCCACAAGAAAATGTGTTGCATGCAGTCTGAAGCATGACCAAAGAGGGAAACCAGTCAGGAAATAGTGACGCTACATGTGTAAAGTTTGCCAAGTAGCTACATGTGTTGTGCCATGTTTTGAAAAGCACCATTCAAAATAATTTCATGCATAAATTTTCTGAAGGAATACTGTTCTTTTATATGTGCAAATAAAGGTCATTTGAATTATTCTATTTTTTTTTTTTTTGCTAACAACTTTCAGTTTTCAATCGATTGCATTCACAATAAATTGCCAGAAAAAGGAATTAATTTATTTATATTGACATATTATAATTCTTGGCAGATTTTTGGTACCAAATGTAATAAAAAAAATATATACTTTTTTTATTTCTCTTTACCTCTGGTAATAAAATTATGAGAAACTATAGTGAAAATATACAGTTTATAGGAAGACGAGTTAACTAGTATATGCCTACAAGGGTATTTTCAACATAAAAAGTTAACCACAAAAATGGGGAAAAACAATAATTCCAAGCTGTTTTCATAATAATCAGCATGAAAAATACTATATAGAACTAAAACAAAAAAGTTAGTCTGAAAAAGAAACGTTTTTAACTAAAAAATTGTTGGGGAAGGGGTTAAAGCATCATGAAAAACACACACATTCAATTAATAAGTATGTTTGCATATGCAAATAAAATTTTTAAATCGCTGTATGGTATTGAGACATTTACAAAAAGAAAATATGTGAACAAGCAACATGATAAAGCTTGTAAGTAGAATATAAACCAAATCCTGTTATCTGCTTTGAATTGGCATTTTTGATTTGGATAGTCTAGGATTTGAATCCTTCGGATTCGATATTCTGAATTGCCCATCCCTAACATCTAATCACAGAAAAATCTTCGCTCATAGTGAACTTGCTCATAGCTTGTAGTGAACAAAACCAATTTTCTGATAATAGTAGTGTGCTTTTTCCACTTCATATATAGCACAAGAACTGCCTTTTACCTAACAATCTAAAGTTGTACAAAACAAAACTATGAACACGCACTGAAAATATGCAGGTCCTTTATGAAGATTTCTTTCTGGGAGACCATCTTCACTGTCTTCTTGATCTAAATTAGAAACACTAATCGCTCGAGGGGAAGTGGTTAACAAAAAACATCCTTCCTGAAAAACAATATAATTTCCAATTAAACATCACTATCTTTTTGCTATGCATCCATCAGAGTAGGCAGAGAAAGCATCCTCACCACAAAAGCACATAGTTCAAAAGTCAAAACTTTTCACAAGATCCTTCAGTGCTTATCAGGAAGATTACATAAAATTTAAAGACTCGCTTGCTTGCTCATCAGAAGGGGCATATAGAATTCAAAGACTAGCTCACTTTGACATAAAACATTGCTGTCTTGTCTTTTTCACTTACTCGTATCTGTTGCAAAGCTTTTGCCGCAGCTGATTTTCTAGCAAATTCAACAATACCACGCTCAGTGGAACGGCCTCTGTCATCAACAATCACAACAGCTCTTTCCACTTGGCCAAACTGTGAAAATGCTTCTTCCAACAATTCATTTGATACCTGCAAATGTGCAACCAAAATCAGCAAATCTGCATTGCTTGTAAAATGTCTTAACAAATACAAGACACCTACAAAGAAGCCTTGCATTTCTCATCATAAGCATTAAATCAAAGCCCAGCTACTAATTGGTCAATATTTGCAGCAATTTCCCAAGTCATATTTATGGTGCTTTAGTGATTAAAACAATACTTCCATTTAAATCATACCATTAAAAAACAGTATTCAACCACCAAGGAAGCTAACATGGATAAAGGACATAAAGCTAACATAAGTTAGTGTCAACTGATTTAGCTTTGCAGTGGTGAAAACCACATCCTAACTACGTCTGAAATCAATAAGATACCAACACTTAGGCTAATGGCTCATTGCATGAATAGCTATCTCAATTGTTGCTAATGCAAAGAAACTACACAAAAGGTTTTAATTAAAGTATTTTCGTTTGATCAGGTCAACACAAATATAAAATCCAATATATTTTCAAAAATCCCTAAATCCGACAGAACTACATCACATACTTTTTCTTCATAAAACTGAAATTCTACTAAACAAACTGCTATCTGATAATCACCTATATTTAATATAGATAGTGCTAGTTGCTAGCAAGCAAAGCATATACCTTCCTATTTTAAATGCAAAATATAATCTTACCTGAGGTGATATATTTTTCACACTTAAAGCAGCGCCATGGGTGGCAAAACGAACTCTAAGTTGCCTGTTTCGCAGCATCAAGCCATCCAGTTCATATTTTGCTTTTTCAGCATTGGCACGAGTATCCTGTTACAACAAACATACATACCCAACTCAGCAAACATCTCATTTTATGGCCCACATCTTTGACTAAGCCAACAAAAACAAGAGCTAAAAGTTGTAATAGCACTGTTCTTTTCACTCTACTCTAAATAACTGGTCCAAGACTCAATAGCTTTGTTATGTGTGCATTTTGTATGCTGCAATAGCTTGAATAAGTCTTTACTTTCTGATTTAAATTCATAATCTTTAAATTCTATTGAATGGGGTTCCGCAACATTTGCAAAATACACATAGGGCTCAAAGATTTTAAACAGGTTGAACAGCACTGTGATAAACCAATATATCAATAAAATTGCCATTTTTTAATAAACTTCACAAAGGTAGTACCATTTATAGATTTCCACTAAAAAAAAACAAAAAATTTTGGCTTCTAAATGCTATTTCGGACTTGTTAACAAATGTCCAAAACCCAAGCTAGTTTCACCAGGCTCCAAATAACTGCAGCATTTTTAGGCATGCAATTTGGCTAAAAGCATTGCCAGCAAGTAGCACATAATCCAACATGACAATTAATAATATTTGATAAAATTGTTCACAAGGCATTAAATATAAATTAAATCTCAGATCTTTGGTTTTAAGAGTTGATTTGTGGTACAGAATTTGAAAATTGCAGAAAGTAGATTATTCATTCTCAAAGCTTTTTGTCTGACGCTTTTCAAGAGAATCCATCAGAAATAGAGTGAAAAAAATGAAGTGAGTCACTTATATAGAGGCACAGTTGACGAGAAAGAAAAAAAAAGGAAAAAGCTCCATCATGATTGGTAAAAGGAGCAGAAACTAATGTGTGATTTTTAGACCATACACGAATTCCTTTTGTTTGCATAAATTTGGTTTGGATGTTTTGATGTACGTGGCTTCAAGGGTGGAAAGATGAAAAGAAGTATGGCTATGGGCAAGAATGGAAAATTTGTTATTATATTCACGTGCACATGTAGGGTTTTGTAAGAGATGTTGTCCTATAGCAGAAAAAGAAGTTTCAGCTTTAAAGCTTCTGATTGGCTTGCAAGAGCAGTCCTGACAAATATGTTCATGAAGAATGGTTTTAGGCACTTGTTGCTTAATCCTCTGTTGTAGCCTTTGAGAAGTACGACCCACATACTGACTATCACAATGGCACAGAAATTGATAAGCAATGTTGCTTTGATGTGAAGCAGGTAGTACATCCTTTTTGACTGCAGCAAGAAGTTGTATGGACAGCGTTTGATGGTTGTTTTAATTTGCATTTCTTACCTCATCGAAACATTGCCCAGCCATGGAAAGTGAAGATAAACAGGGCATTTCTTCAGACCTATTTGAGTTGGTCTGTAAAACTGATTCATTTTCTTGGTTATAACAGTGTTGATTACAGCTTCAGGGCAACCATTGTTGATAAGGATTGTACAAATGTCAGAAAGTTGATTTTGAAGAGTAGATTTTGAACAGATGACTAAAGCTCTGTGGACAAGAGTTGAAATCAAATTGGTCTTCCGTTTCATGGGGCAAAAAGAGTTCCAGCAAATGTATTGGCCAGTGAAAGTCAGCTTTCTGTAGATAGATGTAACAAACTGATGATTGTTCTTTTCTACCAGGATGTCAAGAAAGGGCAAAGTCGGACTGCATTCCTCTTCAAAAGTAAAACGAAGCGATGGATGGAGAGAATTTAAATGGGAGAAAAGCTCATTACATTCATCTTCGTCGTTAAAAACTGCAAAGGTATCATTGACATATCAATAATACATAAGAGGTTTTTAGACTCTTTTGAAAAGCAAAGCTTCGCGATATCCAACAAAAATGTTGGCAAGAGGTGAACCCATAGCAACGCCATCAATCTGCCAGTGCATTACATTATTGAAACTGAATTCAATAGAGGAAGTAGCCGTTTGCATCAGTTCAACAAAAACTGCACAAGGAAAAGGAGGCAAAGTAAGTTTGCCATTATACTGAGCATTAGCACAGATTTTAATAGTTTCTGTGAGTGGAACATTAGTAAAAAGGCTACAGACCTCATAGGAGCAAAGAGAGACAGATGGAGGAAAGTTAAAAGTTCTGACCTTGTCAGCAAAAGTAAAAGAATCGGAAATACAGTGGGTAAAATAAAGTGAAAGAGCAGGATCAATGAGGTAATTCGATGATGAGGTAAGAAATGCAAATTAAAACAACCATCAAACACTGTCCATACAACTTCTTGCTGCAGTCAAAAAGGATGTACTACCTGCTTCACATCAAAGCAACATTGCTTACCAATTTCTGTGCCATTGTGATAGTCAGTATGTGGGTCGTACTTCTCAAAGGCTACAACAGAGGATTAAGCAACAAGTGCCTAAAACCATTCTTCATGAACATATTTGTCAGGACTGCTCTTGCAAGCCAATCAGAAGCTTTAAAGCTGAAACTTCTTTTTCTGCTATAGGACAACATCTCTTACAAAACCCTACATGTGCACGTAAATATAATAACAAATTTTCCATTCTTGCCCATAGCCATACTTCTTTTCATCTTTCCACCCTTGAAGCCACGTACATCAAAACATCCAAACCAAATTTATGCAAACAAAAGGAATTCGTGTATGGTCTAAAAATCACACATTAGTTTCTGCTCCTTTTACCAATCATGATGGAGCTTTTTCCTTTTTTTTTCTTTCTCGTCAACTGTGCCTCTATATAAGTGACTCACTTCATTTTTTTCACTCTATTTCTGATGGATTCTCTTGAAAAGCGTCAGACAAAAAGCTTTGAGAATGAATATTCTACTTTCTGCAATCTTTGGTTGTATTTAAGCAATAACCACCACACACAAAATACGATTGTAGTAGTGCTGTTACTGAGGCCAAAGGTTTGTTAGCCACAGCTGCCAACATTATTAAAGCAAGAAATGGCTACTTACTTAACCCAACGTAATTTGTCTCAAAAAAATTTTCCAGTAAATAACTCATTTTCTAAACAATTGGTAATTATAATACATACCAGACGCACAAATCCAAATCCTTTATCAGCATTAATAAATGTCTCTGAAATTTCTCCATAGGATTGAAACAGTTTTTTAAACTCTTCTTCAGTCATATCCAAAGGCAAATTTCCAATGAAAAGTCTACTGCGCTGTGTAAATTTTCTTTCATGCGGCGGCATTCTTTGACCTATGAATTTTTGAATAACAAGCTATTTGGAAATCCTGCCACAGAAAACCTATCAGAGATACCAAGTACAACATTGAAACAATTGTAAAACAAAAAATCAATTGATATATGGGCCTATCATTATAATAACTCAAATCTTATATTTAGAAAAGCCCTCAAAATCACTGATAAAAAAATGCCCAAAATATCCATGAAATCTATGCTATAAAGTAAAATTTATTCTGTTTCTTAGTGCGTCTGTGAACGCGTCTTTCACTCCTCCAAACCTCCAATACAAACATCAAACTTGACACAAATGATCACCTTTCAAAGGTTGGGTGATTTTTTGTTGGAGACCAACTTTTTGAGTGGTTATTTTCCTATCTTCAGCCATTATGAAGATGAAATCCTATTGTTTTAGAAATCAAATGTTTTCTATGGTTCACGAAATTTTAAAGAAATAATTTTAAAAGTCTTATCATTTTACAAGATCACTTCTGTCCCCTTCACTTAGTAATCACTACACACACATCATCATCATTATCATTCAAAAATCAAACGTTTTATCCTATATGTTTTGAGGTAATTTATTTTGCTCAGTTGCTTACCAAGAAGCACACAACTTTATCGTTTCTCCATTGAGATGACACATGATGTTTGCCCACTGTTTCATGCAATGTCCTGTGCATGTGTTGTAGACTGCACAGTGCCATATTTTTAGTTGAGGGTGATGTTAGCAATTTAAGGAAAATAAGAAAATGCTGGATGTCCTCAAATGCAGAATCACACTCGCAGGTGATAGAAGTTGTGGAAAAGCCCCACTATTCCACTGCTACTGTTGGTGCAGCCACTCTGCTAAGGACGCAATTGAAGCATTTCTATTTGGCCCAGATTGCATTATGGGATGGTGGAAAAAATTAAGATGGAGGAATTCTCATGCCATAGCTACGAGAATCTCACTCAAGTGTCTACCTCCAAAGCATGTTTTTCTTCAGAGGTGATATATGCAAGGCAATGATGCAATTGAGAAAACTCTTTCTCCATTTTAGTAGTAGTCTCACTGCATGCCGTCCATAGAATTTATCATCGCTGGCTTGCCTCTGACATTCCACTGGGCTGGCAGCTTTCGTTTTGACCTTGGTTAGGGCAATGCTGGCTAACATTTGATTTTAGGTATTGGTAGAGTTGAGGTTATCAGTTATGAAACGCAAGTGTTGAGGGCTGATTACAGTTTTGCAGTGTGGTAAGATGTTTAACATACTGCTCAGATATATTCCACTGCTGAGTACCACAAGGTGGAGGCATAGGCTTTGCTAGCAATTGGCTACAGAAGCCATGAATCCCTTAAAGTTTTTGACTTTGATTATGAAATGTAAGTATTTTGGGCCAAAAATAGGAAAGTACATTGGTTCAAAAAGTTGATTTCTAAAACAATAGGATTTCATCTTCACAATGGCTGAAGATAGGAAAATAACCACTTTCAAAAAGTTGGTCTCCAACAAAAAATCACCCAACAAACTTACATTTTTGGCCTACCCAAAATACGCTTCGCTACTGGGCAAGAGCTACTAATTTGAATAGATATGGCTAGGCATCCAACTTTATTGAGGTAAGTTTTCTCAACCAGTGATTTCATGCACCAACCTTTGCTATGTTGTTGACAACTGTCGTTTCAAATAAAAGGCTGCAATCCATTGTTGCACTAAGGTGTGTTGGATTGAAAAAGTATAAAAAAAAAAGCATAACATAAAAGCAAAAAGCCCCACGTTTTTTATTTTATTTTGAAAAGGGAGGAATTAAAGGTTTCAAAAACATCAAGGGAGGAATGTATTACAAAAAGTTGGGAATCACTGTCATAGTCTATGGGCAAGATTTTTGTGGTAAAGATACTTACAATTGTTGTGATTTCTGTAAAATTTAGTGTGAAAAATTGTCAATTTGTTTAACTTTGCTGCATTTGATTGATGTATTTTAGATAATGCGACATGACACAAGAGGCAAAATTGCGGCAGTGCACTTTGGTAACATAATAATTAGCATGATTATGTCAGCCCTAAAACGTTCGCGAACAGGTAGCCTATCAGTTACAAAAAGGTGGCAACAAAATACCACGCTATTTCTTTTTAATAAGATAAATTAGGTAAAATTAGGTCTCTCAAACTTCACAGCTTTTGCAATAGTTATTTGTCAGCGTTTTGGAATGGTAGGTTAGCATGTGCGTAAATAAAATTAATCCTTTGCAGACACTCAGCATGAATATGAGAAATCAGACTTTTACAAAATAATGGGTTAGGTGGGTTACCACGATTATGACACAAGAACAAAAGTTACCAGCTAACTTTTAATTGTTGCTTGATTTTGGTAAATAATTAAACAACTTTTAAACAACATTTCTCTATCATAATCGATAAACAACAAGGTTTTGCAATTGCAAGTAAACTTTTGATCTAAAATCGGAAAGTAATTGATGGCCGAAGCCACACAACTTCAAAGAAGATAATTAAGATTTTTTTAGTAGTATGTGCATCTTGCTTTCTTTGCAAAGCGTATTTCAGAAAGCAATGTTATTGATGAGACACAAGAAACATCTCATGAGTCTTGTCAAGTCATGTCACAAACCATGCAGGAAAACAAATGGGTGGATTTTTAGGAAGTTTTGTCCCAGATGCAAAAAAACAGTGATTTTTCCAATCTAGCCAAAAATGATTATCTAGGTATTGTGGCAAAAGTAATGGTACGATTGAGGCACTTGTGGAGCTTGTTTGCAGAACACTCGTTGATAGTTGCATAACATAGCTTGCTAATATTTTTTTGCTCTTATTAAGTAGTAATTACCCATTCATTGAATTGGCGAAAAGAGATTGCAAATATTTGATAGGTAAAATTTTATCTTTGTGAAAAGCATTTGAAAATTGACTGAAGGAAAAAGAGAAATTTGTGGATGCGAATTTTTGCAAGTTTGGTAATCACAGTTTTTGAGTCTAGTAAGAAATTTGAAATGATAATTGTAACAACAAATAAAACTGCAGGGTTTCACTGAGAGGTGCTGACTGCAAAAAAATATTAGAGGTTTTCATTTACAATCACCTGGTTTTATTGCATTTGCGATGGGACTGCTCTCCCCAGAAAAATTTTTGGGGGATTCCACCTACTTTACCTGCCACCACTATGCACAGGTAGATATAAAAGACTGCAATAGCATGTGTACACAATTACACTTCAGCAAAAGTTTTTTTTTACACAATGCACGAGTTTCTGTTAGTTTTGATTATTTAGTAGTTTTTCTTTACTCTTGTAAACCAGATTGGATAAAACACCATAATGTTGAATTAAAAGATAATTTTGAAATGATCAATTGTAAATGGCAGTTTTTTTTAATCCCATAACATCATAAGCAAATTCTACTGTATACAAACTATTTTTCAATCAACTAAATGGCTAGAATTCAGCATAAAACATTATAAAAAGATCGAAACTGCAATTTGCATTTTTTTCTTCATGTTTTAAGGCTTATTTCAATTATTTCTGGTTAGCCATTGCAGCACATATCTGTTAGCTACATTTTATTTAAACAAAAAACATTTCTAGAGGGGATTTAAAACTAAGATTGGGTAGAAGTCGCATTCTTTTTTTACTTTTAGTTTTCATAAGTGGCAAGAAAAAGAGAAGGCTACTTATCTGTGATATGCGAAAGCTAAACCATTGCCTAAAAATGGTGCTTTTTATGCTAAACTGAAACTGATAGCTATGTGCTTTTTTATCTTAACCCTTTGAGGGATAATGTAACACATGTGCTACATGATTGTTAATTGTTACAGAGCTGTGCAAATTAGTTTGCACAGCAGTGATCTTTTTGCGTTGTTTGTAATTTTCCGATTTAACTCTTTGAGGATATCGATTTCTTTGAGGTAAAGAGTACAAATAGCACATGGCAACCACCAGCTGTGTTCTGTCAACCATATAACGCATCAGAAGTGTCAGCACTACACTGTTTACTTCACTTGCTGTTCTAAAACGACAAATTAAAAGCAATCCTATTTTTTTGCAGAGCTGGGATTGCTGTTTAAAAATTTTAACCTTTGAGCATATTTTTATACAGGGCTGCATTTGTATGTTTTGAAATATTTTTCTGTGCGTGGTAGACTTTAATTACATTATGGATGTTACACCAAGGAAGCATGGTGCAAGCATTATTGCTCTTAGAAAACATACTGGTTTGAGTATAAGAAACATTTTCAAAAGCCGGCTATTCCAAAGTCAACTATGGGTGACATCATGAAGAGAGCTAAGGATGCTGATGAACCACGAACATTACAACATGGAAGATGTGGAAGAAAGTGCAAGAAAGCACTGCAGGATGTCAAGGTAATGATAAGAAATAGTGTGAAAAATCGGAAGAAAACAAGTAAAGATCTTTAGAAAGGCCTAGCCTGAGATGGTGTAAATGTTGCTTTTTCCACAGTCGAACAGAGGCTCCTTGAAGTGAGTAGAACAGCAAGAAGACCTCTACATAAACAATTGTTGACTAAGGCAATGAAGAAAAAACGGCTAAGCTGGACACGTAATCATGCTAGATGGACAAAAGGTAATTAGAGAAAGGTGATATTTTCTGATGAATCGCGTTTTGAGGTGCACAGGCACAAATCAGCAGTGGTAAGACAAAGCAAAGGAGAGGCTATTCGGCCTGAACACATTCAACAAACCCCAAAGCATCCCCCTAAGAAGATGTTTTGGGGTAGTTTTGCTGCTAAAGGTCCAGGACGCCTGATTATTATTCAAGGTATGATGAACAGTGACAAATACCAGGCAACATTGCAGTCTCATGTGCTTCCTCTGCTGGAAAGAGACTATGCTGATGGTGATTGCATTTTCCAGCAGGATTTAGCTCCGTTCTATACTTCCAAAAAATGTGCACATTCTTTGAAGAGAAGGATACAACCATTCTAGGTTGGCCTGGAAAATCGCCTGACCTCAATCCAATTCAGAATCTATGGGCAATAATTAAATGCAGGATTGAGAAAATCAAATGTTCAACTGTACAGAAGCTGATTTCTGTTATTATTAGGACCTGGTACCATGACGATGAAGTTTTCAAAATGTGTTCCACATTGGTTGATTCTATGCCAAAGCATGTGAAAATGCTCATAAAGGCAAAGGGTGGTCATATTTTGTATTAAAAGTATCATTTGTCAAGTAATTCATGTGACTTTTTAAATTAAACCTTATTTTAACAAACACGAGGTGTGTCAGGAAAGTTTTGACTTTCGAGTAGTAAACATTTTATTTGCAAAAAAATCTACCATCTACCCTCACACCCTTCAAAGTAGTCCCCTTGCTTCTCAACGCAACTCTCCATGCATCACTGCCATGATGCCATGCAGTCCTGGAAGGCCTGTTCTGGGATGGTCCTCAGTTCCCTTGTCACGGCCTCCTTGATGGCTTCCATGTTCGTAAATATGATCACCTTGATGATGCCTTTGAGCTGCAGGAAGAGAAAAAATCACATGGGGCTAAATCTGGGCTGTAGGGGGGCTAGTCAAGCACTGAGACTTTTCTTTTACCAAAAAACGAAGAACCAACAGGGCCAAGTGCACTGGCGCATTGTTGTGATGGAGCAGCCACGTTTTCAAATCAAACAAATGGCTGAGACAGAGGCACTGAAGATGCTGTTTTCAAACTAGCATCACAAAGAGAATAATGAAGCTATTGGGACTGCGATAACAGCTATACAGACGAATCCGGTTAATTGCATATTGGATAATCGCATGATATGTTTTATTGCATAAGAAATGTAAATCGCAAACCATAGTCTATTTTTTTCTAAGAAAATAGTCCGCTTAATCGCATATTGGCTTATTGCATAATTCGTTTAATTGCATAAAAATAAAAGCTGCCGATTAACCACAGAGTTAGTTGCAAAATTAAGTGACAAATATCTGTATTCGGCAAAAAGTTTTGGCATTCTTGAGAGACAAATGCCAATTACGAGCACAGTAGGAGCACATAGTGCACTGTAAAAATGCTGGGAGATTTCTGTAATCAATTTCAGGAGGCATCTTTCATGTTCACAAAATTTCATCTTGCAGCATTGCAGAATTTCCTGATCTTGCAGCAGATTTTTTCAGTGTGCGAGCACAAATCCGCACGTGTAGGCTACTTTGCAATTGTCAGTCGCAAATTAAAAGCAATGACATCGAGGAAGAAAGCGCTGCTAATTCAATTCTCATTTCCCGGCCAAAAAATAAAGAAGTGCTGAACGCTCTTGATACAATTTGGCAATGTTTGCAATGTGAAGGCGCAGACATGGACACATTGTTTCGTTTAGAAAACAATTACAAGAAAGCATTCAAAACAACATCAAACAAACTACTAATGCGCAGCATTTTACTTGATTGGAACAATGCTGAATATGATTAAACAATAATTTGTCTTCTGCAGTGCTTTATTTGTGTGTTTAAACTAATTTCGAATAAACACATAATCTGCTTAATCGCATAAAAGAGCTTGGAAAATTGACTATGCAATTAACCGGATTCGTCTGTATATTGCAAACATATTGTGTCATACGATGATGTAATCAGATTTTCAATAGCTGAGTCATAGTGCATACAGCAAGCCCATTCTCGAAACTTTCCTGACACACCTCATATTTGTCTCATTTCATAACTGTCCAAATTAATTTGAACAGTACTGTATGTCATTATGACATAACAACCATTTCTCTGAAATTCATTTTAATTTTGTTGTTGCCAAATAATTAAGAAATTGTCTCAAATTTTATGAATTAGAATCTTAACTGAAGTTAGTGCCAATACGTAAAGAAGACACATAGAGTATAACCAATTCCACTTTCCATCTTCCCTTGAAAAATGATGTCGTGTGTTAAAACTGAAGTTTGAGAGCTGCTTCCTATTGCTGCTCTTTACCTATGATTGAAATCGGCTGGGAAAAGTAAAGAAAAAAATTTTTGATCTTTAGGTTTATTGCTTGAGGCATAATTTGTAATACACAAATAAAGTGTGGCAATGACGTGTGCAATATTCTAAGTCACCGTCACAGCCATGCAATGTTTTTGTGAGATGTTGCACTGCTCTAAAAAAGCATCCATCCAAACTTGGATTCCTTTTGACTGCTTCCCATGCATTAAACAGTTTGCTGAAAATTTTACTAACAAAATGGCAAAAATTTGGCAAAAAACACAGTACGTTACAAGTAGGCCTACCAAAATCAATCCAAATTGGCAGGCTTTACAAGAATTCTAAAGATTAACAACAAATAAATATGTTCAAAATCTACCAACTTATACACTAGCACATTAGCATGACATACTACTTACACACACACACACACACACACACACACACACACACACACACACACACACACAAAATTCAAATCAATGTTTTGAATATTTTTACCTGTATTACTACTGGCAGTTGAACCATGATCACTTGCAAAAGTTGGCTTTATCACGTTAGGCCCATCACCTTTGACATCTGGAGCTTTGACAGGAGTTAATTCCACTTTTGCTTTAGGTTCTACAGATTTGTGGTCACTTTTGAGCTTTGGTGAAACATTTTTTGGACCAGTAGGTTTTGAATTTTTGTTACCAGAAGAATTTTGAAAATAGCGTCCACCTCCAGAGTAGCGATTTGAAGGCATGATAAAATTGTTGCAGAACCAGTATATTAAAACTACCTAAGTCTTGCTTATTCCTGCAGAGAAAAATAAAAAAATGTTTTTCTGGCAACTGCTGATGCTAGTATGTTATATTGTTTCTCTTATGCCAAATCTAGTCCTGTATCATACATCAGAAAATATTTTTCCAACCTATACAGTTTCATTTATGCAAATTTATTTGAACATTTGATTGGCGACACAAAGTTATTGGGTGTGATTACGTCAGGGTATATGTTTTTATAGAGCACAACAACAAATGCACTGATTAAAATTTTCTGAAACATCTGAATCTACTAGCAAAATGGCAGGGGATAAAAACTGAAATAACCTGCACACACAATTTTGCCTTTTCTTATAAATAGAGATGTTGACACCAGACATTATGCCCAATCATGAATTACCTGCCAGACAAAAAAATGAAAATGGATGATTAAATTGATAGGTAGAAAAGTCAAAATGAATTACTGCAAGCAGCTGCAGAAATCAATACTGTGAGGTCAATTTTCATCAGAAAAATTTTGTTGATGTCTTTTTATCTTAAACGATTGATGTATTGTTTTGAGCTGGTATCCCCTTTGGTATGCACTAATTACATAATACATTTGCAGTTATAACTATCAGTTATATAAAATTTGTGACCTATACCCTTATATTATATTTTTCTGTCTTGCAAGAAATACGTAAAGTCATTCCCTCTTAATGCACTACTGTGGGGTCCAACTAATAAACCATGTTCCAGCAATGGATTATTTTTAACCCTAATGCTTTCATATAAATTTACTTATCACAAACATGCACCGATTAGAATTAACATCAAATAAAAATTCAACCAGACCAACCTTAATCCTAATCCTAGCCATAATTATCCCCAACTATAACATTAACCCTCACACTGATCTGCAACTTCAAGCATTTTGTATGTCTCAGAAGTATCCAAATTTGTGGTACACTTTTGTGTAATTTCTCTTTCTAGTATATACCCTAATCAGTACCATAGGATAGTACTACAATTGTGATTGCCCAACCAATCAATCCGCTATTACCCAGCCATCTAATATTTTTAGAGATTTAGACATTACAGCAGGATACACTTAATCACCAGTTTATGATACCATTTAGTGGTTACTGGTAAATAATCAAACACTTGCCAAGCTCTCTAAAATTTGGAGAAAAGGGAGGGAATGGATATATTTTCAAACGGCCAATGCACATTTCTCAAAATGTGTTCTGACTCAATTTTGTTCAAGACACTAAAATTTGCCAAAGGGCAAAAACTTAAAATTATCAGCACACATTGCCCAACACAAACATCACAAAAAGGGTAGTGAAAAATTTTTTGTTTAAAATTCAAAAAAAAGTGGATCTAAAAAGTTGCCTGAGTCCAAAACTTTATTTAATACTTTATTGAATTGCCCCAAAACTGAGGTGGCTACCTCAACCGAAAGGTCATGGGCACATGACCAAATCTTGACAAATCCCATATTTCCAAAACCACTAGGACTACTAACTTCTTTTTGGTGTCAAAAGATGCAGAAGATCTACTTTCCTATACACTGACCAGAGAACAACCAGGGCAAAGAAGCTAAATTTCCATGCCAACCCTGGTCAGGGCCTGAGCTGGGGCAGGACCTCAAACTGCATGTGATTGTGCATGCACAAATGATGTATCAAGAACCTTGCTTGAACCTAAACCCATCTAGCATGCCACCCTACAGAGTGGAACTTGATTTCAAATCATCAATTTTGTAGTGCAAAGCAACTGTTCTCTTCATTCACCTGCTTTCAAGCAGTCACTAACATATGCCTGCTGAAGCAAGCATGCATACATCATCAGATACACACACTGCTGTTGCATCATGATCTGTAGTGATTTGTCGTGGATTATCAGCATGACAAGAATCAAGCGGTGAATTGATTGATTTAGTTGGTTTCTGATTGATATATTTAAGTGCATTAGTTTCTGTGATTGACGAGTGAAGGAATTTAAAGTTTTAAAGTATTTTGTGTGAATATATTTGTTCTGTTCTTGATTGAGAAGTGCATGGTTCAAAGTATCTTAGAAGAAGCCAATCTTCATCTAGCTGTTCAGTAGCAGTCAGACTTCATTACTCAAACGATACCATGAGTTGCCTCAATTTTAAGAAAAAAATTAAAGTTAAGATAGAACCAAATTTCTATATATGGGACACTGCTATTGATGACATGAGCTGTGACTAGCACAATGGCAATAAAATCTGCATGGCTGTTATGCTGGGCTCAGTAAATTCAAACTTGTAATTGCTTGAAGTTAGTGATCTTTCACATGCACAATGGCTCACATATACTTGGATACTACATGACCATACACCAACCACCAAAAGATCTATCTAGATTAGCAGAATTTTGTGTGAAAGTTTACTTTATTAGATTGTTTGAAATAAAACAGCAACACAAAATAACAGAAGAGTTGAAACTTTTTTCAACATGGTCCAAAAAGTTATGAGGTTTTCTGAAAAAAAATGAGCAGACAATTGCTCTGAAAATTCTAAAATGAAATGCATTGTTCGCATATCATGAAAACATTCTCCTTGCAATGCTTGCAGATGATGAAATGGCAATCAGGTGTTTGGGTTTCAACAAAATTTTTAGATTGCAAGAAAATAAGTTAAATATTGAAGTTGAATTTAATATTGAAGAACCTCTAGATAACAACACATCTAATGATGAAATCAAACCTAAAACAAAATTTCTAGCTCTATGCACAAGTTTCAAGCATTAATATTAATGATAATGCCAAAACATTTTACAAATTGATCAATTTGACTTTAAGCAATATTCATGAACCACCAGCCACTGGAAACCAAGCAGAGATTAAATTACATTAAATTGAAAAATTACACCTACAGCATCCTTGTCATAACCAAGCAGTTTAGCAGCGTATAAAATTGGCAACTAAGGCATGTTGCTGTTGTTGGGTTTGATAAATGTGATGGATCAATTTGCCAGAAGATTTGCTTAAGGAAGCTGAAGACGAATTTTAACACCAAGTTCCTCTTCCAATCCTCAGCAGATAGTTTTGAATGGGTAAATTTGTGGTGTTGAATTTAAGAACTGATGCTAAAACTACTTTCTTGTGGGAACAAACTTCATATTGATTGGCTTAAAATAATTCAATATTCATCATATAATTCATTCCTGTGTGGAATGAATTGTGTTACCAGCTAATAGTCTAAACTGTGAATTGAAATATTTGTTAGTGCATTTTGGAATCTAAGAAATATTCTAGTTCACACAGCATTGCCACAGAAGAAAATGGTTTTGAGCAGTAGGCCTTGGGTAACATCTGACAAAAGTCTTACACACTTTTTGGTTTAAATCAAGGTAGAAGTACCTGGAAAACTAGTGCTGAAATATGTAAATTTTAATCATAAATCAATTCAATTATTAAGTTTTTTGTTTGAATCGATAAATTTTTTCCATTTAATGTTGTTGTGATCCAAAAAATGTGGGGTTTTTATTTTTAGCTGATTTCTAGTGAAAATTGGAGAAAGAGTTGTGCTAGTAGTCATAGGAAAGTGGATCTTTTGCATCTTTAAACAACAAGATGAACTTTGTAGGTCTAGTGGTTTTGGAGACATAGGACTTTCTCAAGATTGTACACCCCTGTGACCTATCAGTTGAGGCAACCACCTAAATTTAGGGACAACTCACTAAAATCACTTTGAATTAAAGTTTTGAATCCAAAGACAACTTTTTAGACTTCTTTTTTAGATTTTCAAAAATTTTTTTTAATCCTCCCTAATTATACAAGCTTAATGACAAGTTACTCACTACACAAAAAAATTGAAATGTAAAATTTAGATTACAACTATATACTACAAGAATTGGAAATAAATTACTGCAATTAGTTGCTGAAATAGAGTAGGGTCCACATCCAAGACAAAAAATTTGTTAATGTCTTTTCATTCTTGAGGGTTTCATCTTTTATCACTTTAAGTGGTAGACAGCTCTGTTCCTTTTCTTTTTGGCAAGAATGGCTCTGGCGTTCTCAGCAAGTTTTCAGCAAGCCCAGTATGTTTAAGTTTTTCCGCTGAAGCCTGCACTGTTCTGCATGCTCTTTGCTGGTCTTGGCAGCACCAACAAGTTTGCCACTTCTCTTCTCCTATCTGACTCTCGTTCTGTTCTTGCCACTCTGTCCTTTCCTCCATCTTTCCTCTTATCTCAAACTCTATGGCATATCGGGCAGGTACTGTCTTCTCTCTCTTGTTCTATCAGGCTACAATGGGTCACCAGACACTTGTTTCTCCCAGGGAATGATACTGCTGATGAGCTGGCCAGATGGGGAGCGCTACTTGTGCCCTATGCAATTCCTTGCAGTCACTTTCCTCTTGTCTCTCATATCCACTCTTCTCTTTTCTCAAACTGGAGATGTACTGCCTTATCGAAATTCTTTGACACACAGGTTCCCTTGATTTCCACCGAGGAACTTGTGTTTCCTCATCATGCTCGCTGTGTCCTCTCTTGTCTATGGTGCAACGGACACAGCCTTCTGTTAGATTCTTATCTCTCTACGATTGGCAGAATCAAGAATCCTTCCTGCAGCACCTGTGGACACCTGTCCCAGGACACCTCTCATCTCATTCTGCACTGTCCAGCTACAGACTCTGCGCCGCTCACTCTTTGGCAACTCTCTGTCTCTCTACGACCTCTGGTCCAGACCCTGGGGAGTTGCCCATCTTCTGGAGCTCCATGGTCTTCCACCATGCACCCATCCCTTGGAAGGGTTGGGTAAACAACAACAAGTGAAGGCAATCTGAGAAAAGGGTACTTTTAGTAAGAGAATACCTTCAATTTTCAGCTAGCAACTCTGCACTTAATTTCCAAAAAAAAAAAGAAAAAAGTGCTAACATTGTCTTAGATTGTAATTAAAATATGCATTATCATTAATAAATCACAAAATGAGATGTTTAAAAAAGACAGTGGCTATTTTGCAATCAATGACATTTGATCTTTGGAGGCAGTTGTGCCATTAGGCATTTGTGATTGGTCAATTTTAATAATGTATCAAATACGTGCCTTCTAATTGCTTTTGATTAAGTCTGTTTCAATGACAAATTAAAAGTATTTGTACCCCCGCATACACTTTCCCAAACATTCATATATCAAGCCTCCCCTTACAATGTACAATGTTTTTCTTCAAGTGCCTTGAAAGTTAAGATTCAAACCCATAACCATTGCATTCCATGGCAGAACTATCCACCACACCACAGCATTACTGCCAGAAATGTAGCAAATATGGTTATTTAAACCCACATAAATGGTTACTGCTAAATAGACTTCAAGGATAAATGCAATTAATGGTAAATAGCCCTTTCCTAAAAAATCTAGCTTTCTTTTAACTACTATTCCACTATTACTGGCATTTTACATCTACCACTAGGCCAACACTAAAATATGGAAAAGCATATTGAATGAAATACAAATTAACACCATAAAGTGAATTATGGAAAAGTAGAAATCCCAGAAATTAAATAACTAATTTTTAAACCAACTTAGACAATACCCATCAAGATGCATGGTTTAACCCAATTCGATTTTCTAAGTTTATCAAATCGAGCAGGTTTAGGAATATTAAATTACTATATTCTTAAAATGAAACAAAACTCATTCTAATTAATAAACAATGAAATAATACAGGATGACTCTAAAATATCAATTAATAATAATGTCATAGAATGAATGACAACCATCAAATACTTGGGATTATACATTGATGGCACACTTAATTGGTCCGAACACTTAAAAAAACTTTTACTTCAAATATTTAAACAGCAAAGTATTATTTAGCTTATTAATTACATAATTTTGTAATTATGGATGATTTAAATATGCTTTGCTGTTCTATTGTAAGTAGTGGCAAGTGATAATTACATGATATTATTATTTGATGCATCTGTACCAATTATAAACTGCAAGATATTCAAGTTAAGTGTAACTAATGTTACTTAACAGCATTAACAGCATCAGTTGAAAGGACCGATGACAGAGTGGCATAAACCGCATGAAGCAATTCATGTGATTGTCGGTTCAATACCTGAGTCCACCTGACAAGTTCTAATAGGAGCGAAACCGGTCGTGGAAGTGGTATGTTTTATTCAACTGATTGCAGTTAGCCTATATGCCTTAATATCCATTAATTAAAAGTTATATCTTAAACAGGCTAACACCAGCTCCTATAATTCGTATTATAACGTAATAAAGGCACTAGCTTGGCTGGGAATTAAAAGCATATATCGCATCAAGCTCACTGTAGTGAGCGTGCACCATATATAAGCTTAAAATTAACAGCATCAGTTAAAAGGACCGATGACAGAGTGGCATAAACCGCATGAAGCAATTCATGTGATCGTCGGTTCAATACCTGAGTCCACCTGACGAGTTCTAATAGGAGCGAAACCGGTCATGGAAGTGGTATGTTTTATTCAACTGATTGCAGTTAGCCTATATGCCTTAATATCCATTAATTAAAAGTTATATCTTAAACAGGCTAACACCAGCTCCTATAATTCGTATTATAACGTAATAAAGGCACTGGCTTGGCTGGGAATTAAAGCATATATCGCATCAAGCTCACTGTAGTGAGCGTGCACCATATACAGGGTGTCCCAAAATAAATGAAACCCACAAAATTGCTAATAAATATGTTGATTTTAACCCTATAGTTTATATTTTTCAGATTTGATAACAGTTATAAATAACAATTATTGTTTTAAAACCCCATGGCTTGGAAATTAGAAGAAAAAATTTTTTGCGTCACGACTTATATAGAGACTAAATCCTATAAGACTGTTCAAACACGCTTCCGCAGGAAGTTTAATTTCAACACTTATCCTGGAAAATCCCAAATATTCCTGTGGTATTGTAACTTTCAAATCTATGGAACTGTAAATAAATGTAGCAAGAAATTAGAGAATCCATCTAGTGGAAGGAAATTGAGTGCAAGATCTGCAGATAATGTGGAAGCGTCCAGAGTTTCTGTTGGCCGGAGCCCGAAAAAGTCCATTCGAAGACGCAGTAGTGAGCTCGGCATTTCGCGGTCCTCGCTGCATAGAATCCTTACTCAAGACCTTAATCTGTATCCTTACAGATTCTCTAATTTCTTGCTACGTTTATTTACAGTTCCATAGATTTGAAAGTTACAATACCACAGGAATATTTGGGATTTTCCAGGATAAGTGTTGAAATTAAACTTCCTGCGGAAGCGTGTTTGAACAGTCTTATAGGATTTAGTCTCTATATAAGTCGTGATGCAAAAAATTTTTTCTTCTAATTTCCAAGCCATGGGGTTTTAAAACAATAATTGTTATTTATAACTGTTATCAAATCTGAAAAATATAAACTATAGGGTTAAAATCAACATATTTATTAGCAATTTTGTGGGTTTCATTTATTTTGGGACACCCTGTATAAGCTTAAAATTAGGGCAGTGGCTATTTTGCCGTCGACGGCAATTCACCCTCAGAGACTATTTTGCCGTGAGTTGTTTGTGATTGGTCAATCTTAATGACGTACTAAACATGTGACTTTTGGTGGTCTCTGATTGGTCAATTTTAAAAACCAAAAAAAAAAAAATTTTGCACCCCCAGGTCTCTATCCCCCACCCCGCACCCTCCCTTGCGGTGTACACTGCCCCGTACATTTACATACCGGGCCTGCCCCTTCAGTGTACACTGCCTTTCTTTTAAAGCCCTGGCCAGCTGAGATTCGAACCCACAACCATGGTATCTCAAGACCAGCGCTCTATCCACTACACCACAGAGTCACTGGTGCGATTATAGCAAATTTGGCTATATAAACACACGTGAATGATCACGGCAAAATAGATTCCAAGGGCAAATTGCCGTCGACGGCGAAATAGCCACTGTCTAAAATTAACAGCATCAGTTGAAAGGACCGATGGCAGAGTGGCATAAACCGCATGAAGCAATTCATGTGATCGTCGGTTCAATACCTGAGTCCACCTGACGAGTTCTAATAGGAGCGAAACCAGTCGTGGAAGTGGTATGTTTTATTCAACTGATTGCAGTTAGCCTATATGCCTTAATATCCATTAATTAAAAGTTAATGTTACTTGTTTACTGAACAGGAATAATAGGTATAACAATTTAATTTATGGTAGTGTAGACTCCATCTTTGAATTTAAATTAGCAAAGTTAATGCACAAATAAACAAATAATGAATCGCCAGCAATTTCTAATGTTAAATCGGTAGCACATCTATTCTCATGACACTACACAAATTTCCAATTTAAAGTTTACTTTCTTCATCAAACAGCTACTTTATCTGTTTGTTCTCTTTTAACCAACTTAGTTATGGTAAAATTACATTATAAGCAAAAATTAACACTTCTACAGGCATAAAAAATAAACATTATGAAACATTTAGAAAATATGCAAATCTTTTTTTGATATTCCAGCAGAGATGTGCAGTACCCACATGGTAGCATAAGCAATAGTACCTGTATCACATAACATTTTTGTATCAAATTATCACTGTTTAAAAGCAAGGCTGTGGTGTCATTGTTTGCATTTTAAGAAGGTGTCAGTGTCAGCACCAGCACAGTAGCTAAATATTTAAAAGAAAAAGGTGTCAGCATCAAAATGTTTTAAAAAATGACGCTGGTGTCAGTGTTGACAAAAAATTTGCCAACACCACTGCACCACAGCCTAGCTTAAAATTATCGAGATTCAGTCTTTATTTATCATTGATTAAGTTGATTGCTATAAGGGCAAATGCAATGAAAACAATGACACTTCACTCCTTTGCATTCACACCTTTTCCATTGTTGGTACTTCATTGGCTTTGATCAAACATGCAAATTATATTCATTCTTCCTTACATACTGCCAATTGCACCAGTTTAATTAAAGCTTAACAGCTGCCAGTGAATTGTGATATATTTCACCTTTGCATAGATTTGGTTTGATAGTTTTGAGCAGCAATTTAAGTCAACTTCCATAAAGGGCAGGGTCAGTTGCATATCTAAAAAAAGCTGGTGAGCATGTAGGCTTTCCTGATTTCAACAAGTAAACTGAGACTGAATAATTGATTACAGTAAACAACCTTTATAGTTAGTAACTACTATTTAAGAAGCTCTTATGTATCTCTGATCTTCTTTCCACATTTCCACATCAACCCAAAATTCCAGACCCAATTCTCAGATATCTTTGTCCATGACATTTTACATTGCATTTAAAACAGTTGAAGGGCCTAGCTACATAACAGAAGTGGTTCTACTAGAGCATTTAACAAGAAAAATCTTTGATTGTATCAACAAATCTACTGCATCAACTTACCTAGCTTTCCCCTATTAAGATATTATTAGCCTATAATAGTAATAATTCACATTTTTGTTCATTGATCTGCTTTGCCACTGTGCACATCATTAATTACTTTTTAGGTAGGCAGCAGTTTAGCTAGATGGGATGCATTATTATTTGCATTTAGTGAAGCTTCACTTTTCAAAATAAATGAATCAATACCTACTCACAGGCATTCTGTTACAGGTAAAAATGTCATAAAGACCTAATTTAACTGGTACTCTGCCACTGATAAAAATATCGACTGGTACTCTGCTGCTGGTAAAATTGTCATAAGAAAACTAGTACACCAGTCTAAAAAATCAAGCTCTTCTTCTATAGTCAGTGTTCAAAAAAAGCGTTAATCCTAAAGTTTAGCGTCGGAAATTCAAGTAAAAATTTATCGTAATCAAAACACTTACTTTATTACAATCAATCATAAATATTGTAAGTAGTGTGTACACTACCCTGTGCATTTACATACCGGGCCTGCTTCTCCAGTGTACACTGCCTTTCTTTTAGTGCCTCGCCAGCTTTCAGCGTCGGACTCGGAAACTCCAGTAAAAGTTTATCGTCGTAAGAGCGGAAATTTCCGACGCTAAACTTAAGGATTGCCAAAAACGCTTGATGTAACAAATGCATAGGCTCTTTTTTGGCACAGGCCAAATGCCCAACTTCATTCACAAATTTTGAATTTTTTTTTTCTATGCCAATCTTCATTTGAAAGTAGAGCGGTCGGTAATAGGGACAAAGTTGAATGTCATAAAGTTCCAAGTTAAGCAAAAGATCAAAATAAATGCTAATTCCATCGACTAGTAACACTGGAATTGGAGGGGACGTTTTTTTAAAGATAACTTACAGGCACAGGCACCTAACGCAATGGGGTGTAGTGCTACGATTTTGGGCGAAGGCGTGGCCCCTTTTCTTGGTATGGCCGAATTACAGCAAAGAGCACCGCTAAAGAACTTCATCTCACAAAAAAGAACTAATTTGTCAAAAATGCCTATCACTAAGAAGTTTATTTCTGTAATTGTGAAACTAAACTACCAACATGTTGGCGCCACCATAACACCGACTATTTATTGATAGACTAAGATGATTACCATTAAGTGTCCAGCAAGAATATACGAGCAAAAAAAAACATTAATTTTTTGTTGACGTTGACACAACTCTCCGATAGATAAAGCCAGTGCTGCTAGCTAAACCAATGTTGGTAACTCCGACGTTACTGCTGGAGGGCCCTACAGACAACGCCGGCAAAGTCGGCTAGTCAAATACATAAAGCACAACTCTGTTTGTATATGCGTACGTTGGCCTATGTCTTAGCCTTTAACCGCTCCAAAACTACGAGACGTACAGACAGCAACTTTGGCACGATTGATCACCACTCCGAGGCTAGTGTCATAAGGATACTCGTGACGTTATGACGATCGACGTCAAAACCAAAGATAATTTTTCAAAATCTACATTTCTCGACAGAGGACAACCATTTTGAACTCAAACAAAAGTCTGTCATCGACTTACCAACTTACCAAATATGGAAACTAAAGATTTCTCAATTGAAGGTATGACTATGGCGACCCTACGAGTTACAAATTGTAGATCATCGATGTTTTGCTGAAATCATGTGAGTGACTCATAAACATTCTCGCTGAGTTCCCGCTCTCGCTATTGCAAATCATTCATTGACCTCATAACCAAAGTCATTCGGTGGCCTAAAACCTGTCATAAAAGAATAGACACAACTACATATAATAAAATAATACTGAGTGACTTATGGCCAGGCATAGTTCCATCCGACGTACGGCAGAGTGACCCACTAAACAAGCATATAAAAAGAGGCATTACGTTTATAGGCATTCGATTCAATTCAATTCAAAAAAATTTATTGCAAGATCATTTGCGTATTCGATGATGTGTTTATGATTTGAAAATACATTTGTTATTGGAGTCAGACGTACTGTGGAAACCACTCAACAAGACAACAACCAAACACATTAAACTCGACGACTCTTTCTTTCCAAATGACTAAACTATTCGTTTATACAATTTCGGTAGAAAGAGAACTTTTAGAATCCAAGTTGTTATTACTGTTACCAACAATACATCGTTGAACATAATAATACGATATATTTATCAAATTCAAACGTTTTTGGCGCTTCAAAATTAGATAAAATTGCCATTAAAGAACATGTAAGAAAATGCAGCTAATGCAAAACTCAACCGAATAACATGAAGCAATCTGAAATATTTAGAAAATGCCAAACATCTTTCGAAGCCAAAATCCATAAAGCCTTGGTGATCAAGAGAAGTAGCCCTTATGCTGAACAAACAAATGTATGCAAACGGAGCGTCATTTTTACTACACGTGTTTTAATTATAGATATTTATTAACGTTATTAGGATCGGGAGGGGGGGGTCGATTCGACCCACAGCGAATAAACACTGCTGCATCTTAGTGACCGCTTGAGATAAATGTTCGAAATTTGCACAACCTCAAATCCGATTAATTCGTAACAGAAAATCATTTAGAGTAACTAGACAATTACTGAGACTGCAGAATGAAGTTTTACTGCTTATTATTACGACTATTTTTAACGTATTTTATGCTTTTTGTGTTTTCGTTCAACGAAAGTTTTAATACAGTAAATAGGAAGGTTGCACGCACGTGATCAAACGTCATCAAATTGCGCTTTCGAAAAATCTGGCTGACCAGATTTAGAGATTTTGCATTGAATTGAATAGGAATGATATCGTTTTTTGCAAAGCAAATGAAGAAACGTGACATTTGTTGAATGAACGTTAAATATGTTGTTTTACTGATGTTAAGGAATGAATCTAAGGTCAAAGTAAGATAAGAGGTGCTAAGGTTTGCTTGTTATTGCTAATAGTTGGGCTAATTTTATGGGCTAAACATGCAGGCTTATTTGTAGCCAGCTTATGTGAGGGTTTCATATTCAATTAATCAGCGTGTTTCGGAATGCTGAATTTAAGTTAATTGTAATGTGTAACTTATACAGTATATTTAGTGGCATAAGTATTACGAAAAGTTGAAAACTTAAGATATACTCTAGCCTAAATGACAGGGCAGACTTCTGTACCGTTTGTCATATGCTGGATTAGTTATTGTTGGATAAAATCAGTAAGTTTTTGAAATTTTTTGTCAATAGTGCTTGGCAGGCCAGTCATATTGATATGTCAGATGTAATTGTGTGACCTTAACTACTCCCTAAACAATTGTTTGGGCTATTACCTAGGCTGCTGGACCAAGGGTGATGTAAAAATTACGGTACCGATTTATTCATTCATGCGTATGAGCTCATGCTCTGTTTGCATGTCTTTCGTCACACTGGGTCACCACGACGGGTAGACTGCTTGGCCCCACCACCTGTTTGCCACATAAAGATGGAGGCATATTGTTAAATGCCTTGCTCATGGACACAACAAGTAAACTTGCCGGCAAGCTTACCGCACCGGTAGTAATGATCAAATAATGGTTGTTTTTGCTAATGCACCGACTGGTATCTAATTGGTGTAGTATATTTTTAAGTGAGGAGCAAATGGTATTTAGATGGCACTTCTCTTAGGGGCATTTTTTAAAAATTAGCACAGTGTGCTAGGCTTGTACTAGCTAACTGAAAGATCAAATCTCAACCAAATTGCCTTTGGTCAAATTTATTTGTTTCCAAGAATCCAACTAGCAATAATTCATTCCAAACTTTTAATTAATTTTTCATTAGTTTTCAAAATAACCCCAAAAGTTGGTGTTCGCCCTATACCTCTCCAGCATAAATTAGAGCTTTTGGTCAGCCAGTTTTTTTGGCGCGAAATGTGTGACGTCATATGCAACCTTCCTATATTTGTACATAAATCCTGACTAGGACGACATCTAGCGTCGAAAACGTTTGAATTTGTTAAATATATTGTATTGTTATGTTTAACGGTGTATTGCTGGCAGCAATAATGACAACTAAACTATTCGTCAATGAAAACTTTATCAAAACAATAAAAAGGATTCTGTGGAAAAACAAACCAGCTGCCAAAAACAAACAGTACAAATACAGGGTGGGCCAATAAAATGTTACCACTTTTTGAATCCTTGCTATTTCCAAAATGGATTTTTCTTATTCTCAAAAATACTAACAACAAAACATTGAATTCTCACACCAATGGATCGAAAACAATATACTGTGAAGGAGAGAGTAAAGATCGTGGAAGCATATTTTGAATTAAAATTGGTAACCCAGACTCAGTGACGATTCGTCATTGACGTTCCAGAAAGAAATCCTCCATGTATACTCACAATCAGACATCTTCTTCGAAAATTCAGGAAAACAGGATATGCGACCAAAGCGAATAAAGGACATAGTGGTAGGCCAAGGTCTGCGAGAACAGCCATTAACACAGAGATCGTGAGACAGCGTCTGGAGGAATCACCATGAAAATCGACCAGATGTTTGTCAGAGGGAGACTGCCCTCTCAAGGACCACTCTCAGACGCATACTGAACACAGATCTTTATTTCTTTCCCTACAGAGTTCAGATTTTACAAATTTATTGATATTAAATGTTGGTTTAATGTTTATCACAAATCTTTGAATAAAAATTTTGAATAAATCCACATTTGAAAACTTGGGTATGATTGAAGTGGTAACATTTTATTGGCCCACCCTGTATATCTGGACCATGAATGGAAGAATTTATGTGCGCCAAGCAGGGATATCTAAAACTAGGGGATTGCTAACTGTTTTTGGACTATGTCATAAGGAGGATAGAATTGTTTGTAATTTGTGAAAAGTTGCTTTCGCAAAATTCAATACTTTCAATTATTGTTTTGGACGAAAATAAAGTTATTAATAATTATAGTAATATTATTGCCATGTAAATGACACTATAGTGTAGTGGTTAATGTTTTGGACTTCGGAACGAAAGACCTGGTTTCGAAACCACACGAGAAAATTAAAAGTGGTTGTCAGGAAGGCATTGGGAATTTAATGTGGTACGTTGCTCCAAATGATAGTTGGTCGAAAGCGAATGAAGGAGCGATATGATAGACAATTCACTAAGCCAGCAATGTCTAATCCCGCAAAAAAACTGGAAAAATGAGGTAAATACAGCTAAATGAACAGCTCAAAAATCGAACTATTAGAGCGAAATAGATCAGTTATCAGTTTGAATCCTAGCAAAATAAGCCCCATGAAGAATTTTATCCGAAAAATAATTCTTCTTTGTGACAAGCACAAACGAGATCGTATTTCAACTTTTTGCTTATGCTTATATTCCAGTCAATACAATCGTTGCATGAATTAAAAACGCTGCATAATTATAGATCTCGTGTACACAGTTAGACGCAAAAGATACTGAGGGCTATTTTAATTAAACATGTTGGACAAAAGTATTTGTCATAGAAATGTTCAAATAAATAATTCATTCTTGATAAATAATGGCAATAAAAGCATGCAAGTATCCATAAAGAACAGACAGTGCCGTAGCAGCCAAACTTTTCCTCCCCCCCTCTCAAACAAAAGCTTACAAGGGCCTTTCAAGAGTGATTTCTAAAAACAGAGATTTCTAAATGTTGCTGTATTAAAGTTACTACATTTCATTAGTGGTCCGTGACGTATCTGAGACAATAGCTCTTTTTTTTCTTACGAAACATTGAAAATAAATCATAAGGTCAAAAGCAACAGGTCTTTCTAAAAAATATCGTAGTTCATCATTAGAGCAAAATCTCTTGACAACCTCGGCTCGAGTGCTTGCGGTTTGTGACACGCAATGAGCTCAAAAAATACACATCATTGTGACAACAGTTTTCCCCCACTTACCAAAGAACTTACGGCACATCCTGAGGCCGAATGGGCTCCACAACAAAATAGCCTAAGGTTTTTTTTCTCTCATTTTACTTTCTTAGTTCCACTTGCAGACACAATTTTGGTCCCAGCCACAAAATTGAGCTCCCCCCAAATGGGTTATGATGGGCGGCTGATATGGATCTGAGAATAGGTATTTGCAAATAACGATGCACAGACAATCTACTTCAGCTCTGACTCCAGCTTGTGTTCACATGTTTGCTTGGGAAGACAATTTTCGTATCTTACATGTAAGCTTTTCAGGTGGATTTTCAGCAGATGGGCGGCTGCTAAGCAGCTTCAATTGATTTTTCGCAAAGCAATTAAAAGCAATTTTTAAAATACCTTCAAAGCATGAATGACCAGTAGCACACTTCACATTAATCAAAGGCAATAACGACGGGGAATTGCTAACGGCTCTAGTTGCTGCAGCACAAAAAACAGATCGAGAATTCTGCGCACATAACAACCTTTTTAGCTGTAAATCATCACTTGCTACAGTAGAAAAATAAACAACTGCAAGAGAAGTAACCACAGAACAAAATTCACTAGGTTTTGAGAGACCACCTCTATCAGCAATATCAAATAGTTTTTTGTCCTCTTGCGCAACAAAATCAGCAATGTGGATTGGGTCACAACTAGCAAGCAGTAGATCTTTACAGCCAATACATTTTTTTCGGTTGCTGATCTGCAGTCCGATATAGCCACTTACATAGTAGCTCACTGCTGCATCCGATTCAGGAATGTCTTCCAAAGAAATAGGGGAGATGATATCGACAACCCACTGGTAACTTTCCTAGCTCAGCTTCTCACACTTGTCGTTGTCACACATAGAAATAGTACGAGCTGCAGAAAGAGCATTTTTCTGCAGTAAGGTAAGGTAGCGAATCTTTTTTTCGGCAAAAAGAAGCTGCTTAACTGACATAAAAAAGTTACCGCCGTTGGCTTGCCGATATCAGCCGAAACGTCCTTCAAGAGGGTCAGACATTAGCTTGCCTGTGAGCACATATTCAATGCTGCCATCATCAATCAAATAGTGTGCAAGTTCAAGCATAGCGCCGATTGTGTGGATGCAGGCAGTGAAAGTTTCTGAAGTTAAATCAATGTTGCCAGACGACTTCCATGCTTTAAATATTTCCACTGCTTCTACCAGAAGCTTCTCGCCAGGATGACCATTTTCATTTTTTTTCAGAGGCATGTACAATTCATCTCTCTTTCTAATATCTAAAATAATGTTTGTAGTCACAAAGCATAATACAAGCATATGAATCTCTACAACAAATTAAAAAGGGATTAATTTTAAAAGGTTGGTAATGTAAAAAGAACACTTGCAACTAAACAATTGCTTGGTTATGTAGAAAAAGAAACGATTGATTTTTTTTTATGTCTACATGGAAACAGTCAAAAACATATTATTACAAAAAACATCAAAATACCTTTATAAAGAGCTTTTACAGAGAGCACTTTCCAAATGTCTGCGATGAATTGTACATATTGAGCAGTTTCCATAAACCCAGCATGAGTATCAGCATAATAAATTAAACCACAATAAGTTGACTCACTGAACACGCCTGAATTAAAATTTATAAACTGTTAAAGAACAACATTAATATAAATCTCTTTAGTTAAAGTGACAAAGAAAAAATCTTACATAGGTTTTTATTTACTACTAGTTGAATAGTAAGCTTACAGCTTATTGTTAATTAAAAATTATTATGATAAATTCTTACCAAGTGCATGCTGAGGAGATGTTTGAGCAAGGCTTCTGGGGTTAAGATATACTTTTTTTAAAGCATGGGCTACTTTTATAGGTTTTCCTTCTTCTAATGCATATACTGTAGGTGTTTGATATGAGCAAACTCAGCAACACATGATTCCCCGAGTACACGCTCATGCCCAAGTGTTGGAGGATGCATCCTTTGCTTATTAACAAAATTATTGTAAATATTTTTGAAGTTATGGGTGAAGTCAAAAAGAAAAAACAGACGTTCACCCTCCAGTACTGGATGGTCAATGCTGTGACAAAGTTTACCATTTCCTAACGTTGTGAAGAGTTTCCTGTAAATGTAAAACTGAATTACCACTGAGTAAACTGTAAACCTTTCAATTAATATAGATGACAAACAACAGCTTAATAAGAATAAAATTCAGTTATAAATTGTAATATTATCATATGTATTATATGTGAAATCAACTTGTAATCTTTGTCATATTTACCTGATAAAATAAACAGATGCATAAAATATAAATTATTAATTCTGGCAGGTCTGTCAACTATTATGCAAAATAGAAAGCTAAACAATACAAATAAAGCATGTTAATCAGCTAACACATGAGATTATACATTTGCATGACATCTTAGCTTAAAGCATAATTCTAATTAAATATCATCTTTTATATACTATCCAATGCAATTTAATATGCTAGCTGACAATAATAATAATAATACAATTAACTTCAGGAAACAACTATCACACTAGTAATATTTTTGACTGCCTATATCTTACCTGTTGCAAATGTGGTTATCAGCACAAACAGCAAGTACTCTGAAAAGAACTGATGGCTTTCAATACCCTGTTGAACCAATGACTTAAAGTATCAGTATTCAGCTTGTTTACAGGTATCAAGCAAACAACATCCTTGTATTTTCCACATATACACTGTACCATGAAAGCCAGCACGGTTTTGGCAGGGACACCATCATCAGTTAATCTAACAAAACTACCATTGCTATATTCGACACGTTGCGCCATTCGACACATTACACTTCATCAAGAAGCAGCACAACTATCTTTTCCTGAGCAGACAAACCTTCACTTTGAAGTTTCAAATACTTTAAATCAACTATACTTGTGCTGACATCAGACCCTGCAGAAAACTGTCTTAAACGACTTGATGATGGCAATATTAAAACTTGGCGAATTTTTCTATAGCATGCAGTGCTTGTTAACTGCCATAAAAAAGCAGTGGTTATTAGTTCAACTGAGTAACGACGTCCATGTTTTTGTACTTGTAGAAGCTGAAGTTGTTCAATACCAAATCTAATTAGTGATAATGATTCATGGTCAGTTAGACTTGACTGGTAAAGTTCCAAAAGATTGACAACTAAAGAAAGGCAACTATTTGAGGAAATAAAATCTTTTGAGCTGTCACAGACAGATTTGCAGAGAGACAAAATATTCTTCAATTCACTTGTGCTGTGCAACATTGGTAACAACAGCAAATGACGGTAAAAGACATTTGGCATAAGCTTGGAAAAGATGAATACTTTAATTTCCAAGTTTACATCAACAAATACTGATGCTAGAAGAGATGGTGCCACAGTTAAGTCATCATATTGCTTAATAAAATAAAAGTACATACAGTTAATGTTTGAAACAGATATAAATCCACTTGGTAAGATTTCATTTTTAATCATTTTTATAAAATGTTCATAAGAATAAAAGGATTCATTTTGGAACATGAATTGCGTTTGTTTGACAATGTCATTATTTCTCTTTTCCACTCTAGCTGCTGCAGTGGCTGATGAGGTCGGGCGAGGAACAGGATTTTGCTTTGAGAGATAGATTGGAAGAGATTGAAAGATGTGTGGGATTACATTTGGTTTGAGACGTAATCGTTGAAGATTTTTAGTTGGTCTTGCATCTGCTCGATCTTTACATTGATCAGTTGATGTTTTTATCACATCATTTTCCGCAAAATGCTTAACACAGACTGGATGATTTGGCAAAACTGTCCAATCTTGACGAGTAATTGCGTTTATCCATTTCTTTTTCAAAATAGGATCTACAGGAAACTTAAATAAAGGAATTGCTTCAGATGATTGATGGCTGTTCTTAGTGCATTTATAGCCAGTTTTACATCCAGGAACACAGCACACATTAACCATTGCATTAGAAGTACAGTACTGATAAACAAATAGATTAATAATGTAGTTAATTTAACACTGGCTAAAAGATAGCCTGCCTGTTGCTAAAACACAAGGTTCATTTTAAAATAAACAAAATAGCCAATACACAATGGTATAAAACGAAGTTTTGCTAAATCTTTACAGCATCTTAATATATAGTGCACAGTGGCAATTTTGTGTATTGGTACATGTGGTATTGGCTATTTTGTTTTGCCTGAGACATAAGGCCCCCAGTTTGTTCCAAATAATTCATTATAGTGAAACAGACTAACCACTAACACCTAACTTTAGTTTTACCACTCACGTTGGCAGTTGATACCGTAAAACGGCGTGACATTGATCAGCGGGGTGACATTGATCAATTGCAATAGTACATATCTAGCGGTTAATGCTGGGCTGGAAACTCTTTCAACCAGCTCAGTCTTTACAGGAGAAGTGTTAGGCAGTCATGCGAGACGTTATAACTGTTGGACTATGGCATCAGCAACCGTAGTCACGTGATTTGTATTGTAACCAACGTGTGTGTTGTTTTGCGTTTCATTCTAAGATGACTCACCGATTAACTCCGTATAGGATTATTGTTTTTAATTCCGAGATTTTTTGTTTTAATGACAGTGAAATTCTAATTTTACAGGTGTGTATTTATAGTTAATAAATTTATCAGTTAACCTACTTAAAATGCCCAAAATTTACAAAAGAAAAATTGGTTCACGGGGCTACAAAAGCTCTTATAGCGAAGAGGTTTTAAAAAATGCTATTCAATCCGTTCAATCTGGCCGATTATCGTTGAGAAAAGCATCTCGGAATTTTAAAATTCCTTATGGAACTTTACATAACAAAGTAAACGGGAATCATTCGAAAAAAGTAGGGGGCCACATACGACTGAGTGAAGAATATGAAAACAAAATTGTAGCAACCATAACAACAATGTCAAACTGGAAAATCCCCATAACGGGTTTGGAAATACGGAAATTAGTCAAGTCATACTTGGACAAGCAAGGGATCGTCGACTCGACATTCCGTAACAATTTGCCGGGACCTGATTGGCTTAACAGCTTCATGAAAAGGCACAACTTAACCCAAAGAATTGCAGACAACGTCAAAGTCAAAAGGGCTGAAATATCCCCCAATATGATCAGCGAGTATTTTGAAAATTTGGCCCAAACTATAGAAGAAATTCCAGCTGAAAATATTTATAACTACGATGAAAGCAACTTGACAGATGATCCTGGAGCAAAAAAGGTGATCGTGCGTAGAGGAACAGCAAGAGTCGAGCGTAAAATACAACATTCCAAACCATCAATCAGCCTAATGTTTTGCGGCAATGCCATTGGCGAGTATCTCCCGCCAATGGTTGTTTATAAAGCCCAAAATTTATATGCGGGGTGGAAAGCTGGAGGACCACAAGGCGCCGTTTACGATGCCACCCCCAGTGGGTGGTTTGATAGCAGAACCTTTGAAAATTGGTTCACCAAAGTTTTTCTGGCCAATACTCAACACAAGCCGGGGACAAAAGTCATGATCGGCGATAACTTGCCTTCCCATTTTTCCGCCAAAGTTATTGACTTGGCAAACCAAAATGACATCAAATTTGTTACCCTCCCTTCGAATACGACACATCTCTGCCAACCACTATATGTGGCTGTGTTCAGACCAACCAAAGCAAAGTGGAGGGAAATCTTGGACAATTGGAGGAAGGAATCTCGCTCTAAAGGCGCTATTCCTAAAACGCAATTTCCGTCTATGCTAAAGCGATTGTGCAACACGCTAAAACCTCAAAATTTGATATCCGGATTCAAGGCCACCGGAATTTTCCCTCTAGATTCAAATGAAGTTGTGAAGAGATTGCCGTCTATGAATCGAGATCGTGGCGGCGAGGAAGTGAACGAATCGTTTAACGATTCATTGATGGAGATGTTGAAAAATTATTGTGGGCAGGGCAATAATGAAAAACAAACGAGCAAACGAGGGAAAAAGATTCCAGTTATTTCTGGAAGAGCAATTGTCTCGCTTGAGCTTCCTTCAACTTCAGCCCAACCAACAACTCAGCGGCACGATAATGCCAATACGGCATTGATCGTATCTGAAAACAATGAAGAATGGTTTTGTGGGCTATGTGACAAAGCTTGGGATGCAGAAGGAGAGAGAGAGAGAGAGAATTTATTTGATTTGCTTTGCGCACCGACACAATAATCAGATTGATAATACACACAAAAAAAATCATTAGTAGCAAAAGCCAGGGAGCATCGAGGAACCTTTCGGTTATCGAGTCGAGATACTCCCTGATCTCAGCAGATTGAGATATAAGCGAGATGTATTATGTGACGCTTATAATTTGAGTACATTATGTAAAAAAAAAGAGTTGAGTTCAAGTTTTTATCAAATGATAAAAAAAATAAAAATAGAAAAAAAAAGGAAAACGGAACAAACAATAACCATAAATATTCTTTACACAATCAAAAGCTTTTGCAAGCGTTAATATTCATTTATTAACTTTAGTTTATACGCTTTTTTAAAAGAAACCCAGTGCATGCTTTTTAATTCGGATTCAAGGTTACCCCACAGCTTTGAACCTCTGTGAGAAAATAGTTTTTGGCTAAATAATTTATTTATTCGGGGGCGGTAGTAAGTAGTCGAATTAATTAATCTCGTTTCATGTTGATGAATAGTATTTAACTTACGAAAAGAATGGTAAAAGTTTTTAGGTAATTGACTATGATGGAGTTGATACATAAATTTAGCTAACTCAAGTTGATATATGTCTTCTACTTTTAATACTTGAAGTTCTTTATACATTTGTGAAGTTGGCGTATATAAGTTTCGAAACAATATTATTCTCAAAATTTTATTAAGCCTTACTCGAATTATTTCTTGTGAAGTTTTATTTGCTGTTGCCCACGCAGTAATTCCATATTGAATTCTGCTGTATACAAGACTATAGTATAGCATGCAAAGGGTTTCTCTTGAAACAAAATTGCGCAATCTGTAAAAGAGTCCTGTACATCTGGCAAGCTGCGTAGACAAATAATTTATTTGCGACGTCCATTTGAGATTGTCGTCAATGAATAACCCAAGGTATTTAACAGTATGCACTCTATTAATAGTAATACCGTTAAGAGCTACTTTAAAATTACAATGACAAGTTTTAAGGGGTTGCTTGTTTATTAACATGTAGTTAGTTTTTGAAAAATTTAGGGATAGCTTATTTTGACAGAGCCAGGAGTTAACTTTTTTGAGTTCTATTTGAACTTTGTGTTCCAGGTTTTTTAGATTGTTATCAGCCATCATCAAGCAGGTGTCATCGGCAAACAATGTGGTGTCAAAATTGGAAATCAACGAAATGTCATCAATGTATAACAAAAAAAGTAGCGGCCCAAGGCAAGATCCCTGGGGTACCCCACATGATACTTTAGTATATGAAGACATAAATTTACGTACATTAGTATATTGATATCTATTTTTTAAGTAGCTGGTTAATAAATCCAGAGGTTTACCACGAATTCCAAAGTTACGATACAATTTATCTAAAAGAATGTCATGATCAACCGTATCAAAAGCCTTTGATAAATCCAAAAACAAACAGCATGTATATAAATTTTGATCAATATTGTTTATAAACTTGTCATATATTGAGTTGATTGCGAATATAGTTGAAGAATTTTTCCGAAAGCCAAACTGATTTTCACAGAGCAGTTCATTTTTTTCAATAAAATTAATGATGCGGGAGTAAATTAATTTTTCTAAAATTTTATCAAATTGTGATAAAATTGGTATGGGACGATAATTAGAAGCTTCCTTACGATCACCCTTTTTAAAAATTGGAATAACTTCAGCAATTTTCAAGCAGTTTGGGTAGACGCCTTTACTAAAGCAATCGTTTATCAATTTGCAAAGAAAAGGAGATATTACTGATTTACTAATTTTTATAAATTTAGTTTCGGCATCTGAATCTTTAAACGAGTCGATAATATTATTTATTTCGTTTGGATACGTTGGAGTTAAGAAAAAAGAATTGATTATGCCTGTCGGCGCTGTTGCATTCGTATCCATGTCAACTTCGGGAATGGTTTCAGCCATTTTTTTCCCTATGTTGGCAAAGTATGCATTGAGATTTTCAGAAATAGTAGCAGGATTAGTTATCACCTCACCTGTTTTTGTGTTGAGTTGGTTAATGTCAACTTGTTGTGAAGGTTTTAAGTTTACTAATTCATTCACTATTTTCCAGATTTTACCGCTATTACTTTTGTTCTCAATTATCAATTCATTATAGTATTTTTGTTTCGCTTTTTCAAACGTTCGATTTAAAACATTACGATACGTTTTATAGTTTTTGTATTTTGTTTCGTCATATGTTTTACAAATCGATTTGTACAACTTATGTTTGGTTTTAATTGAACAGAGAAGACTAGAGGATAACCATGGTTTAGTCTTTAGTTTCCTTTCTTTCCTATTAGCTAATTTAAGCGGGGCGTGTTTATTTATCACACTCGTAAAAGAGTTAATAAATTGTTCGAATTGATTATGGATTGTAGAGTCAAATGACGATAAAGATGCATTTAGAGTTTGGTTTAAGTCTTCGATAAAGTGTTCAGCTTTAAAATTTTTCATATCTCGTTTCCATACTTGGCGAGCGTTGTTTTTGAAATGCTTTACACAAGGAATTAAAGCGAAAACAGGATAGTGATCAGAAATGTCGCTAATTGCTATGCCTGGCATAAGCTGGTTATTTAGGTTGTTGGAATAGATATGGTCCAGTAATGACTTTGAATTTTTGCTCACTCTTGTTGGTTGATTTATTAGACACTTTACCGCGCTGCCTATTAAATCATCCGCATATGTTTTGATGCGATTGTTAGATTTTATTTTAATTAGGTCAATGTTGAAGTCTCCTAACACGTAGAATTCAGATTTTTTAGAATTAAGTTCATGAAAGATGTTCGTCAATGCTCTGGAAAATAGCTCAATTTGCTCCACTGTTTGGACAGGATGGCGGTAAACAACGCCTACAATTAGTTTTTTTTTGTTAATTTCTATTTCTATCCATAAATTTTCAACCGAAGACAAATCAATGTTAATAGTAGGTTTTAAATTATAAGAAATAGAACTTTTTACATAAATTCCAACACCGCCAGCAGACGTATGACTATTACGGTGAATAAATTGGTAACCATCTAGTTCAATATTACTGTAAATCATATTTTCTTTAAGTTTGGTCTCAGATACTGCAACTACATCAGGTTTACGGTTTAAATCAGTAAGGTAGTGCGATAATTTGTCAATATTTTTTTGTAAACTTCTCACATTAAAGTGAATCATGAACAAGTGATTAGATTTATTTTTTGAGCAGAGCAAATTATTAATAGAGTTATGATCGTCATAGTAATCACTTGGCATAGAATATAAATCGTTATAATCTAGCTCTGCATCTACATCAGGTAAATTATTTGATACGTTTGGATTTTCAGTTTCAATGGTGTTAACAATGGTGCTAGCACAACCGAAAATTGGTGGCAAACCTGGGCTTTGATCGACATGTGTTTGATTGCAGCAAAACGAGTTTGAAGAATTCTTGTAATTGCTATTTACAAAAAATTGATCGCAATCAACACAGTTTCTGTAACCTAAACTGTTGTTGCATTGATTGACACCTGCTTTGCAACTGTTAGTTACAGAGGCGTAATTTTGATTTAATTTACAGTTTCCACTACTATTATCAGTAACATCATAAAAGGTCACGTCGTTTTCGTTGTCAGCATGGGATTTATCAGTAGGCAATCTGATAAGCTTTTCAGCAGCTGCATTGCACTCATGGTTGTTGTCAAAGATTGCGCAATGATGTACAGGTCCATTGTTATCATCAACACAGTCATTTTTTAATTTATAAGAGGCCATAATTTAACAGAAAAAAAAAACGATCTTGATAAGCAATTTGAATACGAAAAACATTATTTAAAGTCAGATTTCGCTGAGCATTCAATATTAAATTTCAATGGGGTATAATTAAGTTTATCAAAATCTATGTCCATTCCATATTTAAATAAGTCGTCAGGTGAATCGATTGTTAGCCAATTTCCCGTACCTGTGTCTCTTTCATTGTTGGTGATCGTTCCTGCTTCCCGTGCTGACCGCTTCATACGTATTTTTCCGTTGATGGTATGAAAGAGAATAAATTTATTTTTAGCAACTTCTTTTGCATATTTTAACATTTTTGCTCGCAAGGAAGTCAAATCTTCCGTAAGATAAACACCATTGAAGTTGGGATGAACTTTCAATTTTGATTTTTTGTACATAAATTCCATTTTTTTTTGTATGAAGCGAAGCGCACAATCACAGGCCGTGGTTTCGCTTTTGGACCTTTCTTTTTTTTGCCAAGTCGATGTACCCTCTGAATATCCAGCTCAGGGTTGAGCTCAACATTCAGGGCTTTGGCCACATTTGTTACAACTTCTTCACCATCATCCCTTTCATCATTTCTTTCAGCAACTCCAAGGATTCTAATATTCTCTCGTCTACCGTATTGTTCAAGTTCGTCTACTTTAAAAAACGTTGTGTTGACAATTTGTTTTAGTTTTTCATTTTCAGTTTTGATTTCCTCATACTTCAGTTTGCTTTCTTCTACTTCTTCTTTTAAGTATTCGACTTCTTCAACTAGTTTTTTAATTGTTAGGTTAATTTCAGTAAGTTGTTGTCTGTCCTCGTCGTTAAAACCTGAACTCAATTCATTTCGATTTGTTCTGTTTTTTGGGCTCATATTGCCAGATCAGTGCAAAAAAAAAACACGTCCGTTCGCTACAACTGCAGAGTTAGAATGATCGCTGGATCGTGTGCGACGCCTGTGATCAAGCTTTTCATCTTCAGTGTTCTGGAGTGTCCTACAAAACAAGAGATTATTACTCACTGGACATTGAGAGCATGAATTTTAAGTGCGATTTTTGCAAACTGTTTTAATTTTATTGTTGTACTTGTGTTTTATTTTCTGTTATGATTAGAATATGTTTGTTTTTTTGGTGAGCAAGACTCTGTAGAAAATGCAGTCAATGCAGGTGCGGTTATTACTTTTGACTGTTTTTGTTCTCATGATTTTTGGGTTTTGCTTCATTTGTGTAGTTATACTGTTACCGATATTCGTTTCTTTCTATAATAACAAACTTAATGACAGTGCTATACACTTCGTATTTTTTAGTGTCAGCTGAAGGAATTTAATGAAAATAGTTTTTTGCAATTTGCAAATAGCTAACAGTCTGTAATAGGAAACACGAGCAGAAGTTGTTTTAAGTACTGGTATAAGTTAGGTTATTTTTCCAAGACCAAACATTATCCGTATATATTAAGTAGAGAAATACATCATTACCACTATAGCTAGAAAGCCTCTAAAACTTACCTGGACGAAAACTTGATACCTATCTACCGCTAAAATCTCTCATAAAATATATTAAACAACCCTTGCCCTATTGGCAAGAGTCAAATATAATGTCATCATCTTTCCCAGTTGTTTTCTTGGAAAGCCAGAAAACTTGCTTTCCCCAAAACTCTCGATAATGAAAAAACCTTGTATATAATCATATAATGAGTTTGTTTATGTGAGTCCCTTAAAATTATAAAAAAAATTCTATCGTAATAAAGATCTCTGATCAATCTCACCCTAGCAAAGGAAAATATTGACCAGTTGTTCGCTTAGCATGGGCTACAGGTTGGAGTCTCAGGGGTGATCAATGTCACCCCGACAGCGGGGTGACATTGATCACAACTTTAATGCAAAATATATCCTTAGTTACTATTACGATTTAAATCATCGTAACGTGGTGGGATTGAGGAAATTTAGAGTGTTCCATTGAGCCATTGGCAAAAAGCCTAGACCTTGGGAGTAAAGAGTTCATTAACTTTTAAGTGGAAAATTGATCAATGTCACCCCGTTTTACGGTAACAGGCTAAGTTGAATTAAATCAAACAATGCAGATTTACAACATGTGTACAAAGCTTGTTTGCCTCACATGCTAATTATTTAGGCGTACTGGAATTAGCCTAACTTCCACTCTAAAATGACTTAAACTCCATTTCAAACATCTTTCTAACAATCTTCCAAACGTCTTTTTAACACCCACAAAACAGTTTTCAAGATACACTTATCTGCTTATTACACAGTTACAGGGCCCAAGCCAGAAATACAGCCTATGATTTTAGCTACTTGCATAGGTTTTATTGTTTGTTAAATTAGTTTTTTGATTTTCTAACTAACGGTATTAGAATTACAAACCTAGGCCTACTGTACCTCACCATTGTTTCATCAACTACCGTACATTACATTGGTATTCTAAACAAGTATAATAAACTGCATTTTTAAAAGTTACCCTCCTACTGAAAGAAAGCGGAATAGATTGGCACGGAGTTAGCAATCCCCTAGTTTTATATTGTATTGTTATGTTTAACGGTGTATTGCTGGCAGCAATAATGACAACTAAACTATTCGTCAATGAAAACCTTATCAAAACAATAAAAAGGATTCTGTGGAAAAACAAACCAGCTGCCAAAAACAAACAGTACAAATATATCTGGACCATGAATGGAAGAATTTATGTGTGCCAAGATACCGAGTTTGATGCAATTACAGTTGGGTGTGACAAGAATTTGGCTAAGTTATAATTGGCGCTAATTATCAAAATCTGCGACTTATGCAAAATATATTTGCTCAAAAATCAAAAATCAAAAATATTTGCAAGATCAAAAAGTCAGCCCTTTGGGCAAATTTGATCAATCTTGCTGCGTTGAGTATAACAGTATTAACGAATGTGCTAAAAACTTTTTGAGCAATGGAATTAAATGTTAAAACGGTTTATTAGTATCCCATTTTAATGCTGTTAGTCCTGCAAAAAATATTAAAAATTGAAAAGATTATACAAAAATTGGCACAAAAACTGAATGTGATATGTGTTAGTGAAATTCATACGAACATTACTAATCTAAAACTCATAAACTTACCTGGGTACAATTTCTGTTGCAACAACTCTGCTTCTAGAGCTGGCGAATCTGGCATTTATGTATCAAAAAATTTACCTAACAAAGAACTTTTCGAACTTCATATGAATCTACCGGATTGCAAAGATGCATGAGTAGAAATTAGCACGGGTAAAATGGATACAATTGTAATAGCCTTGATTTATCGACATTCTCAGCAAAGCATGGAAAAATGTATAGAAATGCTTAAAATTTGTCTAAGTGGTATTAATATGTCGAAGAAACTGACATTAACCAATGTGATCATTGCTCAATTCTTTCACATCTTAAAATTAGCATACACAGATTTGAGGAAAAGTGTCCTGAAATGCGAAACATCACGCCTGAAAAGATTGAAGTTTTTCTTCAGTCACTTGCGGGGCGGCTTAAAGAACAAAAAACATGGAATTCGATCAAGTTGTTAAAACCATGCCTGCTTTTATTAAAAAATATTTCCTCATAGTCAAGCAATCTAGAAGACAATTTAAATTTGGTCAAAAGCCATTGGTTACTAAAGGTATACTAAAATCAATAAAGCCGCAGCAAAACGTGTTTTGTAAATACGTGAGTACTAAATCAAACTCTGATCATGTTTAATATAAAAAATATAGAAAGAGCTTAGGCACAATAAACAATTAGCTGAATTCCTCTACTATCAAAAATTGTAGAAATCTGAGAGCACTAGCTCACGAACTTGGAAGACCATAAACAAAATTTTACGTAAAGTGAAAAAAGATTTCTTTACCAACACAAACAAACATACGTGGAAAAACAGTAACTTACCCTGTTGATATCTGCAATGAACTGAATACGCATTTTTGTAATATAGGAGAAAATATGGCGAAGAAATTTAGATAAATAATTACTTCTAAAGAGTTTTTTGGAAAACAAATCTTGACATCAATCTTTTTCGAGCCGACAGATGGCCATGAAATATTATCTACCATCAATAGGTTAAGTTCAAAAAAATCAACCGGAGCCATAAATATTCCGGTCACCTTGATCAAAGAAGCTACATATACAGTATATGTTCATACTTGACTAGACTATTTAATTTAGCGTTAGAACACAGCACTTAGATTCTTTGAAAATTGCAAAAGTGGTTCCAATGCACAAAGGGGGCCTAAAGCGGATTTAATAAATTACGGGCCAATGTCTGTTCTATCGCCTTTTAACCCTTTAAGGATCATAAGATTCCAATTCATAAAATTTGACACAATTCCTTAATTGTTTGGTAACAACAAAATTACAATGAATTTCAGAAAAATGGTTATTACGTCATAATGAGATAACAATAACCCTTTCAATCCTGTTGGGACATATATGTCCCAAGATATTGCATCACAGTACCAAAGCGTTCTTTGGGAAAAATTCATTCCAAAGTTTAATACCGTTGGGACATATTTGTCCCACTTAAAAAAGAACAAAGAAAAAAATAGAAGAGAATTTTTGAATTCAATAAAAACCTCACTAACAACATTTAGTTGCTTAGTTTTGAACAAAATTTGCATTGTGCATTGTAACAAATCAGTATTGAAAGGGATAAACAATCATGTAACACATGTGTTACATTATCCCTCAAAGGGTTAATAAAACTTTGGAAACTATTATCAAAACTATATCATCAAAATTCAGGGAAAAGCATAATACTTTGACTTGTGAGCAATTTGGTTTTCGTAAAAAATTCTTCAACGTCGCTGGCTATTGCTAACTTGCACGAATATATTCTGAAGGAACTAGATTGTAATCGAAAATTTGTTTGTGTATTTATTGAACTGGAAAAAGCGTTTGAAATAATCAACCATGATGTTTTGCTGTATAAGCTAAAATAGTGGTTCTCAGCGGAGGCGATATCGCCCCACAGTGGAGGAATGCCAAGGAGAGGAGGGCGAAAAACTACCACAAACAAGGCTACTAATTTTTACAAATATTAGTTGACAAATATCAATTGCACAAAATATGTTCTGATAGTGCTACAAGCACTACAGCACAATGTAGCCGAGAACTGTGTACCCACTTCCTGCTATGCAGTTCTTTGTGCACTTCTATATAGCTGCGTTTGTTTGTTCTGCCACCGTCGATGACCGAAGGTTTTGTTGCTGTCTCGAATCCACCTTTCAATCGATCCTTTTTTGTGATTTGTCTTTGATTCTTCTCTCTTTTATCTGCTTGACTCCTACTTCCTCTCTTCTCTGTGTTTTCGATGTTCACTGATCAAGTTATTATATATACATTCAGTAAATTTCGTACATGATTAAGACATTATTTTCCTTATAAACTGGTTCAGTTTCATATCGTTTTGTAAATTTTGAAAAGAACAGATTGAGTACGGAAACAAAATCTAGCGGTAAGTCTGATGAAGCTGATTGGTAGTGCTTTTGCAGTTTCCTAAGTAAAAGCGTTGTTTGAAACAAACCATTCGTTTGTTCATTAAAATTATATTTCTGGCCTGCTTGTAGATTAATCCAGCATTGCAGTTACGTGATCTGATAACCTTGTTTCATTATCTCGCGCCTGTTTGTAGAGCAATCCAGTGTGGCAATCACTGGATTTAATCACCATTTTTTATTTTTTCTGATGAGGAGAATGGAGTAAGAGCTTGTCAGATAGGTGTGGTTAATTCGTATAAATAAGTTAGCTGCCTTGAATATTAATGACTTACAGGCTGTTTGACTGATGTGCCGAGCATGCTTGTAATTTTATTTATTTTTTCTTTCAACTTGATAATAAAGCCATTTACGAAGACATTTGTAGTGGTTATTTGAGGCTCTGCTTATCAGTACTGCTCGTTACCCTCCAACCGCTAAAACGAGTGGACTTAGTAAGAATTGTCCAAGATTTTTACAGGTGTGATTTTGTGCTTTCTTCTTTGCATAACAATTCTTTACTTATTACGTTCAACGCTGTGTAAAAGTTATTAAACATTTTCAGCCTCAGATCAGTGTATTTAGTAATGATTACACATAATTTACAACTATTAACCAATTAGTTTATATAGTAGTTTAACAGATTCTGTACATTCCGGTTAATAATTAGTATTGCAATCTTATGTTGTTGAAGTAGTACCACAAAACATCAGCTTACTGTGATTAGTGTTGTTGTGACCTTATAAAATTTTTCCCTCACATTATGGCAAGCAAAAAGAAATATAGGCAGTGTATGGAGGAGTATTTGTCCATTGGTTTCATAGAAAGCCCACATGATCAAAAACAATCAATGTGTCTTATTTGTAACAACTCGTTTTCCTATGAACCAACAAAACCATCAAGGCTTTCAGAGCATTTGTAAAAAAATAACATACTGAAAGAGTGCATAGAACCAGAGCTTATTTTGAAATTTTAAAGAAGAACTTCGACCATCATAACTCTGTCATTTTATTTGAAAAAAACTAAGATAAATGAAAGTTTCTTGATTGCATCTTATGAGATAACGCAACTAATAGCAAAAACTGGAAGCGTACATACAGTTGCTGAAAATTTTATAAAGCCTTTCTTTGAAATTCTTATAAAAGATATGTTACAGCAAGATTCCATAAATGTTATAAAAGCATTGCTGTTAACCAATGACTCAATCCAAAGAAGAAACAACGAAATGTTATGTGGGCAGGTCTCAGAACAAACAAGAAGAATATTTTAAAAAATTGAGAGAAAATTTAACTAGCCGAGTTTCACATTTATTTTCATTGAAGTTCAACCGTGGATGATGGATTTCTTTGATTGTGTCATAAAAGGTGTCGATGAAAATATGCAAGAGGAACTTATTGAAGTAAAACGTAATGGTGAATGCAATTACAAATTTGAAAGAGATGTAATAACTGAGTTGCATGGCTGCCAAAGACAACAAAACAGCTTTATCGAAAAATGTGGTCTGAAATGGTTGAGATACTGCTTTACTTTTCAACCTCTTATTTTGTCAAATGTGGCTTTAGCAGAGTCAATAAAATTTTGACTGATGATCACGACTATGATGATAACTGCGTCTTAACTTTATCTCAAAAATTTGCAAATGATCACAAAAAATAAACTTTCAAAAATGGTTAAAAGTTAAAGTCAAACTTAAAAAAAAACTGGTTAAAAGTCAAACAGCTTTCTGTTAACATAAAAAAACAACTTTCTACTATTCCCAAAAAACATAAATTTGACCATTAGGTTTGAAGGTTCTAAATTAAGACAGTCTCAATTTCGGCGGTATTTAGGTGTGATTATTAACGATAAATTAAACAGGACGAAACAACTAGATGTAATTGTAGCAAAGCTTTCTGTGGCAATAAGGGCACTGCATAGGCTCAAGAAATATATACCAAAGAAATCTTTGATTGAAGTCAATTACAGTATTGCGTATTCACATTTGCAATATGGAATTATAAATTGGGGAAATTACCTGCAATATTTTTAAATAAGTTGCAAGTTAAGCAAAACCAAATATTAAAGGTTATCACCAACAACTTAAAACCAAAAACTAGACTGTCACCTTTGTATAATCAAAACAACATACTAAAAATAAAGGGTGTATATCAGTCGGAAAGAGCTAAACTCGTTCCAAAGATTATAAACAACACTTCACCACCTCAATTTGAAAATTTCTAAAAAAGCTCTCTGTAATTCACCCATATACCTCTTCAGCATCACAATAAGGAAACTTTTTCCTCCCACGAAGTAATTTTTAAAAAAGTAAAAAATTTGTACCAATTTTGGAACTAAAATTTGGAGCAACATACCTAAAATTGTTTGGAATGAAGCAAAAAGAGCCGAATAGTTTGAGTCAAATCTAATCGATTTTTTTGTTATAATAGGAGAGTAGGGTTTGGATAAACAATTTGATTAAAATGTGCAAAAACAACAGAATCAAAACTTTGTGTATTGTACAATATTTACAAAAATTTGTTTATTCCTGCTTTAATCTTATTCTTGTGTTCGAGAGATTCCATTTTGTTTTAATTAGCGTATATAATTTAGTTAATAAATCTTGTTTCTGATTTTCAGCTCTTGTTTTTGCCAAAGATGTCTGGAACATCGGGATCACCTGCTTCAAATATCCGCTGACAGCAGTGGTGCTATGCACAAAAATGAATAGCCTACACAAATTTGTAGTTTAAATTACACCTTGCCCAAAGCATTCTCTACTTGCGCCAAGATGACTTTTGACCACTGTTGCACCCAGAGACCTGGGATCGATTACAGTAGTGGTCTTTAATAAACTTTTTTCTACTTTTTACTTCTTTACCAATTTAATTTACTTAACTTTTCACCAATACATTCAATTATCAGCAAGTGTATTCGTAAAAGTAAAATGTGCGCACAAAAACAATACTCACTTCAAGAAATGATGATTTCGAAACCTGTCATCACCAATCTATCTTAGCTTTTTTCTCAAAAACAGCGCAATGCCATACTGTACTAAAATAATAAAACAAAAGACAATGTAATTATTTATCACACAAAAGTCAAATAAATATATAAACCAAAAAATGCTAGTGTTTTGCGGTCGATTTTGAAGAAAGTTTATGTAAGCTACGATTCATCTTTGCATGCAGTTCGACTTCACACCGATTAATCCGCATCAGTTCGTTTTTGGCAAAGCAATTAAATAAGGGCTGTGCTATTAAAATAAAATTACAGTGTCCTTCTGCATAAGTATGTTTCAGCCTAAAGTTATGGTCAACATTTTCTTTGACAGTTTCTGTTAGAACAGCAACAAACGCTGCTCGCTGAATCTTCAGAAAAGGAATTTCTGTAAAATGCTGTCATTGCCACTGATTTTAGAGCACATTTTTACTCCAATTGCATATATAGCAAACCAGTATTGCTTGGGAGCGAATAAACTACCTCAGTCAGCTAATGCTACTAAAGCATTTTTGACATCTGATGAATTTTCTAAACAAGGAAGGTGATCTGCTTCAATCAAAGAACATTTGTATGAATTGCACTTACGTTTTGTTGTTGTTTACCCAACTCCTTCCAAGGGATGGGGGCATGGCGGAAGACCATGGAGCCCCAGAAATCGTAGAGAGACAGAGAGTTGCCAAAGAGTGAGCGGCGCAAAGAGTCCGTAGGTGGACAGCGCAGAATGAGATGAGAGGTGTTCTGGAAACGGGTTTCCGCAGGCGCTGCAGGAAGGATTCTCGATTCTGCCAATCCTGGAGAGATAAGAACCTAACAGAAGGCTGTGTCCGTTGCAGCATAGTCGAGGGAGCACAAGTTCCTCGGTGGAAATCTAGGGAATCTGTGTGTCAAAGAATTTCGATGAGACAGTACACCTCCAGTCCGAGAAAAGACGAGAGACAAGAGGAAAGTGACTGCAAGGAATTGCGCAGGGTGCAGGTAGCGCTCCCCGTCTGGTCAGCTCATCAGCAGTGTCGTTCCCTGAGAGAAACAAGTGTCCGGTGACCCATTGTAACCTGATAGAACAAGAGAGAGAAGACAGTACCTGCCTGATATGCCACAGAGTTTGAGATAAGAGGAAAGATGGAGGAAAGGACAGAGTGGCGAGAACAGAACGAGAGTCAGATAGGAGAAGAGAAGTGGCAAACTTGTTGGTGCTGCCAAGACCAGCAAAGAGCATGCAGAACGGCGCAGGCTTCAGCGGAAAAACTTGAACATATTAGGCTTGCTGAAAAGGATAGAGTGGCCTCAGTGCCACAGAGAGAGCAGTTGGCAAGTACGCTAGAGCCGTCTCTGCCAAAAGGAACAGAGCCGTCTGTCCAGAGTACCAGATCATGAGGGGGAGAAAGTCAAGGTGGGCAAGAGGCGCACCTTGGCGAGAGAGAAGAGGATCAGGGCGAGAGCATGGAGTGGAAAGAGTGGACTCCACGATGAAAGAAGGAAGATTCAAAGAAAAAAAGGGAGAGCACGCAAGAAGAGCCTCCCTAGAACAAGTAGAAGGAAGCATGAGCGGGTGAGTGGACGCTAAAGCTCTCCAGGGCGATCTGCAGAGCCTTGGTTTCACTCCAAGTCTGGCCAAACCTGAAATAGGAAAGGAGGTTGGGAGACAAAGAGCCCGCTCATAAGATAAAAGAGTGAAGTGAGTCAGGGTGACTCGTAGGGGAGGTAAAGAAGCCTCGGAGAGAAGAAGAGGGATAGGGAGGACGAGAGGCAGCTGGTGATGGCGCGACTGGCCGCTCGGTGGAGGCTTTCTAATTTGGTGAAATTGGTAGCGTTTAGGAAAGGAAACCATCCAGGTGAAGCGTAAGTGAGAAGGGGCCAAAGAAAAGCTTTATACAGAAGAGACAGGGACTTCTTAGAGGGGGCCCATGATGATGCAGAAATACAGCACAAGGCCTTGAGACGTGGGAAAAACTTGGCCTTCAGCGAAGATACATGTTTAGAAAAGGAAAAAGTGCGGTCAAAGGTGACCCCAAGAAAAGTTGGAGTGGGATTGAAACGGAGGCAGGAGCCGTGTAGAAGGAGGTTGGGTTGGAGGTTAGCTTGGTGGGGATCCACTGAAAAGAAGGAGGCCTCACATTTGCTCGGAATGAGAGGAGGACGCCAGTACTCAGACTAGCGCTCCAATTGAAACAGAGCTCCTTGTGTGGCCTCCACCGCAGTGGGGACCGAGGGGGAGGAGGACCAAATGGCCAGATCGTCAGCGTAAAGAGAGCAGCTGACGGAAGAAGGCAGAAAGGCCAGAAGACTATTGATGAAGAAAGAGAAAAGTACAGGTCCAAAAACGGATCCTTGCAGAACACCTCGACGAACTCGAAAGGAACGACCATTGTGATATATATAAGCCACAGAAGCGCGCCTGTCAGAAAGAAAAGATCGAGTCCAACGAGCAAAGCAAGGAGGGAGGCCAGCCGAAATGAGTTTGTGGAAAAGAGCGGCATGCCAGACAGAGTCGAAAGCTTTAGAGAAATCGATAGTAGAGAGGATCATCCGAGAGCCCGGCCTGGGTTTGTTAAACCCATCCGAAATGGACTGAGAAAGGAACAGAATTTGATCTAGTGTAGACTGTCCAGAGCGGAAACCGGCCTGACGGGGAGAGAGAATGGAATTAGATTCGAGAAAGAAGAGTAGACGAGATAGAATGATGCGTTCAAACAGCTTTGATACGCAGGAGGTGAGAGAGATAGGCCGGAAGGAAGCAGGAGAGTCGAGAGGCTTTCCCATCTTGTTTATGGCAATGATGGAATATGTCTTCCAGATTGAAGGAAAGGAATGTGAAGACCAAGACAGATTGAAGATGTGAAGAAGAAAATCCATGCCAGAGCGAGGAAGATGCTTTAGCATGGAATAGGCAACTTTGTCTGGGCCAGTGGCAAGTGAGGGAGGAAAGGTTAGAGACAGTCGCAAGAAGTTCAGTCGGGGAGGAAGGAGAGCAAAAGAATGAGTGAGACTCCTCCAGGGCACGTGGCTCGGCATAGCTCCGAGAGGTAGCCTCTGGCTGAGAAACGGAAAAGCGAGATCACAGGTAAGCGGCATAGACTGAAGCCGATTCTCTGGGAGAAGAATAGTTGGGAAATTAGAAGAGGAGGAAGACGATGAAGATGAGCCAACGATAGAGCGTAGAAGAGAGTACACAGTTTTTGGGTTTGATTTGGGTGAAAGAGAAGAGCAAGTCGCCTGCTATGCCTTAGCCTTGGCCTTGGCGATGACTGACAAAGCACGTCGATAAACGGAGATGTAAGCCTGGCGATCTTCATAACTTCTGTGAGCGGCAGCGAAAGCCTTGCGTTTTTCACTAACCGCACCTTCCACCTCAGCAGACACTAGGCTTTAGGAGGGCGTTTGATGCGGCCGAAAGGAATGGAAGATTTGGCCGCATTCAGTGCCAGAGAGGTAAAAAGAGCAGCAGCAGAGGAAAGGGACGAGTATTCCTCTGCTGAGGGACATTGAGAGTCAATGTAGGAGACAAAGCCATCCCAGCAAGCTTTCTGAAAGTTGAAGGAAGGGGGACTCTCGTTGGGGTGAAAGACCGGAGAGAGAGGGATAGATAGAAGAATTGGTAAGTGGTCAGAACCAAGGTCCTGAAGCACCTCCCAGGAGCAAGAAAGGCCAAGAGAAGAGGGAGCAAAGGAGATATCACGAGAGGAGCGACTGCCAGAGGAGCGATGGAGAAGAGTGGGTGTGTCAGGGTCATTGGGGGGAGGAGGTCAGAGCAGATGACCCAGTCGAATACTTCTTCTCCACAGGGGTCGGAAGTCACTCTTGAGTCCCAAAGGGTGTGATGGCAATTGAAGTCCCCCAGAATGAAGAAATTTCTGGAGGAGGGAAGAATGGAGGGAGAAAAGGAATCGGTTCTGCCATCCGTTGGGGAAGAGCGAATAGGGGGGCATACACATTAAGAAATGACACCGAGGAGGAGTTGTTAAGAGAGATGTTGATCCCTACATAATCAGAGTAGGGATCAAGCGAAGAAAGAGAGAAGGTAGAAAGTTCAGAAAAAGATAGGTCCTGCGGACAAAAATGACAACGCCGCCGCTAGCTTGCGTGGTATCAGAAGAGAAAATGCCAGACCGGGAGTGGGTACGATCAGAATGCAGAGCAGAGAATCCAGGAATCCGGAAAGAGGAAGAGGAGTTAAGATTGGATTCGTGAATGCAGATAAGGTCGATAGGATGGGACGAAAGAAGGTGGAGTAGTTCATTGCTCCTGGCTCGAAGACCTCCAGCATTCTATTGAAGAACCCTGAGAGAGTCAGGGGGGAGTGGAGGTAGGAGGCGCAGAAGGAAAGCCAGAAGCAAGGAACGGTGGTGAGGGGACAGAGGGAGGAGATATAGAATGGGCAGATGGAGGATAAGAGGTTTGGAGAGGAGGGTGGGGCGAGAAAGCAGCTTTAGCAGAGGCGGGGCTAGATTGTACAGGTATACATGTCGGAGGAGCTCGAGGAGAGAGTCACAGTGATTCAGCAGGGGGGCAGCTCCAAGAGTGAGAGCTGCCAAGAGCTCTGAATTTGGATAAAGAAAGTTGTGAGCACCTTAGATGGACCCATTTGAAGCAAGCACAGCATTGCACTGACTTGCCCAGCCAGGTCACATTTCCAGCGCACACAGAGCAGGGAAAAATGGGGCCAGGGTTGGGATGAACGTTACCGCTCATCAAGAGAAGGAGGAGAATGAGGACATGAAGAAGGGAAAGGTAGGGGCTGGAGAAAAGAAAAAGTGAAAACAGGCAACCGATTTTAAAGAAGCCGTGTGCTGCCCTTCTGCAGTCGTTCAGGGGGCAGCATAGCGAAAAAATGAAGGGGAGTGCCCGGGGTAACTGAGACTCTCGGGAAGACCAACAGTCATTTCGACCCAACCCAAACGGGGCCATGGACCGCACCACCACGTTGAAGCGGCTGTTGATTGGTGCAGGCTGCATCATCATCGCTAACTTCACTTATTTCGGCTTGCACAGCGCACTCTTTCAACCATGCAGGTAAGGTCTTTCGTGCTATCTTCACAAGTATCAGTTGCTATTGACTGGGTAATATTTAAACTATTCAATTTGTGGAGTGCTTTTTGATGAAGCAGACTTAAGCAACGAATATTTTTTCCGCTTGAAACAATTGGAGAATCGACATGTAAAAGTTTCTTCCATTTACTTGGTGATACCAACCAAAGCGCTTTTCGATAGGATCACTAGTAAATTTACCAGGCAAAACGTACTTGAAACCATATCTGGAAAATAGATGAAACGCCAGGGTCTTCATTGCTTCCTTAGACTGAATGCAGGCAGTAAACATTTCATTAGTTATTTCAGATAATCCTGATGCTTTCCATTGCGTAAAAACTGCGATTGCGTGATTCAAAAAGCTCAATGTGCTATTACTCGACAAATCTTCAATTAAAGCCAAAGGTGTGCAAAAATCATCATTTTGTCTAAAACCTAAAATAATTTTCAAAAATATTGAACTTCTAGAAATATTTAAAGTAAACTTATCTGCATGTATCCTGGTACGATGGAGTGGAACATTTCAAAAGGCCAATAACAAAATTCCAAAAATGCCACGATATATTGGTAACCGAACTGTGGCTCCAAGTAGGCCTACAACAGTTATTTGCTCTGTGACTAAAGAGCTATTTGGTCGGTTCGAAGTACAACACAAGCACATCTAAAAATTCTTTTTGTTTCGCTTATGACATTTACAGTTTAAACATCAAAATGCTTGATAATTTTCTGGCCACGTCTTACAAAACAATGGACATCTTGAACTCTAATAATACAAGATGTATTTTAGCTTAAAAAAAATTGATGCTAAAATCTTCAACCGTGTATGAAAAAATTCGAGATGATATTTTGTAATTTTAAGTACTATGGTCGATTCGACTCCTACTCAGGTCTAAACAGCACAAAAAGCGTGTGTTATTTAGAGCTAAATGTCATTTTAAAGTACCTTTAGATTGGGATTTCAGTGACGTCCCATTCCACAATTTGTTTATAAAAGTAACGAAGTTTCCAGTGGAAGGAAAATCTGGAATAGTACGACTGTAGTACTTTAGAGCATGCGCTGTGGATTTACTGATGACACCTGCAAATTATAGTGTTTTGAGAATAGGGCTGCCGACCTAGAAGCCACTTGATTTGTTAAACGTTGTCGCGTTTTAATAATATATAATATAGGACTTTTGGTTCTATCTCAATCTTAAATTTTTTTAAATTGAGGCGATGTATAATAATCGCTCGGATAATTAGGTTTGATTGCAACTTAATAAAACTTGGAAAAGATTGGCTTCCACTAAAAACACCTTAAACCACGTTAAGAATAGAATAATGTATTTGCAGAAATAATACTTCACGATTTCAAGCTTCTTCGCTCAACCATCTCAGAACTAATCATTTTACTACACAATCAGAAAACCGCCAAAACTGATTTCACCAATAACTGCTTAATACTCGCCACGTCCACAGAATCCACAATAAATTATCACAAAAAAACAATATCCCTTCTTTACTCTGTCAATCAACCTCTCTCTTCCCACTATAACGTTTTCTGCTCTCTACCTAAAGAAAAATCCTGTCGCCTTATATATAAATCGAAAAAACAATCCAGAAAACGATAGAACGAAATCAAGTGAAAAAAGAAAAAAAGCATTTCAGGTTTTGTAATCGGTTATCGAAATTCTTCGAAGAAGCTAGAATCACTAGATCAATCTGGAATTTTACTATGTCGTAATAACGATTGTGACGTAATAAAGGCGTACTTACAGCAAATCCAATTGCGAGGAAAAAAGGTCTTTTTTCAATCAGTAGCCGAGCGAACAAAATAATACAACACTATACGCATATGCGAAAACTATTCTCACACGGCAAATTTCCGTATTCGTGACAAACGTGAACAAAAAATAACACATTGTAAAATCAGAAATATAAACTCTCCATCTTTTGTAGGATGTGAAATGTATGGTTTCAAACTGCCTCCTGCAAGATCCATGAAAATTTTTCTGCAAAAGGTTAAATACCAAGTCTAGCAAATCAGTAAAATATAGCTTATCAAGTTATCTCCAACTGCATTTTAAATGTATTTTGTATATTTTATTTTATCTCAATAGCAAAAATTGGAATAAATAATATGAATAACTGTAAAATAGAAAATATTAATTTCAAATCAATTGGCATTTGACTTTCCAAATACAAAAAATCACTATAAATGTTAAAAGCCAAAATCAAAGTGTTAGGAGATTTAGTTTAAAGATTATAATCAAAAATTGTTAAATGATATTCTAATCATATATGCTTGACTGCTGCACATATGTTTGTCAACCGAAACTTTTACAATAGAAAAAAATCCTGTAAAGCTTCCATAATCTTATCAAACCGATATCAAAGATTAGTTGAGTCCAACTTAAGTACTGGAACAAGGCATACAACATCTTTAAATTTGGAACAAATTGACTGAACCATAAATGCCTGAACAGTTTTGGCTGGTTCTCCTTCCTCAGTAACTCCAACAAAAGTTCCATTTAAGTACTCAATGCGCTTTGCAGTGTAAACCTCATCAATAACGAGCGTCATTAAACGCTCCCTTTTATCCAAATGTTCAGCTGTTTGTTTTAAGTAGCTCATATCCAAAGTACCTGCTTTAACTGATAAACAAGCAGAGTAAGATCGCAATCTGGATGCAGAAGATTGAATAAACTTCTCCTAAAGCTTTTTGCACAAAGAACAACTGGTTAGCTGCCACAAGAATGCTATTTTAGTGATATCAGTGGAATGTCGTCTTGCTTATTTTTTCACTTGCAGCAATTGCAGCTGTTCAATAATAAACTTGATTGGCTCTAGTTTAGATGGGTCTTGCAAATCAGTTTGAGATGGGATAGATAAATATTGTTGAAGAGATGAAACAGCAAGTTCCAAATATAACTGAGTTTGACCACCGCTGTTGTCGCTACTGCATATTGCTTTGCAATGAGCAATGATGTTTACTAGCACAGTTGCACTCTTCAGTTGACCATGATCCAACAAACGCTGGAAGTGTTTTTGATTTATTCTCAAAGATTGAACATATGCAGTAACAGAAAAGTCATCTGATACATTTACAGAAACTAACAATTTTGGAGATAGAGAAATTTCATTATATTCAAAGCAATAAAAGATAATGGAATTAAAATGAACCACACTGCAGCAATCCTCTGGAAGTGACAAATTTTTCAACCCTTCTTTTAAATTATGTAAACTTTCAGTGGCATCTTCAGCCCAAAATTCACTCTATTGTTGTTTGATTCTTTCATTTTCTTTTTCTACTCGTGAAGAAGATGAAGCTGAGGTGCATCTAGACAATGAAGTTATAACATTATAATAACTTGGTAATCCCGGAAAAATATCTGGAATTGCAAATGGCTTTAAAACCAATCTACATAATTGAGACGTCTTTCTGGATTGGCCTCTTTTAACTCTTTTATCTGTTGATGACACTGTAAAATCTTTTTCTTCAAAATGCTTAGAGCATACTCTGGTATTACCAGTCACATTCCAATTCTTACAAGAAATAGCAGACAACCATTAATTTTTTAAATCAGCATCCCGTGGAAATCTAAACATAACATACTTTTCTGTGTCTTTACATCAGCGGTATCCTGAATTACAATTAGGCACCCAGCATTTATGTGGCATTGTAAATAAAATAGCAAATGTTAAATATGGTACTTCTAAAGAATTTTTCAGGTATTAATTTGACTGTTACAAAAAATTATTTTTATCTAGCAATAATGTTTATTTGGTGATTTACTTGACTAGAATAAGTGTTACATTAATATGATTAATAGGAAGGGCCTACTACTCATCATTTTTGATTGCTTATTACTAAGCTTGTTCAGTATCATAATTCATACAATATTTTCTTTAAATTGATGCATGCTATCATTATTAATAATCTGGAATTTTTTTCGTATCACTCCCTGCACACTCTCAGCTACTACATCCATGATTTATGATGTAGTTTTGGCTGCTGAAAACGAAAATGGTATTTTAACCCGTCGCAAATCAATAGTTTTCGAGATATTTACATTTGAAAAATGAACTATTTTCATGTACCTTTATGCATATTTTGCTTTAGGGTTAGGGCAGTAGGGTTAGGGTTAGTATGAAGCTGGCAATGAAAACCGTTGCAAATTGATAGTTTTCGAGTTATAAGGTCATGTCGCCCCCAGGGGGTTCCGGGGGGTCTCCCCCCTGACCTGTTTTTTGCAACGGTTTTTGAGGCTAGATTTATGCTCAGGATCACAAAAACCGTCGGAAAAACAATCCAAAAATAGTCCAATTAGTGGGAGGAGTGAAACGAAAAAATTTCCAATAATCGTACAGTCTGTAGGCTCTCATTTGGTAAAGCAGTGACTGACTAAAAACAACTCAGAAACTTATCTAAATTACCATATTTCTTTTCAGAAATTTTTGCTATAGCCTAGGCTAAGATCAAGTGGCATGCACATAAAATACTACGTATGCAAAAGACTCAATGATACGTAGAAACGTTTGTTCCAACATGTTTATAACTGTCCTCTACTAACCAGCTAAGCACTATTCTATCAAACATTTTTACCCTAACTGCTTAAATACGTCACTGCCGTGTGGCGATGGTCACTCAGCACTCTGTAGATCTAGCACCACTGTTGTCAAGTGGGAATTACAAAAAAAGCAGAGCGAGCGACCCCGATGTTCTAGATGCCCGTGGTCTTTGTTAATAGGCTTGTATTTTTTCTTGTTTTTCTTTTTTTTTCTTCATATGAGGAGTAGCAGACTTGACGACCTGCAGTTGAACTGCTGCATTGCGGTCTTTTGCAACTCCTCTATGAACCTAATTATTAATTTTGTATTGACATGTGGGATATAAAATCAGTGTAAATTGTTCTTGACAAATAAACGTTGTTGATGTAAATCATAATATGGTGATTATTTCAAAAATTGCACGGTTTTTCCAAAATCAATTTACTTAAGCATTACATTAAACTTGGCAAATTTGAATTACAAGTTTCGTTTGATGTGGTAAGTTTGTTTACTTCGGTTCCACTTAAAACCGCCAAAACCATTGTGGCTAATAGAGTCGGCGATGATTGCACCTTGGGAGAAAGAATTACAAGCCTTGCAGTGCCGGAAATCATGGAAGCATTAGATATTTGTTTACAATCATCGTTTTTGTGTATAATGACGTCATTTATAAACAGATTTTTGGTTGTCCAATGGGCTCTTCTTTGTCACCAATAATAGCAAACATGGTTGTGGAAGAAATTGAGCAAACAGCCTTGAACACGTATTTAAATCCTCCGTCTTTATGGTTACGTTATGTTGATGATGTGTATGCTATTATGGAAAAAACTGAGGTCGAGCCCTTTTATGATTACTTAAATACAATAACTACTTCAATAAAGTTCACTAAAGAATTGGAAAAATCAGGACAATTAGCCTTTTTGGACGTAAGCATACAACGCATGGAAGATGGATCCCTTGCAACATGCGTATACAGGAAACCAACACACACGGACAGGTATCTTCAATATTCGTCTCATCACCCGGTTAATCAAAAGGTTAATGTGGCTCGTACATTATTCTCCAGAGCCAACATTATCACATCCAATAACGAAAAAAAGATTGAAGAGTTTCATCACATAACAAAAACCTTAAAAAATAACGGATTTCCCACTAACAAATGTAGTTTTAAGAAGTACTTGAAAAATCATAATTTCAGAAAAACTGAAACGGTTTACTTCAATTCCCTACGTGCAAGGTGTCTCCGAACCTATTAGCCGAATTTTGACTCAAATTGGTATCGGAGTGGCTTTAAACCACATCACACGTTGTCTTCGTTGTTTCGCAAACCTAAAAATGTTATTAATTTTGAACAAAAGCGTGGTTTGGTGTATCAAATTTCTTTCCGGGATTGCAATGCTGTGTATGTAGGTGAAACAGGACGTAGTGTTAGAACCAGAAAACGGGAACATGCTGATGCGGTCAAGACTTTTAACACTAAAAACTCAGCGCTGAGTCAACATGTTATGGATTTCGATCATAGAATAGATTGGGATAATGTCAAGATACTGAAGTCAGAATCACATGCATACAGACGTCGCGTTGCGGAAAGTTTTTTGATAAATCAAAAGGCTTGTTCACGTAATGTTATTAATCGCAATGATGGTGCAAATTTTCCGACTGTTTATAGTGTGTTTGTCTCCAATAAATATTGTCTTATGTATCTTACAACACTTTTCACTTGGCCACTCCTGTATCTGTGATGTAACAGTGTTTTTGTTATTACGTGATTGCCTGCCCTGTTGATAAATAATTTTTAGTGTTTAGTAATACAGGTAGTCTTTATATTTTTATGTTGTACAGTTTGTATGTTACATTATTAACAGCTACCGTATTCTGAAGAAGCTCCCCGGTAACTAAGGGGAGCGAAACGTTAAATTTGAATAATAAATTGTCGAAAGAACAAATTGATCTGGTGGAAATATCGTTACACTCGACATACGAGGAATGCCTGCTATATTTAAAATATTAACGTCCAACTATATATCACCTATATATTGAAGCAATTTTCTTTAGAATTGTGTGAGGCTGGCACAGCCACCCGATTTGATGTTCTTAACCTCGACATTATTGATGGCGGGGTTCTGCCATTGCAAATTACTTTATTCCGAGTGCTGCACTTTGGGATACTTTGCTTTTTCGTGGTTGCGTTTATGCTAGGACCAAAATGCATGCGCGCTGCCACCGGCGCTAGCTTATACAAATACTTTACAGTTACGAAAAAGTTGTATACTTGATAGTTTAATCCTAAAAATACATATCAACTACCTTGACGCCCACACACAAATTTGATATACTTTCAAGCACTTGCTGAATTTACTAGCTAAAAGTCTGTTTTTTTTAAAAGTGTCTATAGTGAAAACAGCTCAAGTAAGACGTTTCCTGGGAATCAAAAAACTTGGGGATATGTAGTCGCTATGCACAACAGGCTATAATGTTTTTTCTGTAATTGAGTGCTTTTCTAGAAACCTAAGTTTTTGCCAAAAGTAATTCCATAACATTTTACCCAGTTTCAAGGAGCAACAATCGCTTATTGATTTCAATGTTTTATAAGCATGGATTATTCTTCTGTCTTGAAACCTTTTAAAACGCACTGTTAGGTCATAATATGAAATGACATCACAACGCTTGCCATTATGTAATGAAAACAGCAGCAGGCAGCCAAATATCCACAATCGTTTTGATA
>OY776297.1:26546719-26709644 GCA_963675345.1 Trididemnum clinides
GAAAAGTGTCACTCAAAATTTATAAAAATTCACAGGCCAACAAAATTTTTTTTCAAAAGCCATTAACGTATTCATCGATTATAGGGTAAATCGAGGTCACTGAGTACAAAAATGCATTTACTTTTGCTCAATTGGCTCCAATATTTGAAATGTTGCAACTTTCTTGTTTTACCAGATTCAAATGCGGATAGTGCTTGTAATTAAAATTGGAACTAAATCTACTGATTAAAAAAATATTGTTTAACGTTTGTCAAAACCAATTATCGTTGGTCAAAGTCACAAGACATTAACTTTTACATCGATTTTGGGGTAAATCGAGGTCGCCAAGTACAAAAATGCATTTACTTTTTCTGAATTGGCTCTATTATTTAAAATATTGCAACTTTATTGTTTTACTATATTCAAATGCGGAGTGTGCCTGTACTAAAAATTGAAACTAAATCTACTAACTAAAATAATGTTGTTGAACGTCTGTTTTGATTATCTAGGATAATTTCCCAACGTTTCAGATTAATGAAATCTTGGTTCGGCTTAAACATTAGCTTTCTTAGGATAAACAGTCACTTGTATTTTGTTTTACCTGCGGTGAATAAATGATCAAAAATCATTGCTTCAATGTGAGAGGTTTTCTTCAAGAAAGTACATAAAGCTTACTTTATCATAAAACTGAAGAATGAGCATAAATCTTTGGCATATCGCAAGGTGTTCAAGAATAGCACCAAAGCTTTTCGTCGATGAATCCAAGGCAATGCCGTTTGCAATTCCCATGATTTGGTGTGTGTCCCATACATATTTTATGTTCCATTTGATTTTAAAACAATCCACTTTTTGCGAGGACAGCAGACCAGCTACAGTACATTGAGTACTCATGCTTTCTTTGTTTCTGGAATCGGACAGCCAGTGATTAACACAGTTTGAAAGTATTGAACTGTGCGTCAGCAGCATGTAGCAAAATATAATACATCATAAACGTAGAATATGATCGAAAAAAACACTTTGAATTTTGGAAAATTAAAATAGCTTTTGTAAAACGCGCTTGTATGGAAAGTGATTTCGAGTAACGGAAAACAAATTACAGTAGTTTGTACTATTATACGGACACACTTTTAAAAAAATCTCTGCCGATGTCCTTAGAAAGCGAATCACTGGTAAATCGTGATCTCGTTTTCTTACCTTCATTGCCCATAAAACTGGGCTTGATGCAACAATAATCGAAGCACTGAATAAAAATGGTGGTATTTTGACTACGTCTCTAAAACATTTCCGAGATTTAGTAGTGAAAATCTAAAGCAAGAATTTTTAATGGAACGGAAATTTGTAAACTGGTTAAATATCAAATCTTGGTATCGCACATGACTGCGGTTTAGTCTGCCGCCGAACGCAACGTACAAGCTGTAGGTATTAATCAGTTTACTGTATTCGTGTGCTGGTTTTGCATTAAGCTTTTTTTTGACTAATTCTTATTAACACATCCATTTCAATAGCAAAAAGAAAAGATGTAGATTCCCTGAAGTTAAAACAGTGTGATAAATGGATGAATTGCTGCTTGAAATGAGGTGTGAGCCCGAAGCTTTTCCTCATTTTTATGTCTACAATAACGATTCAACATGCTTATTTCTATCTAATGTAGGCTATAGTGCAATGCATAATGATTAGCAGCATTCACAAAACGCAATTAAAGCAAAGTTTGACTGCTAAAACACTTTAGACAATTTGTAAAAACTGATGTCATTTTCAAACGCAGCACCCCTGATAAACCTTAAAAATACTCTAGCATGCAGTGCCAAAAACTTGTGTTGGCCCGTGGGTAGATTATGTTATCATCATCTACCAATCAGTAATGACTTACTTCAACGATAAGTAGCTAGAGTGTAATTTCCTAAGATAGTGTTACTCGGGGAGGACTTTTGTCCACCCTTACTGACTATGCCCTGCGCCACTGCCTCTCATCAACTCTCGGGTTTACAAAAGATAAGGAAATCAGGGAAGATGAAGTACTACGGAAATTTTCATGTTTAACTGTTTTGCAGTAATAAAGTTTTGAAATTGATCAAAATTTAGCTCTTACAATATACGAAGACCTGCTTTTCAGAAAACATCTCTGAACTTGAATATATTTTTGCATCTTTTTCAAAACTCTAGCCTAGTAAACACCAATCCGTTTTCCTCCCAACCAAAGTCACAACTACGCTTTTGCAGATTTTATCCGTGGTGCTAATGCTTCTGATCAGTGGTGTCACTAAGGGAGGGGAGGATTAAGCACCGTCTAACAATATTTTACTGTAGAAGATGACATATATTTAATTTGATTGGTTCCCTCAAAAGTGCAGTGGGTTCAGATTGAAGAGTCTTTTAGTTTTAAAAAACAATCTTAAATATTATTAGAATAATTATTCTGTGGGGGACACTTTTCCAAGCTACTTCGAGCGTCACAAAGTCTAGTAACTTCTATGCGTTTGGAACAGTGTGTTTTGATTGCAACCAAATAAAGATAATTGTCAAAGCGCATTGAACTCACGATTTCTTATCAGCAAGACCAGCGCTTGATCTTGCTCAGCTGAGTCGTCAATAAAATTTTGTCAGTTTATACTTCATGGCAGTGTTTCCCAGCTTTTTCAACTCGCGATCCCACTTTACTGACATTGTTTTTAGGGAACCACCAATTGAAGTGCTGCATTTAAAAAGTACCTAGTCACATATTGTCCAATCAGTTTTTTGATAAAATCGCCGCGCTTATGTACTTATAACATGACAATTGGGATTACCGAATGATAAGTGCATCGGTAAAAGGGAATTTAGGTACTTTTCCTTTGGCCAATATTTTGTCAGAGGGTTGACACAAACATGCCCACATCCTGAAAGAGGTCAACGGCATTTGGGTCAAAATGTGATCAAAGTACTTTTGGAAATCATCTTTTCAATTGCGTTTGCCCCTCGTGGCCGAAAAACAGAAAAGTCGCTTTTATGAAGTTGATATTTAACCAAAGATCTTAAACTCAAAAATTTATTTATCTATTTTATCTTATTTGCCATATTTATTCTCCATTCACGAAAAAGCGAATTGTATCGCTATACAAGAACACTAAAATCGCTTTCAAGAAGTAAACCAAACAAAAAAGAATAGAAAAAGATATTCAACTTAAAATATTTTTGTTTTATTGTCACAATCTGAAAGCTCTAACATCACGTATTTAATATCACAACTGTTTCCTTCAAGCAAAAGCCAAGTCATGGCGTTGGCAGTAGAAACGCAGCAGCAATAGTTAATTGCACGAGTTCTCAACAAACAAAAAATGCAGCTGCCGTGGAAATGGCAAAAAACGCGTCACGCTTTAATGAGTCACGGTTTATGAGCACAAATAGTCAAAGAAATCAATGAATATGTAGTGCTAGAAAACAACGACTTTTCCGTTTTTTGGTTTGTTAAACTGATCAAAAACTACTGCGCCTACCAACAATAAACTGGGCACGATTGATTACCACATTGGAATAATTGCATGAGGGGTTGATGGATGACCAATCTCTCACGACAATCATTCTAATGTAGTGATCCAAGACGCATTTGCTAAGTTATTCTTGAACGCATTACTTGCGTTTTATCAATTTTTTTCTCATTGAATAATTTGCATTAATGCTGCTCTTCTAGTCACGCCCCACATTAGCATTGCACAGCGTTGCTGCATTTCAACAACGCTCCTCTAACGAGAAGTGAATCACAAACAAATATTCTTGGCAACTATTTGGCCCCATTTTTTTTTGATTTTTTGTTTGTTGAGAACTCGTGCAATTAACTATTGTTGCTGCGTTTCTACTGCCAACGCCATGACTTGGCTTTTGCTTGAAGGAAACAGTTGTGATATTAAATACGTGATGTTAGAGCTTTCAGATTGTGACAATAAAACAAAAATATTTTAAGTTGAATATCTTTTTCTATTCTTTTTTGTTTGGTTTACTTCTTGAAAGCGATTTTAGTGTTCTTGTATAGCGATACAATTCGCTTTTTCGTGAATGGAGAATAAATATGGCAAATAAGATAAAATAGATAAATAAATTTTTGAGTTTAAGATCTTTGGTTAAATATCAACTTCATAAAAGCGACTTTTCTGTTTTTCGGCCACGAGGGGCAAACGCAATTGAAAAGATGATTTCCAAAAGTACTTTGATCACATTTTGACCCAAATGCCGTTGACCTCTTTCAGGATGTGGGCATGTTTGTGTCAACCCTCTGACAAAATATTGGCCAAAGGAAAAGTACCTAAATTCCCTTTTACCGATGCACTTATCATTCGGTAATCCCAATTGTCATGTTATAAGTACATAAGCGCGGCGATTTTATCAAAAAACTGATTGGACAATATGTGACTAGGTACTTTTTAAATGCAGCACTTCAATTGGTGGTTCCCTAAAAACAATGTCAGTAAAGTGGGATCGCGAGTTGAAAAAGCTGGGAAACACTGCCATGAAGTATAAACTGACAAAATTTTATTGACGACTCAGCTGAGCAAGATCAAGCGCTGGTCTTGCTAATAAGAAATCGTGAGTTCAATGCGCTTTGACAATTATCTTTATTTGGTTGCAATCAAAACACACTGTTCCAAACGCATAGAAGTTACTAGACTTTGTGACGCTCGAAGTAGCTTGGAAAAGTGTCCCCCACAGAATAATTATTCTAATAATATTTAAGATTGTTTTTTAAAACTAAAAGACTCTTCAATCTGAACCCACTGCACTTTTGAGGGAACCAATCAAATTAAATATATGTCATCTTCTACAGTAAAATATTGTTAGACGGTGCTTAATCCTCCCCTCCCTTAGTGACACCACTGATCAGAAGCATTAGCACCACGGATAAAATCTGCAAAAGCGTAGTTGTGACTTTGGTTGGGAGGAAAACGGATTGGTGTTTACTAGGCTAGAGTTTTGAAAAAGATGCAAAAATATATTCAAGTTCAGAGATGTTTTCTGAAAAGCAGGTCTTCGTATATTGTAAGAGCTAAATTTTGATCAATTTCAAAACTTTATTACTGCAAAACAGTTAAACATGAAAATTTCCGTAGTACTTCATCTTCCCTGATTTCCTTATCTTTTGTAAACCCGAGAGTTGATGAGAGGCAGTGGCGCAGGGCATAGTCAGTAAGGGTGGACAAAAGTCCTCCCCGAGTAACACTATCTTAGGAAATTACACTCTAGCTACTTATCGTTGAAGTAAGTCATTACTGATTGGTAGATGATGATAACATAATCTACCCACGGGCCAACACAAGTTTTTGGCACTGCATGCTAGAGTATTTTTAAGGTTTATCAGGGGTGCTGCGTTTGAAAATGACATCAGTTTTTACAAATTGTCTAAAGTGTTTTAGCAGTCAAACTTTGCTTTAATTGCGTTTTGTGAATGCTGCTAATCATTATGCATTGCACTATAGCCTACATTAGATAGAAATAAGCATGTTGAATCGTTATTGTAGACATAAAAATGAGGAAAAGCTTCGGGCTCACACCTCATTTCAAGCAGCAATTCATCCATTTATCACACTGTTTTAACTTCAGGGAATCTACATCTTTTCTTTTTGCTATTGAAATGGATGTGTTAATAAGAATTAGTCAAAAAAAAGCTTAATGCAAAACCAGCACACGAATACAGTAAACTGATTAATACCTACAGCTTGTACGTTGCGTTCGGCGGCAGACTAAACCGCAGTCATGTGCGATACCAAGATTTGATATTTAACCAGTTTACAAATTTCCGTTCCATTAAAAATTCTTGCTTTAGATTTTCACTACTAAATCTCGGAAATGTTTTAGAGACGTAGTCAAAATACCACCATTTTTATTCAGTGCTTCGATTATTGTTGCATCAAGCCCAGTTTTATGGGCAATGAAGGTAAGAAAACGAAATCACGATTTACCAGTGATTCGCTTTCTAAGGACATCGGCAGAGATTTTTTTAAAAGTGTGTCCGTATAATAGTACAAACTACTGTAATTTGTTTTCCGTTACTCGAAATCACTTTCCATACAAGCGCGTTTTACAAAAGCTATTTTAATTTTCCAAAATTTAAAGTGTTTATTTCGATCATATTCTACGTTTATGATGTATTATATTTTGCTACATGCTGCTGACGCACAGTTCAATACTTTCAAACTGTGTTAATCACTGGCTGTCCGATTCCAGAAACAAAGAAAGCATGAGTACTCAATGTACTGTAGCTGGTCTGCTGTCCTCGCAAAAAGTGGATTGTTTTAAAATCAAATGGAACATAAAATATGTATGGGACACACACCAAATCATGGGAATTGCAAACGGCATTGCCTTGGATTCATCGACGAAAAGCTTTGGTGCTATTCTTGAACACCTTGCGATATGCCAAAGATTTATGCTCATTCTTCAGTTTTATGATAAAGTAAGCTTTATGTACTTTCTTGAAGAAAACCTCTCACATTGAAGCAATGATTTTTGATCATTTATTCACCGCAGGTAAAACAAAATACAAGTGACTGTTTATGCTAAGAAAGCTAATGTTTAAGCCGAACCAAGATTTCATTAATCTGAAACGTTGGGAAATTATCCTAGATAATCAAAACAGACGTTCAACAACATTATTTTAGTTAGTAGATTTAGTTTCAATTTTTAGTACAGGCACACTCCGCATTTGAATATAGTAAAACAATAAAGTTGCAATATTTTAAATAATAGAGCCAATTCAGAAAAAGTAAATGCATTTTTGTACTTGGCGACCTCGATTTACCCCAAAATCGATGTAAAAGTTAATGTCTTGTGACTTTGACCAACGATAATTGGTTTTGACAAACGTTAAACAATATTTTTTTAATCAGTAGATTTAGTTCTAATTTTAATTACAAGCACTATCCGCATTTGAATCTGGTAAAACAAGAAAGTTGCAACATTTCAAATATTGGAGCCAATTGAGCAAAAGTAAATGCATTTTTGTACTCAGTGACCTCGATTTACCCTATAATCGATGAATACGTTAATGGCTTTTGAAAAAAAAATTTTGTTGGCCTGTGAATTTTTATAAATTTTGAGTGACACTTTTCAAATCGGCCCTGTTGTCACACACACACACACACACACACACACACAAGTGGCGTCACTGGTCTCGATGCAAGGTAATTTATTTGTACATATACCTAACTTGAGTCGCCCGAGCTTTTATATTTGATCTTTGGCAAAACTAGAAGCAGCATTTGGTCCAAACCAAAGTTTCTATCATCATTTGCACAAAGCTTTTCTCTACCGAAAACTTAGTTTTATTTACCAAAGCCAAATCAAAATTTACACTGTTGATGCCAGAAGGAGGTTTTTTAACTTATTCGTGCATTGCTACTGCAATGTTGATTTACGATTTCGCTGTTGTGATTTTTTTTTTCTTTTCGTTTTTCACAGTCCAATCCCAAAACTAAAGAAGTTGTGACATAATTTTTCATTAAGACGAAGAGTCGGCGTACCTGAACTACAATGCAAGTAACCATACAAATTTACCAAGCGGTAGTGGCAAAAAGATTGCGAGAGAAGACGGCCTTTCTTGGCAAATTTTTATTAGCTCGTCATTGACCATTGACTTATAACATAGATTGTTAAGTCATATAAGCTCTCATCATTTTGGTTGATAACTTAATGGAATACCTCAATCCTTAAATGGAAGACAGGCGGTGGGGATCAAGCAGTTTACCCACCGCTGTAGTCCAAAGACTAGAAAATCAAGTCTCATCCCACGCAACAAAGAGAGAGAGAGAGAGAGAGATCCAATATTTTAAATTCGGTTTGGTCTCGGTTAACAGATGTGGTCGGATTCGCCTCATAATCCTCGAAAGTTTATTGACAGCATCGTGCCACTTCGGTCTGTCAGAGGCATCTTTCTTATCTTTCTTTTTTAGTCCAATGTCTTCAACCTGCTTAACTACCTGCCTTGTCCAAGTCATCTTCGTTTATCCACGCTCTTTTCTCCAAACCACTTCAAAACAAATACAATGCAAGTAACCATAAAAATTTACCAAGTGGTAGTGGCAAAAAGATTGGGAGAAAAGACCTATATAAGCCGTCTTTTTTTCCAATGACCCTTGACTTTTAACGGCCTTTTCTGGCAAATTCCTATTTGCTTGTCATTTGTCATTGACTTTTAACATAGATTGTTACGTCATTTTGCAGTTGTCCAAAATTCCCCTACCTCTTGTGTTTGTTAAGTCATATAAGCTTTCATCATTTCGATTAATAACTTAATTGGAAATTAATAACTTAAATCAAAACAAATGCAATGCAAATAAGTTACTTTCATTTATCAAGTGGTTGTGGCAAAAAAATTGGGAGAAAGATTGCTATATAAAATGTACAATCTGTACATTTCGTGTACACGAACTGAAGCTTCCACTTATAAACTTTTCGTTGCTGCTCTCACAAACGTTTGTATGGTGAAGCCTGATCAGCTGCCTGAACTAACTTTTTTTCAACTAGGCACAGCTGGTGGCAAACCATTCCAGGGTTTAATCGTACCACATTTGCAAAATACAGTTTTGCTATTTAGCTTGATAATACCCTCATGCAGCTAACGGGATCAAAGCTAAAAAAGATTGGGGAAAACCAAAATCCATTACTTATTTTCTATATCTTACGGTTTCGATATCTATACTATAAAGCAATCTAATGAAATCCTAAGTTTAAGAAACAATAAAAAAAACCATACATACCTATCAATTTGTGAAGCTGAGTTTTGAGGGAATAATTTGCTTGAAATAAATCGGCCTAATGGGCGCCTACTAGAACATAATGAATGAGTATCGGGAAGGCATAGCCACTTTTCTCACTATGCCTGAAACAAGGCAAAGAGCTTAATACCACAAATACTGTATATATATGGAAGGGGCCGCATCAAATTGTTAAATAAGCCTACCACTCAATAGTTTATTTCTGCAATTGTAAAAACGACCACATGCGGTCACCACCATTAGTTTTTATTGTTTTTAAATTCTCTAGCCCCTCCTACACATTTTCAAAAGTATCAATTATAGTTTGTGACAATATTTTCTTTTTTTTGAGAGCTTTCCCAGTCTTGATTAATGGACTAAGATGATCATCACTACGTGTACAGGAATTATGAATGTACAGAAAAAACATTGACTTTTTGTTAGTATTCGCAAGTGCCCGACGTGTTTTGCTGACTTGGCCGGCTTAACCAATATTCTTAACCCCGACGTAACTGATGGGAGCCTGCGGGCATCGCCGCCATCCATTATAAAGCAATGTAACGAATTTCCACGTTTAAGAAACAACTAAACAAAACCGCAGTCCTATCAATTTATAGGACTGAATCTGGAGAGAGTGTTTTATTTGAAAACAGCTTGTTCTGATGGGCGCCTACTAGAACATGGTAAATGGGTCTGAGGAAGGCGTAGTCGCTTTTCTCTCAATGCTTGATTGCACAATCTGTTATCTGTATTTTCTCAAAAACTACCGGTCATATAAACGCGATTGAAAGCTCTTTTGGGAGATATCAACAAAGTCTTTTCGATAAAATCAACTTTACAACAATTTCAGCTGATTTGACAATGCAATGAGCTATTAAGGAGGCTCTTTCTAAAAGTGCTGAACCCATATTTTTACAAAAAATTTAGTTATCATATGCCACGGTATCTTTTTCAGGTGTCCTGAATCATTTGACAAACAAATTGTTGTAAAAAAAGTTTTAACTCCGTTTACTAGAATTCAAAATTTATGAAAATTGCTGTTTTGATCATTCTAACAGTAACTAAATCCCACAAAACAAACTACAAGTACTTAAATCAAATTTGGCCAATTGTAGCAAAAGATTCCAGTCATGTGATACGTTATTTCAAGCTATTTAATCATTTGTGACATATTAGTTTTAGACTAGCCTTTACCTGCAGATGCTTACAAGTTTTGTAGCAGGCTATAAAAGTTGATGGTGAAGTGAGTAAACGCAGCAATAACCGATCGGTAATTGGATCAAATCTCGCTCTAACTGCGATGCTGTACTTTTGGAAAAGACGGTTTGCAATGATTTTTTCTGATGGCTGTTATTAGTGTGCAAGAGAGTTTATTTCTGAAGAAATCACTGGCGGGTATTAACAAGTCAGGCTGTTTATTTCAGAAGAAAGTATATCATGTAAAAAGGTTGTGGTGCGTTAATAGATCCAATGTCAGAAAGATGAACTAAGAATCACGCAGACAAAGCTGCGAAATTTAAATATTTTAAAAAGTGTGGGCTCTGTTCTCACGTGCAGAACAACTTTAGCTAGATGCGTATTTTAGTTAGCAAGTTTGGATAAAATTGTTAGTATTTTTGTAAATTGTCATGACTCCTAGGCCTAATTGCACAAAACCAAAACAAAAAAATCAGATTCCTTAAAATGGAAAAAAACGTCATTAAAACAGGAAAAGCTAAAGGTAAGATTTTCTACATTAACAACTTGCATTGGGTCATGCGTTATTGTAGAAAAGATCAGTTGGGTAAGATAGGCTACCTGCACCGGTATTAAAGACATAAATATTTCATTTTACTTAATATTTTATTTTTATTTAGACTCAAAGGCTATGGTAGAATTTGTGTGATTTTGTGTTTTAACATTGGAATTACCGGAGCGGTCATTTTGACCGTTTTTGATTTTCAATCGTTTATAGCTCAAATTAGGTACATGCAATAATACTGAAACTTCTTGACTTTTCCTAAATCTTGAATAACTTTCAGCATGTTAATTTTCATTACATTGCAATGAGCACAGGGTGGGATGGGAATGGATTCACCTTAAATTACCGCTAACGGTCATTTTGACCGTGCAGAAACCACTAACTTTTTATTATTTAAATTATCTTTGCAGAGTCTTTTGATGTACTATTGCAGTGGCTTTTCAACCTTTTTATTTGGAGTGAAACTCCAATGAAGAATTCCAGTGGTTCGAGGAACCCCTAAGCAACAATTTAAATGTTTTATACAATTTGTGTAACTTCTGGCGGAACCCGTGGACTGAACTAGCGGAACCCTGGTTGAAAACCACTGTGCTATTGTATCTAAACAATCTTGCAACAATAATGCACTAAAAGGTACAAGTTATGCACCAGTGCGACAGATAAATATGTTAGCCGACATAGGGGGTAATGGTACGAGGACTGGTGGCTGAAATCTCCTGAATGTTTTTAGCCCCGTAACAGATATTTCAAAACTGAGCAAAATACTCACTTTTGAAAAGTACATTTCGGAAAACAAAGTCTTCCCCTTTGTTTGGAGCAAAAAATAGCAAAACCATCACTCTAAAGAAATTAATCTCCAAAAAACACAGATCTTGAGCTTTTCTTTGGGACAGAAATGCATTCAGCCCTTTAGCCTACCTATGCAAAAAAGCGCTACGCTTACGGTATGTTACGCTTCGACAGGGGTAGGCATATTCAGACTCGGTTCGACTTAGGCCTACAAGGAAAATATTTTTTTTTCAAATGAAGCGAATTCACCGACTGCTATTGATAACGAGCAGCAAACTGATTCAGCATCATGTAAATTTGTCTGCTTTGGCAGTGAGAAAGTGACAATAATGATGCAAGTAAGCTACCACAACGCAAGCGCTCGGTAATAATTATTAGGCATTTTACATCTAACACAATGGGATTTGATGTATTGGTTGCTAATGACGAAGCAAGATTGAAAAGTATCAAGCTTTCTTCAAAATCGAGAGGTAGATTACGAGCTCCGAACGTACAAACAGAAACGCTGCTGAAAAAAAGTTGAAGGCCTACTATTCATTTTGTAGCTTAGGATCTATGCAGTTTATTCCAACACATAATAGAGCTTACGGCTCGTTGAACTTCCACTTAAAATAATTCAAAACATTACTAGGTCTAACACAACAGTTAAAAGAAAGTTATAACACAAAATAATGCCTGATTATTATGCATTTTTTAGTAATTAAGCAAACGTTCATTTTGACCGCTCACGGTAATTTTAGGTAGGGTGAAAAGGCGGTAATTCTAGTGTTAATTCTTGTAATCTTGTGATGTAATCAAGGTCTAATAACTTGCCTGAAATTTAATGTAAAAGATTTTACTATGGCCAAATAGGTCTCAGTAGCGCCCCACTACTTGTGACATGAACACAAAACTGTATAACTGGCTTTGTTTTATTGCGACATTGCAAATATGGCATCACTCTTGATTGCGCATGTCAATAAAACTACTAATTTATTTTATTTGCCATATTTATCCTTCATTCTCGAGAAAGCGAATTGTATCGCTATATTTCGGACAGACCGTCCGCACTCGCATGGGAGTTGTCATTTCCGAAGTGTCTGGGCCAACTATCTTCCACATAAATGCGTTGGCGTCCCGTTAAGTGCCTTGCCCAAGAATACTACAAGCGAGCTTTCCGGCTTGCTCTCCACAATCTCCTCTAAATGCCGAACGCCAAGCAGGGAAGCTGTGGATACCATTTTTAAAGTCTTTTGGCATGACTCCACAAGGGGATTAATCCCCAGGTTTATCGAATGCAGAGCGGACGCTCTAACCACTACGCCATTGGGCCGTTTTATTGTAATTTATTGTAATGAAATACATTTAGTGTAAATTAATGCAGGTAGATTTTTTTGGCATTGAACATCTTACATATTCAGGAAAGCAGATATACCAGAGACAACAAATACCAGTAATTTGTCGATGCAATTGTTATGCTTTCCTGACTGCGGTAGAGCGATATCGCTTATTTCAAGTCTTCAACCAACTCAAAAATCACGAAGTCCGAAATACATATCTCAGGGGTGTGTTCAAAAAAAAAGAACTGACAATATTTGGCAGCGTTCGGGAAACGAAAATGGTGCTACTTGAAACAGTTACATTTACGCTGTGTCTGTTAAAAAGAAAACGGTCAAAGTGAATATAGCTGCATTTATAGCATTTCATGACATTAAAACTTCAAGGTTCAAAAGGAAAGTTTTGAACTTTTCATCAGACTTGACTGACAATAATCACAGTAAGGCAGCTGATAGTGTAAAAAGTCGTGTTCGTGAGCACATTGAAATGTTTCCTGCTAGCGAAAGCTATTGCAGTCGTTCAAAGAATGAACACAAAAATACCTTGATTCGTCATTAATAATAGCCGCAATGCATCGTCTTTTTGTTAATGAAAATCGAAATCTTGACCACGATTGCAAATATTCACTTTATAAACACATTTTTAATTATGAATTTAACATACAGTATATCCTTTGGTTATCCATGAACTGATATATGTGACACTTGTAAAAAGCAACAGGCATACCTTGCAACTGCTAAAGCAAACAATGATGGAGCAGATGTAAAAAAAATTGAAACCGAGCATCAACTTCATATTTGTAAAACATACGTTTTCAACAAACACTCAGTTATCTGAAACCACTGAATGCAAAATCAATGTGATGTAGGCGTTATTGCTATAGATTACCAAAAATATCTGTCCCTGCCTTTAACTAACGTTAACCAAGAGTACTATAAACGTCAACTCTGGTTACACAACTTTTGCATTCATGTCGACGTCAATAGCCTTGCAAGGACGTTTTTGTACAGCGAGATTTTTGCTGCAAAAGGACCAAATGAAGTTATCAGCTGCCTAGACTTCTACATCGAAAGATTAAGCAGCAAAATTCGCAGGCTTCACATATTTGCGAACAATTACTTTTCCCAAAACAAAAACAGATACTTATTTGCATGTTTGCATGCAATGGCACATGCAAAGTTGTATGAGATTCACATCCACTATCCCATTCCTGATCACAGCCGAATGCCGTGCGATCGAAATTTTGCACGCATTGAAAAAAAAGACGCAAGAAATACAAAGTTGTGAAACCATGTGAATGGGTGCAATATGATTGAACAAACTAGCCCAGATAAACTATGTTAAGTAATGTTTGTTGAGCATTCTTTGACTGATGACTTGAAAAAAGAACCACACGCCTGTTGTCGCTGTAAAAGATTACAAAGCAGCCTTTGATTCTCATTTGAAAGCACCTAGTGGGATTTCTTCACTTCGAGGTATGCTTTTCAGAAGAAAGCATCGCCCTTCATGCCGATATGTGGTGACTGGTAGTTGCTTAACACACATTTCAGTTGTTAAAAAGAGGAATAAAAGTTGGCAACTTGATTTCATTGATGAGCTCAAGTCATTTGCCCAGAGCATATCATTCCTATATTCCCATTAAAAAGAAAAACTGGATGATGTTAAGCAACTCTTGCAGCATGTATTTCTTCCAAAAGTACAAAATATAGCGATACAATTCGCTTTTTCGTGAATGGAGGATAAATATGGCAAACAAATAAAAAAAATACCTTTTTATTCCAAGCTGATATGCCACTCAAGTTTTTCTGAAAATTAAAACAAAGTGGAAATGGAATGAGCGTTGAATTGTAACATGATTTGTACTGACATTATTATCGTTGAGTTTGTTGTGGTAGAGGCTAGTTAAGTAGAGTTTGATGTAGCATTGCAGCTTGCTTCGCTTTTACTGTAGAGGGAAGGTTATAGTTGTTTTTCGTTAAATTTGACAAGTAAAAATCGTTTCTGGAACCCATCGTCGCTGTGGTTTTAACTTCCTTGAAAATTTCTTTTTGCCATAATGGTTTTGAATCTCCTCTCAGCTAAATACAACTGAATAAACAATGCCTCAAAATAGCATATTTGAACTGGTAGGCCAGATTTAGTTTTGTATTGACAGGAAATCAATCAATCCATCAATCAGTCATTTTATTTTTGCCCAAATCAGCATACATAGAAAATAAACTTGACAGCAGTGGACAAAAAAAGGAGACGATAGCAAAACGATATATGTTAATACATGCACATGAAAAGAATTTACATTAAATTTGATGATAGTGGCATGGCCATTCCACCTAAAAAATAGCAGATAAATAAAAACACACAAAAAAAGCGTATAGAGTATGTACAAAGTGTTGCAAGAGACATTAAAAATAAAAATCAAAAACTGTCATGTTGTAACCCTAACAGGGGAGGCTATCAGGTGCTACACCTTGCCCAAGGGTGACCTGGGAGCAACGACAGCTAAGAGACAGCTCCTTTACGTCTCAAGACACATAAAACTTGTCGCCGGTTGTAGTTTTAGGTTATAGACCTAGGACTAAATTAAACACATAGCTAGTATAAAAAAGAAGTTACTGTGGGTTGTTAGTACCGGTATGGTATTGCCATTTACATTGTTCGCATAAAATTTAATCACCTCAATCAATAATTAGTTTGATGCAGAGTGACCTTAAAAGACAAAAATAACTTTTTATACTAAACGATGATGAAGTTTCAATAGTTTAATGCTCTTCTTGAATTGATCGCTCATGGTTGACTGTTCTCACTTCACTGTCACAACCTTCAGAGGTTCCATCAGAAAACAGAAAAAAGAACGAAGAAACCATAGCACTACAAAAGCATATAACATAAGCAGTTACATTTCCTAGATGTGAATTTCAAGTGGATTAAATGTTTACGAGGTGATAAAGACTGCCTTGATTGGTTGATAAAAGATTTCAAAGATTTGATTTCTCTTGATGCTAGAGGAAGCTTATTCCATTGCACAGGACCTTTGTATTTGAATGACTGCTGGGTTAGTTTAATTCTGCAAAATTAGGAAATATCTTAGCTTTCGATTGTGACCTACCAGTATTGCAGTGTCGATGGTTGTGCTGAAAGAAGTTATTAAATTAAATTCATCTGGTAGTATGCCATTAAAATACTTGTGCATAAATTTAACTATCTCTAATTGAGCAGTTTGTTCTATTGTCATAATGTTATGTTTTTTTATAACTGCTGTTATGTCAACTTTTCTTCTGGCATTAAATGCTAATCGAATGACTTTATTTGTTGTGTTTTGGAATCTGAGAATCAGTGTTTTGCTGTTGAAATACCAGGAAGAAATACAATATTGAAAATGACTTTGAATCATGCTATAATAGAGCAATTGAAGTGATTCTTGGTTAAGATAGGGTTTTACTCTTTTCATGATGCCACGGCCCATTCTAATTTTTTTCAGCAGCAATTCCATGTGAGATTTCCAGGTTAGATGCTCGTGAATTGTTACACCTAAAAATTTAATAAATGTTACCTTGTCTAATGCATTGCCATGTAGCTTGATTTCAAGATTAGGTGGGACTGAAAGGCTATTACGAGTTTTAAAAGTTATGGCTTTAGTTTTGTCAATGTTTAAAGTAAACTTGTTTGCAGAGCTGGGCAGCGCAAATTTACACTCAATTCTGCAACCGCAAATACCGCAAAACTGCAAGAGGTGTACCACGATCGCAAATCTGCAAGTTTGCGACAGGTTTGCGGTAACTTTTCGCACTTCCGCAAACTTAGACTGCTCTTTACTGTTATTTTGTCCTCGTGATGACCTTTTTTTTCGGAGGTCAAATTTTGCCGTCACCCAGACGTTGACCTCCAAACAAAAAAAAGGTCATTAACACCCGGACGTTAACCTCAGAAAATAAGAGCATCCACTTCCAAGCGGTTTTATTGCTGAACAGGCAACACTGCCTATTGCTTTGCGGATTTGCAGTAAATTTCAGTTTTTTCACCGCAAATCCACAAATATTTGTGGTAGGAAATTAGATTCGCAAATCCGCAAATAGAAATGGGAGTTCGGAATTTGCGGACCGATTTGTGGAAGTGCCCACCTCTGCTTGCTTGCAGTAAGCCAGGAATCAACTTGATGCAATTCTTCATTTGCCTTTTGAAATAGTTCAGTGTGTGAAATACTTATTAAAGAATAACTTTGCATCATTAGCAAACATGATAGCTTGACCAGATGTAAGACATTTCGAAAGATCATTAACATATGTCAAAAACAATGATGGACCAAGAATTGACCCTTGTGGGACGCCCAAGTTAATCAATGTAGGAGGTGATAGCTTTCCATTAATTAATTTTTGTTTTTCAAGAATTGATGCAAAGAAAGTTTCTTTTTTTCTTGAATCCTATGAAAATATTTATTTCAAGCTTTTTTGTATTTTGCTTTGACAACGATACTCTTTTTGGCAATATATTTTTTAAATAACTTATTTTTTTCTTTCATTAGTTTTAGCAAATCTTCATCAAACTAGTTCTTGCTTTTTCTAAGTGATCTTTTTTTAGCATGGGGATATATTGATTAAAAATAAAAGTGTATTCATTAATAAACATAAAAAAGGCTGTATTGGGATCAGTTTCTTGCAAAATCAAATTTATATTTATTTTTTCTAATTTTTGTTGAAATTTTTCAATGTCTACTTGGTGAAAAATTCTGATTTTGTTGTCTAGCTTATGCTTTATTTGATTGGTATTTTACAGTATAATAACAAGTAAATCATTTTATAATAACAAGTACGTACAGGTAAGTGTTCTGAAATGGGATGAAGAAGCACTCCTGTTTTGATGTTTTTAGAATACAAATTTGTTCACACATGATCTTAAATAGTTCCACTAGTGTCTGTAATGCGAGTAGGTCTGTTTATCAATGAATAAAATGAATTCTCTGGCATAATGTACATTAAATCACTAACCATATTATTATCATGTTGAAGGAGATTATAATTAAGATTACCAAATACAAAGCATTTGTGGTTGCTCTTTTTAGATTCAACAGTTTCTTTTAAGTTGTCAAAAAAATTTGACTTGATCCAGTGTCATGTGAAGGAGACCTATAGATTGTTTCACAGATAATACTTTCATTTCGCAATTCTTATTTAATGAAGATAGATTCAAATAGCTTTTCATGCATAGTTGTGAGTTCAGTCAAAATGTTGATTGGTTTTTGCCTAGTCTCTCTCCAGAAAAGGCGAAGCAAATCCTGTCAACAAATGTAGAATCCTTGTCTCGGACTTACAGACGTCAACGGCGTTAAACAATTCCAAACACGTCAGAAATAAATTTTAGTACGGAAATTTGATAATTCTGTTTAATTCGATAAATTTATAAAACAAATGATTGAACGACGAATTTGATTTTAGAGCGTCCGCTTCGTAGTCGGTAGACCTGGGGTTCATTCCCTAAGTCGAGTCATACCAAAAGACTTTAAAAAATGGTATTCACAGCTTCCCTGCTTGGCGCTCAGCACTAAAAAAGGGATAGTGTGGACAACAAGCCAGCAAGCTTGCTTGTTGTGTCCTTGGGCAAGGCACTTAACGGGACGTCTCCACCTTTATGTGGCAGACAGGTGGCCCTCCCGTACTTCACCGGATTACAATTGTAAAGTTGCCAACCCAGCATGTCAGACGACTCTTGGGTACCCACGAGTGGCAGTCCGCCTTGTTGGTGGTGGGGCTACCAGTCACTCAAGACTGGTTCGAAATGGGCTGCCATCTTCCCCTAGCCTAATTACAATTAGGTTGACGGCATGAACCTGAATTGCCGTTCATGCCGTACCTCCATCCCGAGGAAGAGGAGGGTAAAGAAACAGACGAATTTGGCCTTGTGTGATTTTCCTTATAACTCCGTTTCTAAAAAATAAAGAAACCACAATTACTTATCTGCAAAACAATTACAATAAACCACTGTCACATACCAGAACGATTTTTCCAGACAAAAGAATAGAGCAAATCACCACTTGAATTTCTGAGTAAGACAACACTTTATAATTGTACATACTTATCGGAATTATTTATCAGTTGTCTTACTCTACAAAGATCAATATAAAGAGTAATTAGTTATGTGACCCAAAACTCAATAATAACAATTTGATACTTAGCTAAACAAACTCTAGCGGCGTTTTCTATTACTTCGCATGCAGGTGTTTGCATTTGACTAGACAACAAAAGCGAGGATTTTAACGAGATTACGCGTTGATTATGCGGCAGAAAAAATGAACCAGTAAGCATAACAAATTTCACAAACTTAACAGAAGGTTACAATGAAGATATTTAACACAAAACATGAAACCTAGTTGTGTCTTTGACGTAGAGTGCTACTTCTCCCCCTTTGAAATGAAGCGTAGAGTTGTGAACAAACTTGTAAACTGGTAGATTTAAGAAAGCACATAAGGTTATAGGAGTTATCCAAGTTTCTGAAATAGATATAATGTCTGATTTGTATGTCATATATGATAACAGTGTCTCTAGCTTGCTAAAATTAGCATTATTTACCAATTATCTCATGTTTAGTTCCAAGGCCAATAATTTACTTTCAAGTATCTCATCAGTTACAAAGTCATCCAATTTAGATATGTCAATGTAATGACTGCTACTAATTAAAGCCGCAAAGCCCAAGTCTGCATTGCTGTTTTTACTGCTCTGATCACTGTCACTAAACATCAAATTAAGGCTATCAGCAGAATGAGTTAACTTTTCCTTATTTAGGTTTGTAAGAACTAGTTATGTAAAGTTGTTGCTTGTGTTCTCAAAACTAATTTTTGACTGTTTTCATTAAGTGATACATTTTGCGACATTACAAAAACACAAGAAATACAAAGTTGAAAAGAAAATAAATACAAAAAATGAATTACTTAAAGCTTTAAAAGAAAGGTTTTTGGTGTGTCATGAGGTGTGGTTAACGACATACAAATGAGGTGATAAAAAGCAAACAAGTTGTGGAACTCCGCATGGAAATCTAATCTTTGAGATATCTCCGAAATCATCGATATAGTGCCTCTTGCCTTCAAAGTAACAGTATATATTTCTCTTCAGTGTTCAGACGTTTTAGAATCCAAATCCTTCTTGTGATTTAGCAATCAGTTGAAATCGCTGTTTTGTAAGTAATTCCGTTGATGATAGTTTTGGGTCCGAATTCTTTACTGCTTTAAACTGGGATTTGTTGGAAATTCCAGGTTCCTAACTGTACGGTGCCCAAATTTAAATATAATTGGATATTCAGCTTTTCGCGAAGGCAAAACACGGCAGATGTCAATGTTTCTATTAGCAATTGGCTGAGACAATGTGATTCTGGAGTTTAGAGTTTTTATAACAAAATTTTCAAAGTCCAAATTAACTGCCTTTTTATCTGGAACATTGGTGCAACCCATGTAGGATGAGGCAGTTACGTCTGCTATATTGCTCCAGATCATCCAAGTGTCTTTGATTCTGATACACTTGATCAGCCAGTTGCACAACCAAAATTTTAAGAGTTGCAACCATTTTATTTAAATCATCCAGGAGCAAACCTTGGGCACTGGTGGCATCTGAAAAAGAAGCAGGAACAGAACTATCTGTAACCCTGGTATTACATGAGTTAGACAAGTATTGTTTATTGTACTCATCTTGGTGTTTTGGTACTTCATCCAGCCTCTTCATTACCTCTACCAGCTGTGCTGAGGCCATTGTTCAAAGTATCAGAATCTTCAAAGTATCAAAATATTTGAGTTATTATTTAAAAACAATCGTTAACCACTATTTACAAAATCCTTACGCGTGCATTTCCACCTTATTCAAATAGAATGAATGCATTTTGTGTTTTGTTATGAATGAACAATATTTGGTGTTTTAAACAATATTTGGTGCATAGCTGAAGGTCTACAGTATTGCTTTGATAAACGTTAGTGTACTTTGAATAAAATAATGATTGTTATCAGTAGTAAGAAGTTTCAAATTTTAAGGGTCCAGTGGCGTAGCCAAAAACAAATTTTGAGGGTGCAAAATATGACGTTTGTTCGATTTTCCAATTTTGACACAGAACGCAAACGAAGACCTTTATGTTTTTGGAGATCAGTGTTTTGTGAGTAATTATTTTTTTTTATTGGTTCAAAATTTCCTTTACTTTTGCTATCCCCTCACTCCCTGATCGAATTTAAAAAATTGGTTGGGCGTGGCCTCCTTATTTTTTGACCATACTTTATTACTTTTTTCCCCCAAATAAAATGTTGTGGACTATCACCAGTAATAAGTTACTTGTTTTTCATTTAAAATGTAATTAACACACTTCGAAATAAAAATAAATAAAAAACAAACAATAAATAAATGTTCCAAAAGCAATCCAATCAGTATATATATCATAGAAAAAGTGCTCAAGTCACTTTTTAGTTTCTTTTAAATAATGCTGTGAAAATTAATTTTGGCAATTTTTTTTCTGTTAACATGTTTGTAGTCTCAATGTAATTGATTTAGAATTACTGAACTTTTGAATTGTAACTCATTGTACTGAAACCTATCTCAAAAATCTTTAAATGCTTTTATCTCAACACTCATTTGAACGGCCTTAGCACTTTTAGAAATAGTCTCTTCATTTTTTTAAAGCCCTCTAAGCATGCTTCATCGCTTTTTGTCTTGCACGCTTCAAAACGCTCTATGAGGTCATAATGCTTTTTGGTACCATTAACACAGAGTATTTGTTTGTTGTTACTATCCGATCTCTTGCGAGGGATGGGTGGAAGACCATGGAAACCCAAAAGCTGAGAAACTGTCCAGGGCCTGGATCGGTGGTCGTAGAGAGCCAGAGTCGCCAAAAAGCGTGCGGTGCAAAGAGCCCGTAGCTGGACGGTACAGAATGAGATGATAGGTTTTCTCTGTCGGATGACCACAGGCGCTGCGAGAAGGGTTCTTGATTTTGTTAATTCTAGAGAGACAAATGTTTAACAGAAGGCTGTGTTTGCTGCAGCAAAAGCGATAGAGAACAAAGCGAGCGTGACGAAGGAGCACAAGTTTTTTAGTGGACACCGAGGAGACCTGTGTGTCGTAAAATTTAGATGAGACAGTGCGTTTCCAGACCGAGAGAAGAAAAGAGTGGATACCAGAGACTGCAGAAGGCAGGAGTAGCGTACCTCTTCTGGCCAGCTCATCCGCTGCGTTGTTGCATGGAAGAAATTAGAGTCCGCCGGGCAGTCTAAAAGGACAGAAGGAGAGAGAAAGTCATTCATGCCAGATATGCCAAAGGGTTTGAGTTAAACGGAAGGGGTAAGAAGAGGAAAGTGTGTTGAGGACAGAGTGAAAGGAAAAGAAGAGAAATGGCAGACCTGTTGGTGTTGATGAAACCAGCAGTGAGTTTGCAAAATGGCGCCGGCTTTAGCGGAAAAACTTGAACAAACTGGAACTGCCGAAAAGGAAAGTTTATCCTTAGTGCCACGAAGTGAGCTGTTGGAAAGAATAGATAACCAGATCGTGAGATGGGAGAGAGTCACGGTAAGCGAGAGGTGCACCTTACCGAAAAAGAGGGGGATCAGAGCGGGAGCATGGAGAGGAAAGAGTCAATTCCACAGTAAAGGAAGGTGGGTTCCAAGGAGAGGAGGGAGTGCAAGCAAAGAGAACTAGGAAAAAGCATGAGCGGATGTGTGAATGCAAAAGCTTTCCAGGAGGATCTCCATAGTCTTGGTTTCATTCCAAGTCTGGCCAAACCTAAAATGAGAAAGGCGATTGGGAGACGAAGGACCCGCTTATAAGAAGACATTGCAAAATGAGTCGGGGTGACTCGTAGAAGTGGTGGAGACTCCTTAGTGAGGAAAAGTGTAATAGGGCAGCAGGAGACACAGCCAATAATGGAGTGACCAGCCACTCGGTGAAGGTGTTTCACTTGATAACGTTGGTAATGCTAAGGAAAGGAAACCATCGGGACGAAGCATAAGTGAGAAGGGGCCAAAGAAAGGTTCTCTTCAGAGAAGCCCCGGGAGAAAACAGAAGTCCAGCGTAAGGCCATAAAACGAGGGAAAATCTTGGCCTTCAGCAGAGCAAAGATACATGAAAAAAATGATGAGGAAGAAAAGCCAGCGATATAACGGACCAGAGAATAGACTAATTTAGGATCAAATATAGGAGAGGAATAAGCATGTTGCCTGCCATGCCTCAGCCTTGGCTTTGGCGATTACAGACGAGATATGTCAAAAGGCAGAGATGTTAGCCTAACGATTTTCATCACTCCTATAAGGAGCAGCAAAAGCCTTACGTTTTTTTGCTTACCTCATCTTCCACTTCAGGAGACTACCAAAATTGAGGTTGGCGTTTGACGCGGCCAAAAGGAACGAAAATTTGACCGCATTCAGTGCCAGAGAAGTAAAAAGAGTTGCACCAAAGGAAAGAAAAAGAGAAGAATGTTCCTCTGCAGAAGGACAATAAGAGTCAAAGTCGTCGCAACAAGCTTTCTAAAAATAGCAAATAGGGGGCTGTTCGTTGGGACGGAAGAGTGGAGAAAGGCAAACAGTTAGAAGAATTGGGAGGTGATCGAAATCCAAGTCCTGAAGTATTTACCAGGTATGAGAAAAGGCCAGATAGGAGGAGCAAAGGGGATGTAATAAGAAGAGCGGTGGAGAAGGGTGAGGATGTCAAAGTCATTAAGGAAAAGGGGGTCCAAAGAGATTACCACTTAAATACTTCTTTCCCATGGGTTAGAAGTATTTTTTGAGGCCCATACGGGGTGATGGCAATTGAAATCACCCAAAATGAGAAGATTTCTCGAGGATTGGAGAATGGAAGGGGAGAAGGAAAAAGGGATCATAAACATCAAGGAAAGAAAGCAAGGAAGAGCTATTTAGTAAGATGTTGACCCCTACATAGTCATAGCAGGAGTCAAGCGAAGAGGAAGGAGAGAGAGAGTTCAGATAAGGAGTCCCTGCCTTACAAAAATAATGACGCCGCCGCTGGGGTGGGGGTCATCAGGAGAAAGAATGTCTAATAGTGAGTGAGTGCGATGAGATCGCAGAGCATAGTATCCGGGAATACGAACAGAGGAAGACGAGTTGAGGTTGGATTCCTGGATACACGCTGGGTTTTGAAGGAGAAGAGGTCACAGAGTTTGATCGTTGGGAACCCCCAGGAGAAGCAGAGACGCAGCAAGGAGGGTAGCTGCACGAGTACGAGCTGCCTAGAGCATTGAATTTGGAAAAAAAAGCAGCAAGCACCTTAGATTCACCCATTTTGAGCAGGTGCAGCACTGAGCCGACCAACTTATCCAGGTCACATTTCCAGCGCACACAAAGCAGGGAAAGACAAGGTCAGGGTTAAGGTGAACGTTGCCGCTTATCAGAGGAAGAATAAGAGTACGGGAAAAAAAGAAGCAGGAAAAAAGCGACAAGAAAGAGAAAGACTGAGTGCAACCCTTCTGCGGTCGTTTAGACAACAGCACGTTGAAAAAATGATTGGATGTGAAGAGTGCCCGCGGTAACTCGGACCCTTAGGAAGGCCAACAACCATTACAACCTACCTTAAATGAGAATCCCACCGCCACGTTGAGGCGGCTGTTAATTGGTGCAGCACAAAATATTTCGCTACTACAGATCGTTGTGTGAAGATTTTTCAAAAATTGCACGATCTTTACAAAATCAGTTTAATTAACAACTGATTTGCGACATCATTTCTCAACCAATTTTTAAACTTTTCAACAAATTAAAGGCTATTTCAAGGCAATTCCCGTAATATATGATACGTATCTTTACTGTTTGTTTTTTATACAACAAATATTTAACTTAAAAACCTACAGAGAAACTTCCTATCCTACCGAAAAAGTGATAAGACGAGTAAAAACAGGTAAGTTTAATAGATAAAGGCTATAATAAGACATAAACAGTTAGTGTCGTTTGAAAGCTCAGAATATTTTGTTTGCATCAATAAATGTCTCTAATTGCATAAGCCCAAGGATTAGTTTATAATGGCCGATGAAAAATTGATTGATCTACAAAGATATATATTTTTAGGTGAACAATTATCCTATTAGCCTTAAGAAACTTGCAATTGTTAAACAAATACAGCTTTTTGGTACATTTTGACTACTTTTCCTCTCAAGTATGATTGCTTTACATAATCTGTCTAAATTTTCAAAAAGATTCATCGAAAAATGAAGTCTCTAAACAGTTTTGAATAGTAGCCTACCGCTTAAAAGCACACAAAGTTGAGGTGCCCGGACTTAACAAAATTGTAATTTCTAGAAAAACTAAATTCTTTGGCAGATTTTCACTATTTTTACTCAATATCATGGATCTTTGTCATCGCCTGCAAAAATTTTCTTATCGATTCATATAAAACTGCAGTTTCTAAAAAATTATAAAATGTAGATAGCCTACTGCAAGAAAACAAATTGGTGATACCCTAAAAAAAGGAGTAGTGGTTACAGATGGTCCTGCTCAATCTTTTTGCAACAAAATACTAGTGTCGAGCTCCATATTATCTAAATGTTAAAACAACTTCCTTTGCAATTTGGTGAGGCTGGGGCAGCCGAATAATTTGATATCACTCTCTTTGACATTATTAATGGGGGCCCTGCCATTACAACAACTTAACTGCGAGTGCTTCGCTTCAGGTTAATTTACCCTTTGCATGGCTGCGTTTTTGCCAGCACCAATCGAAATTCGCGAAGCCAGAGGCTTTAGGTAACACAAATAGTCATAGAACTACGCATTGGGAAAATCCGGCGCAACCGTGCGAATGCTTTACTTAGGGTTAATTTCCTCTTTTCCTGGCTGCGATTATATCAGGAATAAGCAACATGCGCGCAGCCACAAGCTTTAGGTCAGGGGTGCAAACTCATTCAGTGCTGTGGGCCACATTAACATACCTGGATTTTAGACGGGTCAGTCTCTATTGAAAATAATTTAAGCGGGCAAGATTGTAACATGTATTTCAGTGGTCCCAAAACTTTTTTGTCTGCGGCACAGGAAACCAGTTGATCAAACTTCGCGGCACACCAGCCATGCAAATCTATTCCTATTGATGGCGAGTGACATTATTTGTAGATCACCACTTCTCCGGGCAACGATCTCCAGAAATTGGGTAATGTAGCCCAAAATGGTGCTGATCTTCAAAAAAAGGTCATTACCTCTCTCACCGTAACCTGTAATGCCACCCGCGACTTTAGCATTTGTCGACTATTACTTCATAGCAGCATTTTCTCAATTTTGGCAGAAAATTTGTATCAGTGTAAAACACTCCAAAAAGACTCGCAACACTCTGAGAAACATTGCAGTATATATTTCTTTTTTGGAGACTAATGCTTTTAATAAGGATTTTCTCGCATTGTTCACTCAATAGCTGCTTTAACTTTTTTTTGAAAATAAATATCTCATCAAGGCGATAATCGCTGTTTGCATGTAATTTCAACTTTAAAGATTTTTTCTTTTGAAGAGCAATTTTTCGAAGAGCAAATTCGGAGGCCAGGCATTCGCTCTGCGCCACAAAATCCTTCCGCAGGCCACAAAATATTACGTTTCAAGCCACATTTGGCTTGCGGGCCACCAGTTTTGACACCCCCGCTTTAGGCCAGACAAATAGGAATACAATTACGAAGAAGTTGTTATTAATGGTTTATATTTTTAATAGGTTATTCCTGGAAATACATATATCAATTATTGGGACGCCTCTCCTACCCCACAACTTTCAAATTATGCTTCCATGCACTTCACAAAATAAAAAAATAAAACTTTTTTGAATCCGTTGGCCGTTGCAATTGTGAGCAAGTACAAATCTTAAGTACTAACCAGGGCAAGCAATACGTGACCAAGAACTCCAGAAATTTTAAGAGAAATATAGCGGCTATGCGCCGCCCCCTATAACGTTTTCTGAGGCCTAATCGATTTCCTTTGAAAAAAAGGTACTTTTGATTTTAGAAAGAGAATTGGCAATGTCAACAAAACATAAACTACTTGTTACTCTTTTTACAAATATCAATATCACATGGATGAAGCCTAAACCGATATTCTTAACTTCGACCTCATTAATGGGTTATACAGGGTGCGATTCGAGATTCTGGCTATCCCAACATTCTTCTCGAAATCATTGCAACGTGAGTTCATTCTCAAGAAGCACATGTATCCAACATTCAGTGTCCATCTTCAACAACAGGGGTGGGCAATAGTTTTGGCTAGTGGGCCGCATCGTGGTCACGGAAGCTAGCTGAGGGCCACACTTTTTAACGAACGCATTGGTATATTATTCTAATTGATTTGCATTATAAATTTGGTATAACATTAAAAACCAACATTTATTAGACAAATGAATCAAAGCAGTTTTACTCAATTGAAAATACAAACACTTTTAATTTTCAAAGTCTATGAATGAGAAAATGCACCTAATCACGTTCTTCTACACTAATTAATTTTTTTTTATTATTTGCTTGAAGCTTTCGCGGGTCGCAAAAAAAGTTCGTCGCGGGCCGCTGTTTGCCCACCCCTGCTCTACAAGGTTGAGCTTCAACATACGGATCGCAAACAGAGTACATGAAAATTTTCAATTTTTAAAAAACTGTCTTCCTAAGATTCATTCAACAGCAAATGCAAGTCAAAACATTACAGAAGCAACAGGAACTTAAAATACATGAATGATGACAATTCAAAGTTTTGGTGAGAGGTTTTTGATCAGATTATGCCTCATTTTGAATAATTTAGAACCCAATGTAGTCTCGAGAAACTAATGCGTAATGTGAAGTATTACTTCCATTAATGTTGATTACGAGCCGCCACTGCTCCACACATTACTCTTATTATTGCTTTCTCAGTTCTTTTCAAAATCTCCATCTCATTTTCCCTTGGAAACCATGTCTCACTCCCTTAAAACTTTGATAACCTTACACAACTCATCCTTCCATTTTTAATACAAGCCCTCTTCCATTAAGCACTTTCCCGCATTCTCCACATTTTTGTCCATCCAATTCGGTTCTTGCTGTCACTACCGCTTCACTTCCATTACCGGCGTTTGATCTGTTCCCCAAGTAACAAAAGTTCTTCACTATCTCCACCTGGCCACAAAATGCTTACTCTTCAGCTGGTTCGACATTTCCTTTCATTGCTTCAACTTATCTCTCACAAATAAAACCTTTTGCCAGAGTTGAAGCTACTCTCATATCCACCATGCACAGCACTGAATTTTCCAACACTCACTGGCCGTACATGGCACGTGGATCGACTTTGCTCTTGAGTATTTCTTTTTTCAAACTACTCGCCATCACTTTAATTTTCTTGATACCAACCATCAGCCCATTGCTCTCACACGTCTCTTATCATTTGGATAACTTTTCTCTCAAATTCTTCATGCTTTTTCTCGTTAAAACCAAGTGGTCTGCATACAAAATTTCATTTATCAAGCCTTCTCTTGCATTCTCCGAAATTTCATCCACCGCAATCACAAAAAGCTGTGGCAACATCAGCGATCCTTGATACAGACCAACTTGCACCAAACATTCTTCAAATAACATCTCATCCCATTCTAACTTTCGCCTTGGCCTTGCGATGGAGGCTCATCACCGCTCTTGCAATTACTTCTGGCAAACCTTTCTCCCTGATCGCCCACTTCATCATCTTTTTTGGAACTCTATCAAATGTCTCCTCAATATTCACAAAACACGTTTGCAACTTTCTTTCTCTATATTTCTATTTTCCTTGCATTGTTTTTACAACAAAGATGCGACTGTAGCTCCTCTGCCAGGCATAAAAAACAAATTGCATTGCATTAACATTCATCAATTGTCGAATCCTTCTTTCTACCACTCTTTCAACGATCATCTTAGCATGCTCTCACAACATTGCTTCTTGGTAAGATTAACATCTTCTAACACCTTCTTTTTCTTTGAAAATTGACACTAGAACAATCGTTTGCCATTCATCCGGCATTCCTTTTCTCTTCAACACACGTTGGCAAAGTTCCAATATTATACTGACCCCTAATTTTTCACTGGCTAATATCATTTCTGCACATACTTTAGAGAGTCAAATTGTCTTTCCTAGTTTCATTGCTATTACCATTTCTTCCCTGGGTAACCTTTTTAATGGATCCTTCTATCGTGCTAGCTTCTGTCATGTGAGCCCAAACATTCTCTTTAATTATGATCCCCTCTATGCTATTTTTCTCCCTTTTTCACTAAAACCTAACTCTTCGCTTTTACCTCTCATGCATCTTTCCTCCTGTAATATCCTTTCCAACTTTTTTCATAAACTTCAATAATTCAAAAGCGTCATTTAGTTTTAGGCTCAGATTTGTTAATTCTTTTTTAGCTTCTTTTTGCATAGTTTTCCTTTTTCAACTTTCTTTTTCAGTTTCTGACAGTGGTTGATAAAATACGCAGTGCAATGACTGCGGCGTCAGAATGAAACAAGGCGACCTGACCTCATTACCAGCGCGATGGTGTAGTGGTTAGAGCGTCCGCTTCGTAGTCGGTAGACCTGGGGTTCATTCCCTAAGTCGAGTCATACCAAAAGACTTTAAAAAATGGTATTCACAGCTTCCCTGCTTGGCGCTCAGCACTAAAAAGGGATAGTGTGGACAACAAGCCAGCAAGCTTGCTTGTTGTGTCCTTGAGCAAGGCACTTAACGGGACGTCTCCACCTTTATGTGGCAGACAGGTGGCCCTCCCGTACTTCACCGGATTACAATTGTAAAGTTGCCAACCCAGCATGTCAGACGACTCTTGGGTACCCACGAGTGGCAGTCCGCCTTGTTGGTGGTGGGGCTACCAGTCACTCAAGACTGGTTCGAAATGGGCTGCCATCTTTCCTCTAGCCTAATTTCAATTAGGTTGACGGCATGAACCTGAATTGCCGTTCATGCCGTACCTCTACCCCGAGGAAGAGGAGAGGTAACCACAAACAAACAAACCTGACCTCATGGTGCCACGTGACCTGACTCATACGCAAGAAGAAGAATGTTCAAATTCATCCTCTTATTAGATGTTATTTACTAGTGAGATACCAGTAAACAAACCACTGACATAAACTCCACTCATGTCTTTTTTCTTACCACTCGGAATGGCAAAACATAAAGCACCTTCTCTTGGTGTGCCCAGACGAACAAAAGATTCTGCAAAGCAGCCGTCTCAAACAAAAATATATCTCTAAAGCACCTATAGTAAACAGAAAGTACTGTATAGGCTATATATATATATTTCTATTTGCACAGCTACAGAATAGACATTAAAAACATTAAAAACTACAACAGTCTGTTTCGCCGAGTGGCTCGTAAGGTGGTGCGTCTGCAAAATACTTATAAAAAAACGCTATAAAACGCAATAAAAACCGGCATAAAAATGTAAAAGTTAACCAATAAGTGCAATATATTTGGAAATACAGCAACTAATGCAACACGTCTCAGAAGTTAGGGCAGATGTCAATTAAGCCGCCGGTGGTGCTGAGAGATAAGACTTTTGGCGAAGGTAGATTGCTAAACTCAAAGCTCTAGAGAAGGACGGGATCGAAAATAGTGTGGGTGCTACGAAAAATTTTTTAATTTAAACTTGTTGGTGTGGCGGCATTTTCCCATCAGTTCGGTTCTCTTATTCAATGATGTAGCGGGATATGCTTGCAGAATAGCGCACTTTTCTGTGAGACACAGCATGCAAGCCCTTGCCCCTGGTTGGTAAGGGGTGGTTTGTGTGACAATTTCCCAAGTGATTTCGGGGCTTTTTCCATTAGATTTGTTAAGCCAGAATGCTTTCGAAAGCTCGGTGGCGTTGCTTTTTTGTTGGTATTTGAAGCTCTGGTTGTGGTTGTAAAAACGGGCTTTGAACTCCGTTTCACAGCTACCGAGGTAGTGCATGGTGCTGTCATCAGATGTTAATGTAGCTTTATATATGATGCACTTTTCGCGGCACTTTCTTTTCAAAGGACAGCTGGCTTTGACTCTGCAGTTGCACGGTGGTGTGGTGTTGTTGGAGTTGGCTTTTCTTTTTAGTGCGGTTTTATTATGCTTGAAAATGAGATTTGCCATGTTGGGCATGCAGCTGTAGCTGAGTTTTACGTTGTTGTTGTTGCAGATCTTGTGCAATCGATGGGTGGGTGGAAAGTTCTTGGTTAGGAGTCGGCGGAATTCTCTCCCAATGTTAGTGTAAACGTGTTCACTATATGGTGGGTTGAACCATATAATTTTTCGTTTTCTAGATCTTCTTTTGTTTGGGTGGGAATTCGTTTCATATTTTATTTCCCTCTTGTGTCCGCTCCTGCGCATGGCTTCTTCATACTCTATGATGGCTTTTGCAAATTCTTCGTGGTTACATGAGAGATTGGAAAGGCGTTTCGCTAGCATAATCGGCAATTGTTTTTTAATTATGGGCGGGTGGTTGGATTGATTGTGCACGTACAATGTAGAGTTATTGGGTTTACGGAATGGCCAGTATTTACCTAACTTTAGATTTAGGGTTACGTCCAAGAAGTTTGTTTCTACTAAATTGGTGTCTGCTGTAATTTTCAAATCATGTTCCTAAAAAATTTTGATTATTTTCTTTCTGGTACGTTCCGCTGTGGGTCCAGATGCGTCCTTCAATACAGCGAGGCCATCGTCTCGGTGGAGGCCGATGTTGTGGGCACCTACCACGTTCGCTTGATTATGGAGCGTGAATAAGCCAACTAGTTCGCATATTTCTGCGCCGTCGAATGATCCCATGGTTACGTCAAAAAGAGAGCCGTCTTTTTTTTTATCCAAGAGCCGTCACTGCTAAATAGCAGTAATTTTCTGCAGTGAAAGATTATATTGATGGTATGGTCATCGATAACTGTAAATTGCTTGGCCTAGTTGATTGCGTTGATAAGCAGCTTCTCTGAGATCGAGGGATAGAAGTCAACCACGTCAAAAGTGAGGAATTTGCATAATAATCAAATAAAATAATCAAAATTTTTCAGGAACATGGTTTGAAAATTACAGCAGACACCAATTTAGTAGAAACAAACTTCTTGGACGTAACCCTAAATCTAAAGTCAGGTTGTTACACAACCTAAATTAAAATTGATACAGTGGTAGGGTGGTTAGAGCGTCTGTTTGTAGTTGGTTGACCTAGGTTGAATATTTTCCTACTGAGCCATTTCACAGGCTTTGAAAACGGTATTCAACGCTTCACTGCATGGTGCGCAGCACAAAAGGAATAGCGTGAAGAAAAACCAAACAAGTTTCCGTATTACGTAGCCTATTTGAATAATACATATAAAGGCATATCCCCATTCTTATATGAAGATATATCTATTAAACATAGGCATAGCATTTTGTTTTGTATGGGGTGGGTTATGAAAGGCATTTTTGTTACATTGCAAAGGTAAAGACCACAGTTAAGGTGATCAAGTTTGCCAGTATTGTTATTTTGCTGCTGATTACCAAATTTTTGCCCATTTTGTAAATCTCTTGAGAGGACGGGAAGGAGCTGATAAAAATCTGCGCGAGAGCACAAAGTAGTCGGGAAAGCTACTTTTACTTATTTCCTGTACTTTGACGCCAATGAGACTAACAAAATCATCTATAACGACATCAAACTATGTTTTGCTGGGTACGGTACTAAAATTTTTTGTGCATTATATCAAGTTGCTTGGTTTTTTATTTTTATGTTTTTGTTGTAAGCACAAAGACAAGAACACAAATATAAAAACAGAAGACAAAGTATAAATGCATTGTCTAAATTAAATTAGACCATTTCTTGTAATGAAATTACAATTTGTTATGTATCTTAGCAATATAGTGTTCTGATATTTTGTGGATTTGATTGCGTAAAAGTGCTGGAGCATATTGGGTTTTGCTTTCGAATATTTACATCGGTAAACCAAGAATCTTGCCGATAAAAGCATCAGGTTGACTAATTGATTATTAACATATTGTGCATGAAATCCAAACAGTTTATGAAAGTTCTTCGAGGGGGCATTAATATGAAATCTTGCCAAAATGCAATCAAATATATCATTCCAGAAACTGTCAACAATTTCGCGATCACAGAAGAAATGTATCAAAGTTTCCAGTTCTTCACGAAAAAATGTGCATAAATTAATTATCAGAAGCAATATCAAGAACGTACAGTTGTATATTAGTAACAATTGATCTTAAATTTAATCTGATTTGAAGTAATCGTAGTTTAGTTTTATTTGTAGCATAGTAATTATTGCCATAAATAGTTGACCAATTAATTGCATCGGATGAAAGTTGCAATATATTACACCATTGTAGTTGTGTTTAACATGTAATATTTTAACTTTGTCTCACAAGAATTTATATGCGGTCTAGCTTGAGCTATTCAGAGAAGCAATCTGTTGTTTTACAGTTTGCTTAAAGTCAAAAAAGGCATGAGAAGGTTCATGAAAGTTACTATTTGTAGCTGCAATCCAGGCCATTGGAATAGTTGAAATGAGTGTAATGTATTTGATAAAGCTCGTGTTATTTCGGATCATGTCAAATGCTGATTTCGATGACATAAATAAGTTTTCTTCATAATATCCAACAACGATGTTAGCCAAAGCTGGATCAAGTGGTAATCCCATAGCTACTCCGTCTGTTTGCTTGTACATGGTGTTATTGAAGCTGAACTCAACTGAGAATGTAGCGTTCTTCATCAATTCAACAAACACGTTCTTAGGAATGAGTGGTTGTAAATCAGAATCGTCGCAAAGGACATCTGAACAGATTTTGATGGTTTTATCAAGGGGAACGTTGGTGAACAAGCTGGACACATCAAAAGAACACATGAAAACATTAGGGTTGATGTCAAGATTTTGCATGTTCTTAGCAAACGTAAACGAATTTGAAATGCAATGTGACGAAAACCGCTCCAACACAGGTTGTAATAGGCCAGCCAACCACTTGCCAAGTTCATGATGGGACGAACATGTCATAGACAGTATAGGGCGAAGTGCAGTGCCTTCTTTGTGTGTTTTGGGCAAACCGTACATTCGAGGTCTTTGCGATTCCGTTGGTTGTATTGCTTCATATATCTATTTCGGCATAAGGTCGGTTTTGACTAAGTCAAGAAACCGCTTCTGAAGGCGCGATTCAATGGTAGCAGTGTTGTCATTGCTGGAGACTGGACCAAGTCTTTTGAACTTTGATTGATCATCAAGAATCTTGTTCATTTTATCGACGTAGTCACTTTTGTTTAAATGTAAAACGCCAGAGCCTTTGTCTGGTTTAGTGATATTGATATCATCATTCTTTCGTTATCTGTTGATTGCACGAAAGCACTTTTTGTGCCTTGTAAAGTCACATGAATCTATTGTGCAAATCGCAAAGACCTGGATCGCAAAACCTGTTGTTTTTGTTGTTGATTACCCGACTCCTTCCGAGGGATGGGATATGTCGGAAGACCATGGAGCCCCAGAAGCCGGGCAACTTCCCAGAGTCTGGACCAGAGGTTGTAGAGAGAAAGAGACTGGCCAAAGAGTGAGTGGCGCAAAGAGCCCGTAGCTGGATAGTGCAGAATCAGATGAGAGATGTCCTGGGACGAGTGTCCACAGGCGTTGCAGGTTGGATTCTCCATTCTGCCAAATCTACAGAGATAAGAGCTTAACAGAAGGCTGTGTCCGTTGCAGCAAAAACGAGAGAGAACACAGCGAGCATGACGAGGGAGCACAAGTTTCTCGGTGGTAATCGAGGGAACCTGTGTGCCGAAGAATTTTGATGAGACAATACGCCTGCAGTCCGAGAAAAGACAAGAGTGGATAAGAGAGATAAAACGAGAGAGACTACAAGGAATTGCAGAGGGTGCAAGTAGCGCTCCCCGTCTGGCCAGATCATCAACCGTGTCGTTTCCCGGGGGAAACGAGTGTCCGAGGACTCACTGTAGTTTAATAGAACAGAAGGAGAGAGAAGACAGTTCCTGCCGTATCTGCCAGAGAGTTTGAGATAAAAGGAAAGATGGAGGAGAGAACTGGATGGCGACGACACAACGAGAGTCAGATAGGAGGAGAAGAGAAGAGAAATGGCAGACCTGTTGGTGCTGCCGAGACCAGCAAAGCGATTGCAGAATGGCGCAGGCTTCAGCAGAAAAACTTGAACATATTGGGCCTGCTGAAAAGTTGGCAAGTATGCCGAAGCCGCCCTTGCCAAAAGCAAAAGGAACAGACCCGTCTGTCCAAAGTATCAGATTATGAGGGAGGAGACAGTCAACGTGGACGAGAGCCGCACATTGGCGAGAGAGAGGGGGATCATAATAAGAGCGTGAAGCGGAAAGGGTAGAACTCCACAATGAAGGAAGGCATATTCCAAGGAGGAAAAAGAGGGCAAGCAAGGAAAGCCTCCCTAGGAAAAGTAAAAAAGGCATGAGAGTGTGAGTGGAGACAAAAACTCTCCAGGACAATCTGCAGAGTCTTGTTTTCACTTCAGGTCTGGCCAAACCTGAAATAGGAAAGAAGGTTGGGAGACAAAGAGACCGCTCATAAAATGACGGAATGAAATGACTCAGGGTGACTCGTAGACGAGGTAAAAAAGTCTCGAAGAGAAGAAGTGGGATAGAGGAGGACGTGAGGCACCCGGTGATGGCGCGACTAGCCGCGCGATGAAGGCGTTCCAATTTGGTAAAATTGGTAACGATTAAAAAAGGAAACCATCCGGGTGAAGCATAAGTGAGAAGGGGCTTAAGAAAAGCTTTATACAGAAGAGAGAGGGAATCCTTAGAGGAGCCCCATGAAGAAGCAGAGATACAGCCTATGGCCTTGAGACGTGGGAAGAACTTGATCTTTAGCGAAGATATATGTTTAGAAAAGGAAAGAGTGTGGTCGAAGGTGACCTCAAGAAAAGTTGGAGTGGGATTGAAACGGAGGCGGGAACCGAGTAAGAGGAGGTTGGGCTGGAGGTTATCTCGGTGGGGATCCACTGAGAAGAAGGAGGCCTCACATTTGCTCGGATTGAGAGGAAGATACCAGTACTCAGACCAGCGCTCCAATCGAATTAGAGCTCCTTGTGTGGCCTCCATCGCAGTAGGGACCGAGAGGGAGGAGAACCAAATGGCCAGATCGTCAGCGTAAAGAGAGCAGCTGACGGAAGAAGGCAGAGAAACTGAAAGATCATTGATGAAGAGAGAAAAAAGTACAAGGCCAAGAACGGATCCTTGCTAAACACCTCGACGGACTCGAAGCGAACGACTTTTGTGATTTTGATAAACCACGTAAGCGCGCCTATCAGAAAGAAAAGATTGAGTCCAACGAGCAAATCAAGGAGGGAGGCTAGCCGAAATAAGTTTATGGAAAAGGGCGGGATACCAGACAGAGTCAACAGCTCTAGAGAAATCAATAGTAGCGAGGATTGTCCGAGAACCCGGGCTGAGTTTGTTAAATCCATTCAAAATGGACTGAGAAAGGAACAGAATTCGATCTAGTGTAGACTTTCCAGGGCGGGAGCCGGCCTGACAGGGAGAGAGAGAATGGAATTAGACTCCACTCCAGAAAGAAGATTAGACGAGATAGAATGATGCATTCAAAAAGCTTTGATACGAAGGAGATGCGAAAGATAGGCCGGAAGGAAGCAGGAGAGTCGAGAGGCTTTCCCATTTTATGGATGAGAATAATGGTAGAGGTCTTCCAGATGGAAGGAAAGGAATGCAAAGTCCAGGAGAGATTGATAGTCTGAAGAATAAAATCCATGCTAGATCGAGGAAAATGCTTTAGCATGGGATAGGCAGCTTTGTCTGTCCAGTGGCAGTGGACGAGTAGAGGTTGGAGGCAGCCGCAAAAAATTCCGCAGGAGAGAAAGGAGAGCAAAAGGACGAGTGAGACTCCTTAGAGCACGTGACTCGGCGGAGCTCGGAGAGGTAGTCTCTGGTTCTGCTACGCAGGGCCTTTGGCTGAGAAACGGAAAAGTGCGATCTCATGTAAGCGGCATAGACCGAAGCTGAATCCCTGGGAGAAGAGCAGTTTGGGAAATTAGGGGAGGAAGAAGAGCCTGCAATTGAGCGAAGAAAAGAGCATACAGTATTTGGGTTTGATTTGGGTAAAAGAGAAGAGCAAGTTGTCTGCCATGCCTCAGGCTTGGCCTTGGCGATGACTGACGAGGCGTGTCGTTGGAGGCTTAAAAGGACAGCCAGGACCAAGGAACGGTGGTGAGGCGGCAGAGGGAGAAGATACAAAATGGGCAGACGGGGAATGAGAGGTTTGAAGATGGAGTGGAGCGGGAGTGCAGCAATAGCTGAGGGGGCCAGATTGTACAGTGGAGGTATACATGTCGAAAGATTCCAAGGAGGGAGTCACAGTGTTACGAATGGGGACACGGCAGGGGGCAGCTCTAGGAGTGAGAGCTGCCAAGAGTTCTGAATTTGGAGAGGGATAGTTGTGAGCACCTTAGATGGACCCATTTGGAGCAGGTGCACCATTGCACTGACTTGCCCCGCCAGGTCGCATTTCCAGCGCACAATGAACAAGGAAAAATGGAGTCAAGGTGGGATGAACGTTTCCGCAAATCAGGAGAAGGAAAAGAATAAGAAAAAAAAGACGGGCAAGAGAAGGGCAGGAGAAGAGAGACAGAGAGAATAGGCGACCGATTTTGAAGAAGCTGTGTGCTGCCCTTCTGGTGTCATTCAGGGGACAGCATAGCGAATAACTGAAGAAGAATGCCCAGGGTAACTGTGACCCTCGGAAAGGCCAACAGCCATTTCTACCCAACCCAAAACGGGGTCGGGGAAAACACTTTGAGAGGCGGCTTTTGATTGGTGCGGGGCAAAGACCTCGAATGTACGGTTTGCCCAAAACACACAAAGAAGGCACTGCACTTCGCCCTATACTGTCTATGACATGTTCGTCCCATCATGAACTTGGCAAGTGGTTGGCTGGCCTATTACAACCTGTGTTGGAGCGGTTTTCGTCACATTGCATTTCAAATTCGTTTACGTTTGCTAAGAACATGCAAAATCTTGACATCAACCCTAATGTTTTCATGTGTTCTTTTGATGTGTCCAGCTTGTTCACCAACGTTCCCCTTGATAAAACCATCAAAATCTGTTCAGATGTCCTTTGCGACGATTCTGATTTACAACCACTCATTCCTAAGAACGTGTTTGTTGAATTGATGAAGAACGCTACATCCTCAGTTGAGTTCAGCTTCAATAACACCATGTACAAGCAAACAGACGGAGTAGCTATGGGATTACCACTTGATCCAGCTTTGGCTAACATCGTTGTTGGATATTATGAAGAAAAATTATTATCTGAAACGCAAAAGCCTCCAACATACTTCAGATATTTTGACGACACGTTTGTCATCTTCAATCATAAAGCTAAAGCAGATGAATTCCTGACCAATCTCAACTGCCTTCATCCATCCCTCAAATTCACCTTTGAAAAAGTGAAAGGAAAATGTCTACCATTTCTTGATGTTTACGTCGAAAAAACAGATATTGGCTTTGAAACCAGTGTATACCGGAAACCCACTTTCACCGGCCAGTATTTACGTTGGAGTCCTTTAGTCTTCTGAAACGTAAAACAAGTCCAATATCTACATTGGTACATCGACCCCTAATGCCTTGCACCAAGCGTAGACTCAATGGAGAAATAGAACGGATCAAGAAAATATTACTGGACAATGGCTAGCCTAAAAACGTCATCATTGCCCAGATCACCAAGAAAAATGCTCGGTTGTTCACCCTCAAGCGATTCGGCCCAGAAATGTGCCCGGTGTACTTAAGGGTGGTCCCTTAGATTGGCAAGCCCTCCACAAACTTGGAAAAAGAAGTCAAAACTGCCGTGGAAAGCTGCTATAGCTCCGTCAGCACTCGTTTGGTCTTTACGTCAAAGCGCATGCTGCCTATGGTCTGCAAGGGTGTCCTACCTATCACTCAGAAAAGTTCTGTCATATATGATAATAAGTGCCACTGTGATAGTTGGTACGTAGGGCGAACATCTCAACGGCTACAGAATCGCATCAAGCAACATGTCCCGCAATGGTTAAGACAACAATTGACCCGTCCAGGTCGATCTCAACCACACAGGTCATACAAACGAAACGACACCAAACCGGATTGTAACTCTGCCATTGGTCAACATCTTTTAGAAAATGATCAATGTACATTAAACTATGACAACAAACGGTTTTCAATCCTCGCCACAGCACGCAGCTCTTTCCACCTTGATCTCATAGAGGCTGCTTATATCAAGACTCAGCGCCCGGCTTTATGCAAACAGAAAGAGTTTGTTTACGTTCTCAAACTCTTTCGATAATTGCGGCGTTCTTATTTGGCCCCCTGCTGTGCTTTCTCTGACTTTCGCTATTGCGAAATCTATCTTTGGCGCGCTTTACTATACTAGCGCTATCATTGGCTTGTCTTGATTGCCTAATGTTCAAATTAACCACACAAAAGACTTACTCACTCTAGATCTTCCCATTTGACGTGATGTTGCCACTGATGAGAGCGTCACGAAAAGCTTATGGCCCAAACAGCTTTTTTCAAAGGCATATTATAAAACGAAGAGTTAAAATTAACTTCTTTCTAATTATAGTAAGTGAGGTTTCACGAAATGCAATAAATGATTTTTCTCAGCCGTCAAACTGATACCAACCTAAAAAGTAATTTGTGATATACCCACCAGCCAACCCGGTTGATAAACAGAAAAATGAATCTTTACTATTGCAAGCTAGGAATATCATTGTTGGGAAAAACCAAGTAAGTCGATGTAGAGGGTTAGTTGATACATTGATATACCATGTTTTCAATTCCTTTGCTGCTTGACGCAACCATAAAGACATTTTCTTTTGCTGATTTTGGTGACCATAGTTTGGTGGAGTTAACTGTGGAAAGACTATATCGCCATTCAGATATACATTCATTGTTGTGCAAAAATTAACTAAGATTGAGAGCACACAAATGTAAACACTGTGCAAAACCAATATCAATCAACTTGCAAGTTTATATAGTAATGTTTGGTTATTAGCACTAAATGACCAAGTTAAACTTAAAAAAACTTAATCACAAGAGGCCTTATGTCATTAACAAGCACCCATTTTATTTAAATGCCATTGCATTTATGGCCCGCGCGCCTTAAGTTCGCGGTCCGCCCGCAATTTGCAGATCCCTAGCATACACATTTCGGCGTATATTGAACTAATGTAGTGTAGGCAACACAGTCTGCTTTACTTAGATGAAACAGCAAACATTTAAAGCAGCTTTTTCGCCAAATGGAAAAATTTGAGTTACTTCTCGTTTTAGCACTTTTAAAGTGCAATGCATTTTGTTAGCACAATTTTCTTCGATGACAACTGTTTTGGAATAAAGAATAAAGATAAGAGCTTAACATACGCTTCAGGTAGCTGAATCTGAAGACTGCTTGTTGTGTTTAGTCATTCTGTCTCAGCTGACTTATCAAAATCACGAAGAACTACAAATTCACAAGCTTTCTCTGAAACATTGAAACCGAATCTCTCTCTACTAAAGTTATCTTCTAGTTGGTGCTCAAAACTATTAAACCCAAATAATGTATGTTGTGAATAATATCAAAATTTACTAACAGTTGTTAAGTCTTGATCAAAGTGGTGCAATTTGCCGCATGTAAGGAAGAACAAATATAACCAGTATGTTTGATCAAAAAATCAAAGTCACCCAGAAGCAACAACAATCGAAAAGATTTGAATTCGAATAAGGGAAGTGTGTCACGGTTACCATCGCATTTTCCTACTCAGCAGCCAACTTGAATACATGTAATAGTAAATAAATTAAAATTATCGCCGATGCTTTTAAAAGTGTCGCCAATTTATGCTTTTGTATAGGCGATACGGGAAAACAGAATATATGGATACCGATACCCGATTGGCCTACTCTTGGGCAATGATAATTCAATACGGATACCGATACAAATGTAACGAGCAGCACTCTCGCCGATCATGTATTTAGATGCTGTCCATTTCTGGTTTTTTACCGGTATCTGTTATTGGTGTCGACACAATAATTGTCCTTCCTTCTTTCTCCTTTTTTATCTGTCTTTTTTAGGATCCCCTCTTGGATTCATTTTGCAAACAAAAACAAATCTGTTGTGATTTAAGCTCCGCATTTTTATTATTGTATGTCTTTTACACTCGCCTGATGAGAACCAATGAGGTCGAAACTGGCCCCGAGTTTTTGACATGTTGAAATAGATTGTTACATTGTACAGTACGATGTTGCTAATTGGTTTTGAGCAATTTTGTATTGATCATACGTCGATCCTTGATAGAGAACCATTGTATTACCGGTAATTTCAAAAAACAAATAATAACAAGGCTTTGAACTCTGCGGTCTAATTCAGGTAAGTAAAATTGTCCCCAGCCTGCGCAAAATTTGTAAACCCAGGTTGTACAAAACGCCAATAGTAGCTTGCATATTTTGTGTAGCCCTTTATTGGTAATTTTCAAATGTCTATTTGGATATAAAACAATACATTACAGATAAGCAAATAGTTTTAGAGTTTATCAGTGAGTTTGATTTACACTATTTATACTCATGGATTGGGATCGGAGGGAGAAAGATGCAACTGCTCACCTACTCTTTTACTAGGTGCAGGGCAGGATATTGGACTTGCAGATATTATTAGGCAAGTCCAAGTTCTACTCAAAATTTTAAACACAAATCAGTAATCTCTTAATTCCTTGAACACGAATTTAAAATACAAATTAGTAAACTACCTTTATCATTATGAAAACAAAATACTGGTATAAAGGAAAATACATTAGATACGAGTGGGTAATCGAGGTAAACGCAGTTGAAAGACGTGTGCGGCATTGTTCCGTCAATCATTATGTAGTTTTTCTCAGCGTTTTGACTTCATAAAGCGTAGTCGCTTGAAAATGTGACGCAAGGACTTCATAAGCAACTTCCTTCAAAATTTAATGATATTGTGATAAAGAACGAAGTGATCTCGTGATGTTTTGTTAGCAGTTTAAGTAAATTATAGCTTCAAATTTAGACCCCTACAGCGAACCGAAAAAAAAGCTTTTACGGAGAAATAGTAGACAGTTATAACCCGGCTTCTTACAGACTACTTCTAAAGCCTTCGCTTTGTTGCTTTGTCGTTCTTGGTTCTTTGCCCTGTGGTTAAATAAGGCCACATGTTTGACTCATATATATATGACAGGTGCATCTGCTCATATTGACCACACGTATTTTTACTATTGTTTGTCAAAACGTGAACGTGGCGAAACGAATAGTGATATGTCGTTTTAATCTGATTATGCTTTGGATTTCTGTTGGGAACTGCGTGTTGGTTCCCCTGTTTGATCGTTGATAAGGCTGTGTGGCAGCCTTTATTGTAGTGGAATTTTTGTTCTGCGCACACTAGGCGAAGCTGGGCATATTTGAAAATAAAAATTGCAACAAAACTTCAACCGTTTCCAGTTTTGGTTTAACGAAGCAGAAAGGATCCGTAGAGCTAATATTGCTAGCCCTGCAAAACAATTGGAATGGCTCAGTGCTAACGAACGACGGTACGCTTGGCGTGGGAATCAAAGAGTTAAAACCTATGGGGCGCCATTTGTTCACCGCTTATTACACATGTTTTAGGAAAATATTTATAAATAAATCAAATCGATTTATTTCAATACACAAATCGATTTGATTTACAAAGTAGCATACGGGCGTAAAGGGCATTAACAATTTATTAAAATGAATATGCCAGGAAACAATAATGAGTATACCACCCAACCAATTTAGACGAGACCATCCCTGGACGCGTTTCGTCCTTTTGGACTCATCAGCAGGGCCCGTCTCGTCACAAGCAAAAGTAATCCATTCATTAACGTTATCCTTAAAAAAAAATTCAACTATGCACATGCAGAAGCACTGAGACTTCAACCGACGACGTATTGCGTTGCTTAACAGGGCAAGTTGACAAAATTGATTGATTTTGAATCAAATCAAATCAAATTGATTCAAAATCAACCAATTTTGTCAACTTGCCCTGTTAAGCAACGCAATACGTCGTCGGTTGAAGTCTCAGTGCTTCTGCATGTGCATAGTTGAATTTTTTTTTAAGGATAACGTTAATGAATGGATTACTTTTGCTTGTGACGAGACGGGCCCTGCTGATGAGTCCAAAAGGACGAAACGCGTCCAGGGATGGTCTCGTCTAAATTGGTTGGGTGGTATACTCATTATTGTTTCCTGGCATATTCATTTTAATAAATTGTTAATGCCCTTTACGCCCGTATGCTGCTTTGCCAATTAGTTGCAAGGTTTACAATTTCCATCTTCGCTTATAATTTTCAAATCGACTTAATTTACTGGGAAATGCATATAATATAAATGCATTTGTCAAAAGTTTTATGAAAAATAAATGCATTTGTTTAAATGCACAAATCAATTTGATTAATCGTGAATAGATATGTCACTCAACCGTATCACTCTTTAAAGGAAATTTATTGCTAACATCGTTTTTTGAACATATTTGGTCATTGGACCATCACGTGACAGATTTGCGATAGATTGGTTTGAAATGAGCGACAGGCGCGACGCAGTTAAGAATATCGAAGCAGGTGGTCTGCTGAAAATTGAACTACAAACAGCTAGGGTCCGAGTCTCTTACTATACGAGGATGACTCCCGGAAGCAAAAGTGCAACATATTCTGTGTAGGTTTATGCTGTTAGCCAATGAACTCAGTCTGCCAGTTTCTCGCAGAAAATACTTGTAAAGCACTTATGAAGAAATGTCCAAGATAGGTACTTATGAAGAACTTATGTCCAAGATAGGTTAAGCTAGCGTTCCAGTTGTTGTTTAAGGTAATCTGCCTCTGCAATTTTCAAGCCAAAGGTGAAGCTGAAGTAATTTTTGAATACCAACATTTCTATGGCGATTCTTTAAATTGTAAACAAAAAAATTTGGGATTGATCAGCACTCATTCATCTATATTAAGTTTCCAAGATGCTTGTAATGCTGAAGCTTAAGAAACCCTGTCTATTGATATCGACGAAAATATAATGCAAATACAAAAGAAAAGTTAAGTATACTAATACTTGCAAGTTAAGTATATTCTCACGTCAACTGTCAAATACAAACACTTATTTGCTGCATTTTGTGGAAAAAAGTAAAGTTTGCATTGTGGCAATGCAGCGTCACATCTGTGCTGAGAGTTGTGAGCTTAATACTACATTTGCCCAATGAGTAATTTCTATTTAGCTGTTCTCTTTTCAACTAAGCTTAATTAGTTGCGTGCATATTTGGTTTTAGTTTAATTTGTATTTGGTTTCAGTTTTGATATCGCTATCAGTATATCCTACACGGGGTGTCAAATATCTATGTTGACATTTGATGTAGGAAATTGCTCTACCTTGGCTTATCAATATTGCGTTGCTTTGTCGTGTCACGTGATTCGTGTTCGCATTTATGAATGTTCGCATTGCTTATGATAATTATTACTGGTCAATCATCCGCTTCGCTCATACTTTGATTCAAATTGCTGCTGCTTTGCTTTCTTGGCCCTCATGGCCAATTCCATTAATATATTTATTGAGCGTCATACTGAGTAAGGAATTGATTGAAGAATATTACTGTATAACAAATAACCAACTCACAACACTAAAAACCTTAATTTTATAGCATATGCCGCTTTCACAGCAGGTCACCATGAAAAGTGAGACGTTTGCGCGATAATATCTAACACTGCAAAGCTCTACCAGTAACTAATATGCCTACATGCAAGAAAAAATACCTAGTTGACTGTTTCAATGCTGCCAATATTATTAGACATTACGCGATAAAAAAGAAGTTATTTTTCATGAATTGCAAAAAAAGGATATGTTTGGAAAAAATAATTAAGACTGATCTGTGCCATTGACACTTCACAACATGAACATCATCTGACAAATGAAACAATCATTCTTAAAAATTTTATTTCTTAGGTTTCCATTAGTTATTTTATTCGACACGTTTAATAACAAAAAGCCAACAAATAAAAGTAAAAGAATAAATGCATCACAGTCAAAGAATTAAACAAATCACAATCAATTTACTTTAAATTAACGTAGTCTCAGCAAAACGTGTTCTTGTACTCGCCTGAGGGACACCTTTGATAATCGGCTCCATCTTGGACTGAGCAAGGCGAATGTCAATGAATGCATTGAGGCGATTTCAAAATTGTGTTTCTACGGACGCCAGATTACAATATCCAGCTTCGCAAAGGTAGGTAGTTGCAAATTGAATGAGAATTACGGAAGCCTTCTTGCTGAGTAGTGGGTATGAATTATGAAGAGACAACCAAAAGCTGGAGTTGTCAGTTTTGTTATTAAATGCCAGCTTCATCGTGTTCGAGACTTTGAACTCTGCCAACTCCTCTGCTTCTTCGGAATTAGGGTCAATTTCAGTCACTGTACCATGAAATATGCAACGTGTTGTCGTTGAAATGTGATTAGAATTCAGCAGAGACGATTTCAAGATGCTCTATGATGTAAGTTTTGATGTTATCTGCCAAATCAATCCTATTTATTTTCAGGCGCTTTTTCAACAAAGGAAACAAGGCAATGCACTCTGCCTAGATTCGCGCTTGCCAGAATTGGGGACGAGGGCCCCGTTTGAGAAACCTGTCCTACGCTTTTACAGCAAAATCTATACAGTAATATGCCTTAGCCTATATCATTACACTTTTCCATTGATTACCGGTAATGCTTCGTATGAATAGCAAATGTGCTAAAAAGAACTCAGAGGCTTGCTGTTTATTGTTCAATTTGCAGCAGACCACCTGACTCAAAATTTTTAACTACGTTGCAGCTGCCCCTCATTTTAAACCAATCTATCGCAAATCTGTCACGTGATGGTCCAATGACCAAATATGTCAAAAAAAGCGGTGTTTGCAATACATTGCCTTTAAAGAGTGATATGGTTGAGTGACATATGCATTTACGACTAAATCGAATCGATTTGTGCATTTAAACAAATGCATTTATTTTATATGCATTTGCCAGTAAATCAAATCAATTTGTGCATTTAAATAAATAGATTTGATTTAATTATAAATGTTGTCCTAGAACATGTGTAATGAGCGGTGAACAAATGGCACCCCATAAAAGCCTGATGTTGCCGCACCATAAATGTCTTTTATGAAATGTTTTGATAAACTTGCAGTTAATGCACACATAGCCTCTCGTTATTTCTTCAAGCATCTCGTAGCTGAAAATGTAAGTACAAATGATAGTTAAAGGTTCTTAATTTCAAGCTTGCGGAATAAAAAGGTAAAGACTATATATTTTTCTGGGGTAATGGCGCAATGGCGATAAGAGTTAGGTTGGGGGAGGTGTGCTTATGTCATCACACTATGAATACCAATAGCGAGCTGTTTTTTGAGGTTATAAAGTTTTGACAAACCCGTGATTTGAATTTGAATTTTGCACTACAAAAAGAGTATTTGGGATTTTTTTAGATGATTTCCAAACAATGGTTTACTTGTATGTTTGGTTTCCACACATACGCAAAAATCTTTTCGAGAATTAACTTTTTGAAGCTCTTGTCATGCCTTTCGGAAGGGGATTATTGCTTTTTTCCATATTTGAATGCGCCACTGCCCATTTAGCACACATACCTCGTGAGTTGAACTGGCCAGACCCACGCCTGCGTATTCAGGATTCTATTTGAATTAATAGGGTACTCGGAACTTATTGCTTTGACTATCCTCCACTGACCCACAACATCTAGATCACACAACTCAATTGAAAACAGAAAATAGCTCGTAATAGTCAAGAGCCAAGTAATACACACACTATAGATCAATTTCACGTGACATCATCACCACTTGCAGCACCCTTCAAAGTTTTGCTGGAGGACCAACAACGCATTGATAGCATAGAACTTCAATGTGGGCTTTTGTAATCAGTTCATTTTGTTGACACTTTATCACTTAAAGTTGTGATTCTTTTACGGAAATTGCAAAGTTGATAATGCAGCTAAATATTAGGACACTAACTGTTAGCTCAAGTGCTAAAAATAAAAGACTTTTAGGCTATACGTGGTTAGCTAAATTAGGACAGTAGAATCATCAATTATCTAATTTGAATTTTGCAACAATCGTAAGTAGGCAATTGTGTTGAGACTTTCTTTTAAAAAATTATTTCAGCACCTTCGAGAAAAGGGTTTAACTTAATGTCATTCCTAAAAAGTCCGTTTTCAGCTTAACATTTTACTGTTTTTTACTAAAAAAGCGTTCATTTTTCTCGTGGTGGAACAAATTGGTTCATCAGTTCTCTCAAAAAATAAAACGCGAATCAGGATCCTCGCAACACCCCCAAAAACTGGCTTGTTTTGTGGGCGTAAAACTGATTTTGTATGGGGTGGAGGAAAGACACTTAAGTTTTTCTGCGTGACTTTTTGGCTATATTCAGCTCCAAACAAGCGTAAAGACCATTTTTCAGTGCATGACCTCCCCAACCAAACTTTTCCGTAACGAGTCTAAGAACCCAGCTTTAATGGAGATTATCTATAAATTGATATCGGTAATTCAACGTGGAGCTTCTACACGTAATCTGTTACATTCTGCTGTTTTCGGTATTAGAACAGTTGACGATCGAATTCTGCAGTTTCTATGCTCTAAATCTCACAAAAAACATTTTATTAATAAACATCAAGTTATCATCAACAAGATAAATACAAACAAAATCGAAGAAAAGAAAAAGACCAAATCGTTAAACATAATTGAACTAAAAATTTTAATATGAGACCATTAGAACAGTAAGTTTATCAGCTCTTCAAATTAAATTCAGAGATGACATCACGACCAGGATTGTTGAGAGTAGAGGGCCTATGTTTAAAACCAGCATAAATCCTATCATTGCGAGCTTCACATCTGTGCACTTTGCAATGAAATTGATCTGGGCTCAATCCGTAGGTCCACCTCAGTGACATTCCGAGCAAAAATTAAAATAGTATGATAGAACAATTTAAGACGAGGGAGATAGAACAAGCCGAGTTTCTCGTATAGCATTGACGTAGACAACACGAAACAAAAAATGTTGATCACACGTAAGCTCTTTCAAAGTTGAGTTATCGGTAACTGCGCAGCGAGAATTTACACTCGACATAATTGAATTTTAACTAGCAAAAGTGTTGGTCGAGTACGATAAAGCCGAAGACATGATACGCTCATAAGAAAAACAAACCCACACACCATGCAATAATACAAGTTTTCAACAAACAGTATGAATATAAAACTATGCTATTTAATTTGACACTATTTATATCTTTACGTGTAGCAGCAGAAAAAAAGCATAAAATATGTGCGAATGTTATGGTCCAGATTCAGATTTTTTATGCACAATTTCGATAATGAATATAGAAAAATAGTACATAGAAACAAAAAACAAAGCACTTCTTTTTGTTTTTCTGTGGTCTTGGGCAATCCAATCTACTCCACCACAGCTGTATGACTAATCACCAGGAATCAGACAAAGTCAATGATTGAATAGGTTCATTTCTAAAAGTCATGGAATCATGACGACACCATTTCTGGTAGACCCTGAAAAGTTATATCTATCAGCTTTGCTTTTCATCAATACTTACACCGCAAAGACGACAATGCTAGTAAATAAAAATTGCTGATTTCAAAAGTTAACTACTCAGTATCTCAGAAAGTTACACAAAAAGCTCATGATTAATCAGTTATATGGATACGAAAATGACCGCTGATTAAGGTAACTGCTGCATAAGTGTCATAAATGAGCAAAAAAAACAACCGGTACAAAGCAGTCCTTGTTTAAACATAATAGTCTTTTTGAGAACATTTTAAATAACATAGCAATCACGTCGTTGTTACATTATAGTTTTGTTGTTGCACTTCAGAGTGGCAAAGATCTAGCCAGATTTTACATTCAATCAAAAAGATAACATGCCTCAAGGTAGCAACAATGGTTTATAGCATCAAACTTACATAGTGCAGTAGCTCTAGTAGGGTACAAATGTGTCATTTAATTCTTTCACAGTACTTACCAGTGTATAAAATCTCTTCCAACTGGTTTTGATTACAAGTAATGTTGCATTCCAAAATTTCTTTACAGAAACTACATAAAACAAACAAGAGAAAAGATAAATGAATCTTATTCTACACAGCTGTCCTCAGAAATGGAGATTTAGTCTCAACTGAAAGTGGATAATGCCAAATGAAGATTAAGTGCTAGTGATTTATTAAGCACTATAAAAAATAGATTTAGTCTCCACAAGCTAACTACTTATATATCTAAATTATAACTTTCAGATTGCAAATATAACAGCAAAAATATATTTAAGTAACACACAACCACAAAAAATCAGCTCCGTTGCGAAAATGTTTGTGAAAAAAATATGAAACCCAGGGTATTGGCTGTACCTGTGGGCCAATTAATATTGGTTTGTTAAAAAAAACGGTAAAGTAAAATAGAAAATTTTACTCAAAAATTATCACCAACATCTTATGGTACCATACAGCAATCTATTACATCATTTTAATAACTCAGAACCAGTTTTGACCTTATTGGATCTCATTATACGGGCGTAAAAATCACTCAATAATAAAAATGCTGAAAATTGCTACCTAGCAACTTCTATATTTTGTTAAAACAACAAATTCCATAATCAAGAGTGCACCTTTGTCTTACATTTTCAGAACCTGTCTTTAGGTATTGCATTCATTTAAATAAAAAAAATCATACAGTTTAAAAAATAGATTGCATATTTTAATTTAGTTACTTTCAGATAGTGGAACCAGTACTCAGTTATCTTCTACTGTTTGTTGCTATTATACTAAGCACAGGATCCAAAAGCAGACATTTTGTTTAGCAGCTCAAAAAAGTATCGCAATTTCTTAAGATCAACAGCATTAATAATTCGTTCACATGATCTGAAACAAAAAGTTACGTGTGACTAGCTAGAAATATATTTTTAACCATGTAATGAGTAACAGATAAAGTTTGATTAGTAGGCAAAGTTGAGTGGTAAGTTTAAAAGCAACACTCTACACCATGTCAAAAGAACTTTGATGTGTTTGCTAATCTTTGCATTATAAGATGTGTGTAACTCATCTTTTACATTTCTTTTTATGTTTGAAAGCCACTTGACTTAATTTTTGAACAGCTGAAAGATATATGTTCAAGCTGCTTTCCTTTTTAGCTTCACACATAATGATTTTAGGCATCAAAAAAATCTAGTTGTTTCTTTGCTAGCTTTGCTAGCACATCCAACAACGGCACAAAAAAATGCCAATGTTATATTCTATCCCTATTGAAGCATAGAAGATGAACCATTAAGTTTACAATTATAAGCCCTTGGTACATTAATGGGGGCTATACTATTCTTTTGTTGGTGCGACAAACGTTTAGTCAAAAGAAATGTAACCTTTTAACAAAATTAAATCGAAATTTGCTAAATTTTTGTGATGAAACCTGCCTCTGGTAAATAAAACTTTCCTAACAACCATATCTTTCTAGTTTTCTTAAATGATTGGTTTGCTTAGTATAACTTCACATTGTGAAAACTAAACTTTGGTCCTCTAAGACATTGGTTCTCAAAGTGCTCCGTACTCCGCGAGAGAACCCTATCAGCTCCGCGAGCTATTTGTTTACTTTTGTTTTTATTTTTAGAAATTTATTGTGGTGCTCCGTAAATAATGGTCAACCTCTTCATGGGCTCCACAACACCAAACGTTTGAGAACCACTGCTCTAAGACTTCAAATATTTTCACAACAATTGGTGCACACAATTTATGACGTTAATGCGTCTTATCTACACTCAATTTGCCTAGTTCAGTTGATTGTGTATCGCAATATGTGATATATTTATTCACATTTGAGATCACATTTGAATTTAGTCTTGTAAACGTTTGGTGGGAAGGCATACTGACAATAACATTGCAAAGTCGTCCACACGGCGTTTGATGCATCTTCAAACATCAGTTCAACAACGGACAATGAAAGCAATTTCGTAAAGGCGTTTAAGTAGGTCAAACATTGGCGAAATATGAATTACCGAACATGCATTAATTGTCACCCAGCGCATCCCGGGATGTAAAAAACAGTTTTTAGGGTGACATTTTTCGTTTTTATTGTGTTTTTAAGCTTTGAGATGAATGTGATAATGTTCATGTCATACTGGTAAGTGGTATATGGTAGTGACAGTATTCTATACTAACAAATATGCGTTATATACGTATAGTGCTCTTCTGCTATTTTTATCAAAATAAAGCGCTATCTCATTTCATATTTTATTCATGCGTTTTTAGAAATGAAAATCAGGAAAAATATTGTGCTAAAATTAATTTTTGTTCAAGTTAAACAAGAAAAACATTTTACAACCACTTTTTAAAAACATAAACAAGTTTCAAAAAAACGAGGGCAAAAGAACAACTCTCATCTTTTACCAGTTTTTTTATGTTTTTGTAGAGTAGTTATTCACGAGTTTTGTTAATTAGAAGAATTCATAGAATGTTTGGTGATACTTCTGAGGCGTTGTTGGATGACATACAGAATGCACTTGAAGTTAAGCCTAATACTAATGATGAAGATCGTGTCAATATTAATAACTTGTCCGCTATTTTAGCTAATCCGGAGGAAGAAAGTTTATGTGATCTACCGAAACATCAAAGGTGTGCAGCTCACACTTTGAACCGTATAGCTACTGTGAGCTTGGAGAAAGCTTTCTCCAACAGTAGCTACAAAAGGTTCAACTGCTCCGCATTTGGCAAAGCACTTGCTTTATGGAACAAGCAACAGAGATTTGTCCCTTAAAAATTAAGTAGTCAGGTTAGTAATGATCGATGTAAAATGTGTTTAGGCTTTTTTTAGTTATTGACAACTGTTTTTTCAAGAGTTCTCAAGCCTCAGACGTGATAAAAAGTGATGTCGGGAAATTACTTGTGATTCCAAATCTACCAGATGGACCTGTGTTTATCATGCGACTGCTTGTTTGGGAATCCACAGAACCAGCCTATTATGCGTTTGTAGAAAATTGGAATTCCGCTTTTTTACAATCAGTACGTTGGTCACTGATTATGTGTTAATGATATTAAATTAATGTTTAAACTATAATGAAATATTACTGAAACATCTTTTTAGCTGATTTGGGGGTTTTGCGAAAATACAAAGCTGTAATGAGTCTGATTGCTGCTGTTTTTGATATCGTAGAAGATAAAGAAATGACATACATGGGCCTCTTATTAACCACAATAGCAAGTTTGTTGTTTGCTTTTGCGGCAAAAACAGACGCAGACTTGGAATACTGAGTTCCACTTCTTGAAAGCATTGTGCAAAAATTGAAGGTGAGACGCGCAATTACAACTTTTGTTTGTATATCCCCTTCAGTCACGATATAGTATTTTTTGCTGAAAAATTTTCATTTTTTGTCCTAATGATCTTTATGGGGAACTGTCAACCCAGGATATATTCTTTTTTAATTTTCTTATTAATTATACAAATTACGTCATGCGTACAATTGTTCGCATTGTGACTGATTGAGGTACACAATTGTGCTCTCAATGACTCAATCATCCAGAAAGCATAATTTCTTTGAGCTTCATAGGACATAAAAAAAGTGAATTTTTTTACGTAAGAGAATTTATTTTCCCAATGACACACAACAATTACAGCAGTCTGATTTCATGTAATAATCTTGATTTCACACAGCAGTTTGTTTCCGCACATTTTCTCAACCATACTTCATATCTTGTTCATCTTGCAGTACTCAACAAGATGTTGTTTACTTCTTGTGAAACCTTATAAAACAATTTTTGCTCTTATTTAAGCAGAGAAAAACATTGTACTTGACACACTTGACCCTGCTTCGATTTCCACAACCTTCCAACTTGCAATATTGCTCTAGCCCATCAACACAATCTGGCCAATGACCAAAAAATCGTACCGCACATCCTGCACTGGCATGATTGTTTTCTTTGCCCTTTTCTGAGGCGGAGAAGCAAGAGATCAAGCCTTGTGCAGCTTTGATCTTGGCCTGTCTGCAGATCTAGCAAGTACTGTTGCCATTGTCAAAGCACGACCGACTTCATTTTGGAGAGCCAATAAATCGGAAATATTTCACTTTAGTGTACCATGTTCAAGCTCAAAATCACAATACTCCAGCCAAGAATTGGCAACAGCCAGATCTAAGAAATAAAAAAACATATGGACAAGCCACTTCCTGGTTTTTACTTTGATTCTGTACAGAGAAATAAGATAATCAATTTTGTCCAACCCACCCATGTAATTGTTATATACACCAATAGAATGGGGACGGTCAATCATGATATGTTTCTTGGCAGACTCGCTCCAACGTCTTACTTGATCAATCGGCTCAGCACCTGCAAAAGTTGAGGCAATTGTCACAACTCCATTGTCAAGCCAGCGACTGACACAAATGTCTTGTTCAGCTGTGACCTTAAAGTTAATTCCACCGTAGATCTTAAAAGCCGTAGCACTGTAGAATTTAAAGCCGTAGCACTCAGTGATTTCTTCTTTTTTTTCCCTTAAGTTATTTTGCCAAAGAAGATGAGCTAGTACTTGGTATTGTGTCGGGCTCATCAGTATCACTGAATCCCAATTCAGAAGTTGATGATGACTTATTTGGCTCCGGAACATACTCAATATCATCATCTTTATATTTGTCGTCGGTGCTTGAAAGATCTATATCGGATCCATCCAACTGGGTCAATGTATCATCCACGGATATATTTTTTCGTTTCTTTTGGTTTTTGAGCAATATTGAAACACAAATAAAAAAAATTCTTTTTACTCTTGTAAATTACCGAAGTTAAATTACGAATTCCTATATTAAGCAAACTTAACGGCTCAAAATTTTAGGTAATCTTAAACTAGGGTAGCTTTTGTCAGTGCAAGCAAACCTATTTGGTAAAAGATAGAATTTTGCCCAAAACTCAGACAAAAACATATAACAAAAAGCGTCGCCCATAACTATAGGATACCGTATGAGATTAGTATTATTCCATAAACAAATGGGGCATAATTGTATTCAGGAGTTACATTTTTTCAACAAGTATTGTTGCATTCCATTCACACCACGCGTTTAGGCTAAAGTTGAAGTGGGACACATTGGGAACAATTGTGCTAAGTTTTTTTTCAAAAATTTTCTAAGATAATATCTACCAGTTATATACCTAAAAAAGTACTCTATATAATACCTGAGTGTTACTAATCTATTCTATCTACTTCGTTGCCAATTATCTTCTCACATATTTTCAATAATTTCACTTATTTTTACTCACCTTTACCACGTGCATACATTTTGGAATTCATCTTGTTCAAATGACAACCAATGGCTCCAGAACCTTGATACCACAGATCAAATCTAGTTTTTAAATTACCCAGTTGAGTCCAATTGTACCTTCGACAACTAGAATAGTCCACTGTAAAGCGTGCGCATAGGACAAGCATTTTAAGTAGTGGTACAATCGTGTACCTGGTGACCGAAGGGGATATAAATAGAAGACATCGTTCTGCAAATTAATTTTCTTTACATTTTTATTTACTTTTTTACCTAAGAGCGATCGATTGTCAATATTAGTATGCCACAAAAGATCTATCGGTGTGTCGCGATAATTTTGAAAATAGTTGTAATCAAGCAACGAGGTCGCTAGAATGGAACTCTATCGTTATATGAGCTGCAGTCATTGCACCAAACTGTTGGCTATATTTGAACAATTTTGTGTCGCAGAGAAAGGGTGAGAAACGCTGGTCCATATAGCAGGTAGTAGTATGCCTACAGTCACTAGCATTTTTTGTAAAAAACCTCGCCTCCAGCTGGAGGGACACGGTGTCCAGGCCTGTTATAGTGATTGCCTTGATATAAACTCACTCAAAAAATTAATCAAGTATTACACAGTCGCTAGTTACCTAAAAAATTAAAAAAAGTTTTTGAACATACACTCATCACAAAATCAACAGTATAAAGCTAAATTTTCAAAAAGTCTAATGAAGAGGCTAGATTGCAAAAAGATGCTACAGGGCGAAAAAAGGCTAAATTGGCAATACTGAAGCTCCTCATTCCAAAAGAGTTTAACAAAAAATTTCATTTTTCAAACGGCACTTTTCCTCTCTTTGGTTTTGGCATCCCTCCACATTCACACACAACCACCATGCTCACTCGTCAATCAATTATTTTATTCTGCATATTTTGACGTAGTTTATTTTACCCAGTTATTTAAGAAGCAAAAAGCAAAGCCTAATGTTTTTATTTTATTTCGAAAAGGGTGGCATGAAAGCCTTCAACAACTAGCAAGGATTGAATGCTAAAAATGCTAAAAAGGGAACGACTTCTCCAGCCGCTTGCCTGTCACCAGCTGCACCAAAATTTTAAGTGTTTTTAACCGGTACGCTAGATTTCATGAACGTTTAGAGACTTTATTTTTTGATGAATGCGTTTGAAAACGTAAACAGATAATGCCAAAGAATTATGCTTGTGAGAAAAAGTAGTCAAAATGTACCCAAGAACTAACTTTGTCTTACAATTGCAAGTTTGTTAGGTCAAGTGGGATAATTGCACAACTATAAATAAAACATGATGTATAGCAACCAATTTTTGATCAACCGTTATAAACAAATCCTTAACCCAAATTGATTAGAGTCACATGTTGCTAGAAAGCAAATTTATTAAACTTTTCAAGGACAGTAATTGTTAGTACCTTATAACTTTTATATATTAAATTTACCTGTCTTTACTCAGCATACCACTTTTTGGGAAGGGTAGAAAGTTACAACACCGTTGTTAAAGTTTAGTGGTTTTAGTGCAAAAACTAATAGTAATTTACATGTCATATGTTATCAACATTACTTTAAAATACCCTTTTATTTGGTGAATAAAGTTTGAAAATCGGTTGAAAAATGAGGTCACAAATCAGTTTTTAAGTAAAGTGATTATGTAAAGGTGTAGCAATTAGTGAAAAAATCATCTTACTATGATCGCTGTTAGCAAAAGGCAGTGTTAATCGTGCCAGACAGCGCTATGACATCATAGAGCGAGTTGCAAGCGCGCGAGAAAAAAGAGAAGAAACAAGCTTTGAAGACTTAAAATGTTTAAATAAAGAATTGCACGTTACATTGTCAATGAAGCTTAATATGTTGTAGAGTTGCTTTTATCAAAATCACCTTATTAGTATCTACTGAAAAAGCATTTAATCGTGTTCCTACGACCAGTAGTTTTTGACATTATACAGCTAACAAATTGTGCAATCAAGCGTTGATTGTGACGTCATCTTAGACCCCAAAAGGATAAAATTTGTTGTAAGGTGACAGGTTGGATGCTAGCTTTCGTTTGAGCACAAATCTGTTTTGCTTTGTGAAGAAATGTAATTAAAAAAAAAACTATCTTTACCCTTATTACACTCACCCCGAGGTGGTGATTGACCGTGCCAAGTTATATGTTTTTACGCCCAGTACTTTCGTAAGAGTTAAAGCTCACTTACGCACGGGCAGACAGAATCGCGCTTTATATACTACATGAATAGGCCTACCTGGCTTTAGGCACATAAAGTTACTGTTGACGCTTTTCTTAAGGGATGCTAACAGGTTTACCGGAGTAACAGATTTCTCTTTTTATAATAGTCTTTAACGCGGAGTTTTAAACGATTTTATTTTGTGAATACGATAGAATTTGTTTTGAAAGAAAATTTAAATGCGAAGATAAGTATATCAGGTACAGTTACAGTTGGTCACATATCTAATTCAACTTGGTAGTTCTTTAGGTTTCACGGGCCAATTGATTTTTCCCGTTTCTACAAAAATAAAGATCGAACCACCACATTATATAGGGACGGGAGGCAATTACACATAAAAACAACGTACATACCAGAACTATTTTCCCAGCGAATTCTTTTGGTATTGCCAATGATTTAGGTGGACAAACACGCAACTTATCGCATACACAAGCTACAGTACCAGAACATTTATCTGCAGAGCAACTTGTTATCTTATCAAAGGAATAAAAAGGAACATGATGTTATTAACTTGCAAATTATCAGATACTTTCTCAGAACAAAGATTACTGCCCGTGCAAGATCTTAAATTAAATGATCATAGCTTTAATGGACTGCCGCGAGTCAAGAGCTCTGCAAAGAAAAAGACATCGCTGATAACACTGGTCTGCATTTTTAAAAAAATTTCTGCTGACTGAACAAATAGCATGTATTCCACTTAATTTTGGGGCACTGAATGTTACGTTGTGTCAATGTATTTTTGTTGGTTTTGAATTTGTACATACAGTAGTGTCGAACCTACGTTCTGTAATCGTTAGTCGTTACTTGGTAAATGTAATCGGCCTACTGTCACATGATTTACTCGCTTTGAGCAGCCTACGGCTGAGCTGCCAGATAATGAAAACTTTGAGATGAGACTGGTGTTGCTTTCTGGTTGGAAAATCATTCTGAAATTAACTGACTAGTGTGAAAAAGTTTAAGAGTCTTGTGACCGCCTGTAAAAAAAAACTTTGTAAACCGAATCGTGAGCTGTCAAATCGAACAAATGAAATCGAATAAATAAATTTTAACTGACAAAGGACAAGAGATTGAAGTCAGCTATCGCGTTTGCAAGAGCATATGTTAACCAGTGGTGAGCAGGCGCACCAAAAGGAATTAATACTGAGTTCAAAAATCACAATTGTTTTTACCCATCACGTCAAGTTTATTTGCAAAAAGCCTTTCAATTTTGTGCAGATTTAGAATAAAATCATATTTTTACTGTCTGTTTGCATAAAAAAAGTTACAGTAAAATCTTTGAAGGAAAGTTAAAATTACACAATGCGTTACACCCAGTTTTGTTAAATATACACCTGAAAAGTATTTAAAATTTTTTAAGTTGATTACTTACTATGCACAGTATATATAGTACATGCTGTTAGCAACACATCGTTAACGTATTAAGACTTTTAACAGAGCATGCAAAATTAGTTTCACCGTTAAGGAAAAAGCTTTCGTTTTTTAAATTTTCGAAAGGGTTCAAGGTTTTCCTCATCCCTCATGAGACACCAACATTAATCTGCTATCATATTAACATTCCATCTACCTTGGTATCTCTTCTCCATGATTTTAATGTCTTGGTTAAATCTCTCCCTTTGCTCCTCACTCAAAGCTCCTAAATTTTCAGGAAAATATTCTAAATGGCTGTGCAAAAAATGTACTTGAACACTCATGTTACAACCAAGTTTGTGAAAGGTATTAAGCAAAGTTTTAACAATTTCTTTGTATTTTGGAGATTTGGTATTGCCCAGAAATTTATTTACAACCTGTTTAAAAGCGATCCAATCATTTTCTCCTCTGAGCTTATGGTTTTAATGCACCCTTTGTCTTTCAAGAGCTGTCGTATCTTTGGTCCATCAAACACATCAGCTTTTATTTTTTCATGGCTTAAAAACGAAAACTTCTGGCAAATGTACTTTAAACATTCCCCACCTTTGTCCCAACTTTTTACATATTGTTTCATTAAGCCTAGCTTAATGTGAAGCGGTGGAAATAATACCTTGTAAGGAGACACTAGACTTTGATTAAGAACATTCTTTTCTCCAACTGTAAACTCATTTCTTTTCGGCCAATGCCCACGAAACCAGTGTTCATTTTTTGCTCTGCTGTCCCATAAACAAAAAGCATGGGTATTTGGTATACCCTCCTTGTTGACCCAACAATATGCTTACAACTTTCAAGTCTCCACATACCATCCATTTATGTTCATTATATTTTATTTTCATTAGTAATATATTCATAAGTTTCCTTAACCCTTTAAGGATCATAAGATTCTGATTCATAAAATTTGAAACAATTCCTCAATTGTTTGGTAACAACAAAATTACGATGAATATCTGAAAAATTGTTATTACGTCATAATGATATAACAATTAACAATCATATAACATATGTGTTACATTATCCCTTAAAGAGTTGAGATGAACGGAAAGATCAATTGGTTTTGTAGCATATCTATTGCCATTATGCAGCAATACACACTTTAAGCTGGCTTTTGAACTGCCAATGAATAGTCGCCATTCTGTTGGGTCATACATACAGCCCATTGCTTGAGGAAGACCGGCAACATTGCGACAACACACAAATGTTTCCTCCATAGAAAAATATTGTACCAAATCTTTTTCTCTTTGCCTGTACCACGAATATGTTGTATTTGGAGCAGGAAGGATATTGTGTTGTAACCTGGACCCAAGAAGTTCTTCAGATTCTTTTGGCAGGTTCAGGTCACAAACTAAGCCATTCAAAAATGCTTGAGTAATCAATATTGGGGATTTGTCAGTCAACGGATTATAGCAATCGTCTTCTAAAGAACTCCCCTCTGATGTACTATTTAACTGGTTCATCGACGAGTTCAGGCAAGGAAGTAAACAAAGGTGAAGGAAGATCAGCAGAATGGGAAATAGGCCGGATTGCTGATGGAAGGTCTGGGTACTTGATGTTGCTCTTGCTTTTAGAGCTGAAACTGGTAACATTGGTCAAACAGAAATAACAATCATTAACGTAATTGGCTTGTTCCCTCCAAACCATAGGAACTGCAAACCTTATACTTTTTCTATTTTGTTTTGTCCACTGCCGTAGATTTTCAACACACGTCCTGCAAACCTTGTGAGAAGCCCAATTCTTGTCTTGATCTCCCAATTTAACTCTAAAGTATGCCAAATATGCTTTTTCCACAAACTCTGTAATTCCTTGCCTTTGTTTAGAAACAGTAAAAGAACCGCAGATATATCGAAAAACGTTTGGATTAAGCTTGAATTTTCATCTTGAAGATGAAATGGTAGCCATTGATATCAGAAAAACAGTTTGCAATTTAAGCAGCAGAGCAGTACTTTTATAAAAGGCCAAATTATTACAACAAAATTTTTTCAAAATGCATCTAAAAGATAATCTTTATGCAGGGTGATCCATAATTATGGGACACATTTTAAATGCTTTTTTCTACCAATATGAAAACGACATAGATAAGTGAATTTATTTATTGCATAACTGATACTCAGGAATTTAACATAATTCACACAAAACTAACTCATTGCAAAACTGACACTGATATCTAAGATCTGAATATTACATCCTTTAGATGCTCACCATCGCGACTAAAACATTCAAGAGATTGATTTCTCATATCATGTAAAGTGCGGTTTAACACATCAATCGGAATACCTGTAACCTCTCTATGGATGCTTTGTTTAAGTTCTTCTGTTGTGTGGGGCTTGCCTGCGTATACTTGATTTTTTAGGTAACCCCACAGAAAAAAATCCACTGGGGTTTAATCAGGTGACCTGGATGGCCAATGGATATTACCGAATCTCGAAATAAGACGCCCGAGAAAATTATAAGGGTTACTAAATCAATACCTGAAAATAATTAAACTTGATGTAATACTCAAATCTTACACAACACGTTAAACTCCTGAGTATCAGTTATGTAATAAATAAATTCACTTATCTGTGCCATTTTCAAATTTGTAGAAAAAAGCATTTAAAATGTGTCCCATGATTATGGATCACCCTGTATGATATTCTAGTTATTTGGGATTGCAGATTTAATGTTGTACAAGTTACGAACTAATGTAGGTCTAATGTAACAGCTTGGAAGATTTGGACTATTCAGCTTAAAATTAACTTGCACATTTACAATAACTGACTACAATCTGCATTCGATACCCAAGTGGTGAATGTGGTAAATAAGGGGAACCAATTCTAAAATTTTGAAGATCATAGTAGTGTAGCTTGCTTTTGATTTTAGGTTGAAAATTATAAGTGTATGATAATAAAATTTTGATTCTTAGATACAAAAATTAATGAAATTGTTTGTGACCACATCGCATAAAATGCTTTTAAAAGGCATTATTTGCAATATTTTGTTTTTTGTTTTGCGGCAAAACGTGACGTGATAGGCAAAAACGGATTGCATTTTCGGAATCAGCACCTTCAAATTGTCTAAAATTAACTTTTGGTTGGAATTCAGCAAAATTGATGCGGACCAGTGTAATTGACTAGCGGACAGTGCGATTTAGGTCCAAACGTAATAAGTAAATATTTAAAGCTACTTTAATCTAAAGGTAAAACGAAATAAAACATTGCTTTTGTTTCTAAAACAATTTGTTTTTCCAATTTGATTTTGAACGAGGTTTATGAAAGTCTTTGCAGTAACATTGGAAAAGACCACGCTTATACCAAATTGATTCAGCTTTCCAACTACGCACTTGCCAATAACAACAAAAATTTTGAGAATTATCTCTATTTTTCGCAACTTAATTGGTCTATCGTTTCAGCGTTTGGCAACCAATCCTAATCTCATTATTACAGTATTTGTAGTTCGGTTCTGTTCTACTGCATTAAAACGGCAACCTTAGCAATTAGCATCGGTTGTTTCTACAAAATACTTTATGACGCAACAGTTGCGTATTGCGCAAATTGCACTTCGCTTAACAAAGAACATTGAACGCCAAACAATATTTCATCCAAATAAAAGTAGTTTGGTTATTAACGCTTGTTGTTAGAAGGTTGCATATGACCTCACAAATTTCGCTCGGAAAAGAGTGGCTGACCTAAAACTGTAATTTATGTTGGAAAGGTATAGAGCGAACACCAACTCCTGGGATTATTCTGAAAACTAATGATAAATAATTGAAAATTGAAATGAATTATAGCTAGTTTGCTATTTGGAAGCAAATAAATTTATTCAAAAGTGATTTGGTTGAGATTAGGTCTTTCAGTATAACTCTTTGCGGCAAAAACAGATGCCAATTAGATACTCGTAGATACATCAGCAAAAACAACCATTATCTGATCATTACTATGCTGGTATCGCAACCGGCGCGATGGTGTAGTGGTTAGAGCGTCGGAGTCGGTAGACCTGGGGTTCATTCCCCTTGTCGAGTTATACCAAAAGACTTTAAAAAATGGCATTCACAGCTTCCCTGCTCGGCGCTCAGCACAAAAGGGATAGTGTGGAGAACAAGACGGCAAGCTTGCTTGTTGTGTCCTTGGGCAAGGCACTTAACGGGATGCTTCCGTCTTTATGTGGCAGACAGATGGTGGGGCCAAGCAGTCTACCCGTCGTGGTGGCCCAGTCTGAGGAAAGACATGCAAACCGAGCATGAGTTCATACGCGTGAATGAACTACCGGTATCGCAAGTTTTTAAATTATCTATGGTCCAGCCGCCTAGGCAATAGCCCAAAAATTGTTTAAGGAATAGGTAAGGTCACAAAATTACATCTGATATATCAATATAACCGATCTGCTAGCATTATTGACAAAAAATTTCAAAGAATTACCGATTTTATCCATTGATATTTAATCGAACTTATGACAAACAGTACAAAAGTCTGACCTGTTATTTACGCTACTGTATAATTTAGGTTTACGACTTTTCAGTATGATTATGCAACTAAATATACTGTATAAGTTGCACATTACAATTAACTTAAACTCAGCATTTCCAAATACGCTGATCAATCGAATATGAAACCCCAACAGAAGATGGACACAAATAAGCCTGGGTGTATAACCCATAAAATTAACCTAAATAGTAGCAATAAAAAGCAAATCTTAGCACATCTCATCTTACTTTGTTTTCAGATTTATTCCATAATATCAGTAAAGCAACATATTTAACGTTCATTAAACAACTTGTCTAGTTTATCCATTTGATTTGCAGAAAACGGTATCACTCCTATTCAATTTAACGCAAAACACGGAAAGTGGTCAGCCACTTTTTCGAAAACGCGCTCATATGACGTTTGATCACGTGCTTGAAACTTTCCTGTTTTAAAATAGGAACTGTCCAAAAAATTGAAGAGGGTTTAAAGCAAATTTTGGCTGTGTAGAAGGGTTATTTGACCAGTTAGGAATCTGACTTACCGACTGGTCAAGAATTTCCATCCGACCCATTCGGCAACCGGTGTCGGTTGAGCCGACTGGTTTCCATCTCTGACATAGCCATTAGAAAGTGTCTGGGACTTCTAATACTGCTGCACTGGCGACTCTCTTTAGAGCAAAGGAGGGGTTAAGAAATATTTATGTGTAAATATAAACACAAAGTGATCGCATATATCTTGGCTCTCTCATACCATCTATATAATGACAATTCCAATTAATGAGTATTTTCAATGCGCAACGGAAGAAGGTCACCAACTGCACTGAAGAGACCGGATAGGTCGAAACAGTGTCACTGTTTGCAGTTTGCTAAGGAAGAAGGTTTGTTTTGCAAATCTGCAATGATGCTTCTTATGATGAATTTAGTTCGCGCCATTTTCAAGCGTATACTTGAATAATTTTCTGAAAATAGCAATTTTGGTTGTTCTCGAGATGGTGTTCAACTAACATTGACAACTAAATATGAATAATTTGCATGGACTGATCAAACGTTTTGTGTTTATGGCACTAGCCCGCTCTGCCGGCGTCACCTTTAGGGCACCCATCAGTGACGTCAGAATTAAGAATTTCGATTCAGCCAGCTACGCTTTCTCTACCCAAGAAGCAGTTGTGAGAACAATAATAAAAAGTTAATGTTTTTTTTAACATGGCTAATTCTTGTTCCAAAACCAATAGTACTTCAAATAAGGAATCGACAAAAAACATTGAGGAGGAATTCACATACCTCCAATTTCCTCATCCACATCTCTCCATTGCGTCATTGAATAAGTAGGGGGCACAAAGTTATAGTAGAGAGGAGCGCCAAAATACTTATCTATCACAGAAATACTAAAGCAAAACATTGGATGGCAGGCCTGCTTCGTTACGTGCAGCGTTTTCTTTCGTAGTTGTTATAGTGAGATCAAGTCCACGGCTACGTCTTACAAACTCTGTTTCCTGTATAAGCTTAGCCAAAAGTGCTAAAGAATCCATGCTTCGTGGGCACTAATAGAACCATTAACATACTTTCAAGAAAAATTCTTTCTCTGCATAACGTGCAATTTTGACAGGGGAGTGATTTTTTTGTCGTTTGGTTTCCGAAATTTTTGAGGCCCAGCTGTACAACTATATAGCATGAGTGTGAATTGTTCTGCGATTATTGCTTAATAATCACTTTTCTAAAATTTATTGCAATAAAATTATCAACAAACAATAAACTAACTGTTTTGATATTTATGAGTTAATGATTTGGGAATTGAAAGGGTTGTAATGTTGAACTCAAGTCCCTGGCTCCATTTTAGGTATTCTGTTTCCTGCATAGTTGTAGCCAAGGGCACTGAATTAACCATGCTGTGTGGGCATAGTAGCTGTTTTCAAGGAAAGTTGTTTCCTCGCATACGGTGTGAATTGACTCTGAGGCGTTGTGTTTTGGTTTTCCCAAAATTTTCTAAAGTCTCTGGCTACGCCTTCATAATCCTGTTTCCTGCATAGGCGTAGTCAAGGTTGCCTAAGGGGCCATGCCCGTCCCAAACGTTTAATTCTAACCCAGCTAGACATGTTAACCTATTTTCAAAAAAAGCCCAATTTCTTCCCGCATAGAATGCTGTTTTTCTTTTGATTTTTCTATAAATTTTCTCCAGTCCACTATTACGCCATGTTTTTTTCTGTTTCCTGTTCAGGCATAGCCACATAAGCAAACAGGGTAATGCCCCATCCTAAATGTTCACAACTGACTCGGGAAGGCTTATCAGGGTATTTTCCTGCAAATTTGCAAAATCTTTATTTCGCATAAAGTGCGATTATACACTGATGACGTTTTCTTTTAATTTTTCCCTGACCTTGCATAGGTTTCTGCCTACTCCTTGATTGCTCTGTTTTGTGAGCGTAGTCAGGGACGTTTTAAGAGGCTATGCCTCCCTCAAAATTTTAGTTGTAAGTTTTAAGGGATCCACAAACTTTCTTAAGTTTTTGAATGATAAACCAGTTTGGTAACGAATTCATCAACTGATGAATTATGTTAATATTAGCCGATTTGCCTTTTTTGCTTTACTTGTCTTCTTTATTTCCAATAATTTTATCTTTTCGCAAGTTGCTACAATTAAAGTATGTGTCGTTAAGCCTTTGGCAGCTTTTAGTCGGCAAAACGATAAAAACAATTTTTGACATAAAATTTCTAAAGAGCCTTTTTACCCACAGGCTCACGGCTAAGCAATAAACGTACAATAAAGATTATCTTAACTTGGGTCTTACTGCAATTGGTGCGTCATGATAAAACTCTAATGCGTTTTTGTGTCGGGCTGTTTGTAATGCTGTTTTTAGCGTGGAAGCAATGAAACCCAACAAACTTAAGCGCCATTTTGATTCTCATCATGCAGGAAAGAATTTTAGCTTCTACCAACAAAATGTCGTCAATTTAATGCTACAGAAATTTGATAACCACAGTTATTTTTAACAATAAAACAAAGCTTTTAAATGAGACATCCTACGAAACTGCAATTGAAATATTAAAGCAAACTTTGTTTTAACTTTTTTCGTTTTAAACACTTGCTGGGAGTCTGCCGCTATTTCCAGGAAGCAAATCGATTCGACAGCTGAAAAAGTTTGACAACCTCTGTACTAAGATATTTTCACGGCAAAAAACAGAATTCATCATCTGTATTGGAGACAATTTCACACAGAAGTGTTGCTTTGTTCATTCTATCCGCAAACTTTATCAATTCCATGGCTATATCTTGTTTTGTCCTGTTTCCTTCATAAATGCAGCAAGAAGCGTTGAATGAGCAATGCCTCATCCTTAGCTTTGAATTCCTAACCATCACTTGGCTGCTTTTGTGTTATAATTTAGGTTGACGTAAATGCACATATACTGGCATGATGCTGGGTCGTGTATCCATTTTGAGCTGAAGACTTTAGACAAATTTTGTCCTGAGATGATTGAAAAGAAAAATTACTAATTGTTAGGTGTTCGAGATTTTAATTTTTGGTTTTTTGAGATGAGGTTTTTGAGCTTTCGACCTTTTTTACTTCTAGTGTAAATTTATATACCCTAGTGATTGAAGTTTCTTTGTTCGTACTGTGAAAGATTTACCAGTCCTTTATCAAGTAAAGTGTATTTATCGTGACGAAGTATTGTATGAAGCTAAGGAAGTTGCCACTCCCTTAAACTGCTTCAGGCCACCCCTCTGGAAAGATTATTATTGCTGACACTTTAAAGTTTGTTACTGTTGTTTTTTCGAATTTAAGTCTCAGCGACTACGTGGTTACACCATGCTCTTAGTTGCCGCAACTTGGTCACGCGATGATAAATGATGCTGACTTTTTGTGAACCCGCAGCAAAATCTAAACATGTTTAACTTTGACTATAGCGATTTTTCCATCGCTGAAGGTAAAAGTAAGTACTAGTTTGGTTGGATACACGAGTCTTGACGACTGCGTGGACACACCAAGCTTTTAGTCATCGCAACAATTATTTAGATCGAAAGTGGGATGCTGCTGTGTAGCGGCTACACTGTAGCCGTTTATTAGCTCGGGTGAGCTCACGCTTTGTTTGCTTGCCCTTAGCTCTTTTGCAGTGAAATGTAGAGGAGCATGGAGCATTTAATTACTTCAGTCTAGCCGTATATAAAAAAGACCATTACTTAATATAAGTAGAAAACACAAAAAGTGCACTGGTTGTAGGGACACTTAACTAAAACGGGTTTGAGTAAATTTGCGCTATGTGACTGACTAATTTGCTGAAACTGATATCCATCCGGAAAAATCGCAGCATGCAAAATTGCTTGCTGTGACTCAAGCTTCATTGCTTAAGCAAATACGGACAAAAATCTTCTTTGTTGTTTAAATGAGTAATGCTATCTATTTACCTATCGCCAAGTCATTGATATTTTTCTGCATGAATGCTATCAAAAGCCAAATGGTTAGACGCAAGGCAACACCAACAACCAAACCAATATTTATTGCACTTGTAAAATTTGTACTGTATACGTAAGTGTCCACAAGTCACAAAAATAGGAGCTATTTACAATACGAAATTACTTTTTTTTACAAAAAATTTCTTAAAAATATTTTGAGATAAATCAACTTTGAATTTCGTCGTAGACCGTACTTGGCGTTTCCTCGCATTCCGCGTAGATGTTGATGCTCTGAGTGGCTTCAGAAGCTCTGTCTTTATGTTGGAGATATTGAAATGCTGCATTTCCGAATTGCTTTCCACGTGATCGACGCTTTTTGTAAATCTGTTTGTTTTTTAAAAAATCAGTCATTGATTTATTGATTTATTAATTTATTGGCCCAGATGGCAGGTGCTTTCTCGCCGCCTGGGCCGTTAGTACGTTTTTTAGAAATGTCAGACAGAAACTGAGCCTGCCAACCTGGAAGGGTAATCCCTCACCCCGATACGAAGGCCAGCAGTCTTGCAGATGAACATCGAAGGCCTCACTGCAAGCAAGATGAATGTACTTCATCATCTCACTGTGCAATAAGAGGCACTCGTGATTCTTCTTCAGGAGACCCTCTGTAATTGTGCAGATAAGCCAACAATACCAGGTTTTGCACTAGCTGGGTCTTCTTTAAGCAGGAAGCATGGCCTTGCCACGCTTGTCTATGAATGTCTAAAATGAACCCTTGTTGAGCATTCTCTAACTACATCGGAGACTGAGTAGTTGTGTGTGGACGTTGATGGTTATAAAATTGTCAATGTCTACAAGCCTCCACCTACGCGACTGCAAGCATCTGATCTGCCAATGTTCCCTCACCCCGTTCTCCATGCTGGCGATTTTAATTGTCCACATGTCAACTGGGGTTATAGAACCAGCAGTGCCGATGGAGAGTGCATTGTTGCTTGGGCAAGCTTTAACGGCCTTGTCCTTCTCCACGACCCAAAGGACGTCGCCACCTTTCATTCTGGCCGCTGGAACACTGGCACCAACCCTGATCTGACATTTCTCAGTGTTGGTCCAGACAGCCGTGTACCTGACAGAAGCATCTTAGAGAAGTTCCCCAGGTCACAACATCGACCATCGCTTATTGTTTCACCAAGACTTACTCTGCCTGTTCCGAGCAAGCCTGTTAAGAAATGAAGTCCTGGTTGTGTGGCTTCCTTTCTTGCTGCCTGCACCACCTTAAAATTCCCAAAGTGTGGAGAATAGCACTGGTAGTGGCGATTCCTAAACCCAAGAAGCCTGTAGAGGACCCGAAAAACTATTGTCCCATCTCCTTGCTTTGCGTGCCCAACAAGATTCTCGAGAGGCTTTTACATGCTCGTTTTGAGCCGATTGTTGACCCACTTTTCCCTCGGGAGCAGGCTGGGTTCCGACGGGGAAGGTAAACCGTGGATCAGATTGCTTTGCTTATTCAAAACATCGAGGATTCGTTTGAGGCCAAGAAGAATGCTGGTGCTGTGTTTGTCAATCTGACAGCTGCTTATGACACTGTCTGGCACTGTGGTATCACCTGCAAGTTGCTTAGGCTTCCACCGGATAAGCACATGGTCACTACTGGTGACAGCAAGCAAAGCAGATTTAGACGTTTGCAAAGCCGCCTCCCACAAGGGTCGGTCTTGGCCCCCTCCTTTTTATCATCTACACACATATGATCTGCCTTCCATGACTTTTCAGAAGTATGCATATGCTGATGACTTAGCATTGCTGTACGCTTCAGGAGATTGGAAGGCTGTGGAGGACACTATAAGCCAAGACATGACTACGCTTTCAGCTTGTCTCCAGACTTGGAGGCTGAAGCTCAGCAATACGAAAACGGTGACGGCGGCCTTTCATTTTAACAACAGAGAAGCCAAACGTGAGCGTAATGTTTACAACAATGGCAACCTATTGCTACGCTGTCCAGATCCAACGTATCTTGGGGGCAAGCTGATAGGTCGTTCCCTTTCCGTCACCACCTCCAGGCTTTGCGCAAAAAACTCTCCACCCGAGTTGCGCTGTTGAAGCGACTTGCGGGATCCGGATGGGTTGCAGGTGCCAAGACATTGCGCATCTCTGCTCTTTCCTTGGTCTACTCCACCGCTGAGTACTGCACACCAGTTTGGTGTTGTAGTACGCATACTCGTCTCATTGACAGCATTCTCAATGATACTTTGGGCATTGTAACTGGATGCTTGCGTCCCACACCAAGGGAGACTTGGCTGTCATCGCAGGCATCCAGCCAGCTGAGCTCCGCCAATTAGAAGCGACACTCTCCTTGACGAATTGTGCTATCCATGACCCCGACCATGTACTGCACGAACAGTTGGTTGGACAGCAGGATGCGCACCAGGGGAGACTTAGATCAAGACGCCCCTTTGTACCTGCTGCGTGGAAACTATTGGGTAGTTTGTCTAAACTGGACATCCGCGTGAAGCAGTGGACGAAACATAAATGGAACGCGGACTACTTGGAGAGTACTTCAAGAGTCCGTGCTTTCATTTTCAGGGTCAGTTTAAGGCCACTTGGAATGAGTCTGCCCAGAACATCTAGGGTAAGGATCGATCGCCTGCGGACTAGTTTAGAACGTTTTCACTCGTCCATCTACAAATGGGGTCTCGCTCCATCACAAAATTGCGAACTCGGGAAGACAAGTGAGAGCAAAGTGATCCAGATTTAGCATCTACAGTTCAATTACTTTATTAAATCAGGTTATGGCTTCAGCCGATAACCCACCAACCAGGTTTTTGTGCTTAAGAGTAAAAGAATTTTTTCTAAATTGCTCTAAATTTTCCTTTAAATCTTGCTATTTTGTTCCACTTTGCTACACGTGATCAATATGTCATAAGCTCAGGGGTAAAATTTGGTTAGAACTCAACTCTATAAACTCATCGTAACGTAGACTCCACAAAATGTTCAATTCTTACCACTTTCGTACTTACCACGTCGTTGTTTAAAAACCAGATCAAAATTGGTATTATAGCTCGGGAATATATCATTATACTGAAACAGGCATCATAGTAATAGACTTTTTTTACGTTTGCTTTAAAAATGACAGTGGATAATGCGTATAGATGCTGTTTTTACCAAAATAATACCACACAGCATCGAGACGAAACAAAGTTGTAGCTTTGCGTCGGCATAAATGGGATCTTTGTCCCTGTTTCCATAATCCCGATTACAGTACTTTAACCCATTAGTGCCGAAGCGTCTCCACAGAGACGTAAAAAATGGTTGTTTTAAGTTTCGTTCTTGCTTCAGACTGCTGATAATTATTCATTGCTTTTACTAGGGCTTTGAAACACTAAAACTTATCTAAATTACCTATTAGTGAGTTTTAGAAATAAATTTTGGTTTTTACTGTACGTTATTTAAGAAAATCTATTTGCAAGCTTTATAACCTGTCCGCGGTACTCGACCTGTGACTCGCTGATCTACCAATATAATTTTGTTTTTAACTATTTCTTTTGTTTTGAAAAATCTAATGACATCTACAGCAAAGTGCTAGAAATGAAATATTACATTTTCAGTTGTTTTATTGGCTGTATATAAGTTAGAAGAGTCCCTGTAGGGACGTTTGGGCACTTGCGCGATCTGGTGCCAAGTAAGGATTTGCGTAAAAATTTTTTGATGCAATTTTTTGGCGGACCAATCGTAAATCATTGCAATTGTAGCAACTTGAGTAAATTTATGTAAAAATAGAAATTTCAAATTTTTGAAGCAAAACTAAAAAGATAAAAATATATCTGTATTTTTAGAAAATATTTCCGTATTTTTGGAAAAACAAAAAATCTTTTTTAAAATACGTGATTATAACCAATTTCTGATTTTCTTCTATTTTTCTTTTTTTTACTTGACAACTAAACTTGACTGTTCACAAAATTTTGCAAGTATGAAATAGAATTACCCCTGCAGCCAATAGATACTGTAGTTATTTCTCTGGATGAGTCTGGCAACCTGAGAGAAGAGGCCGTGCAAACGGAGGCCACACTTTTGGAAACATGAACAATATCGCGAAAAATATTCTGAATCTGAAGGGAAATTTGATGATGGTCAAAATTTCCTCAATGGAAATGACATCGAAAATTGACAGAAATTTCGAGTTGATAATAATTACACAGAACCGTCGAAGTCAGGGTCACCCAAAACAAACCAACAGCTTAGAACAAGGGTTGTCAAAGTTTGCCTCAATACCCCCTGAAGGTATTGAGATTAGATTTAGGGGATGTTGAAGACTTCAATTTAAAATAAGAAAAGATATATTAAAATATACAATAATTGTGATTATGCTTGATAATGCGTCAATTTAGACCCTTCACTTTTTCCATCAAAAGTTCCTGGACCCGCTACAGCAATATTTTTTGGTCCGATTCATCTAATAATTCATTTTTAAGAAAAAAATTTCCTTTTATATATACGATTATATATTTTGTGGTTATGACTTCACACAGTCGAGTATTCCACTGACGTATTTCGCTTGGTAAGGCTACAAACAGCAATTAATTTCTCAAAGTTTCATGGGTTTATTTGATTACGTGCATAGGGACATAAATTCAAAGTTGTGGAAAAACGCTGAGATAATCAATGCACTAATAGCAATTAAGTTATGAAGTATTCGGCTTCTTTACAAGTTTTTTGTAATAGCAGGCCTGGCTATAAAACTTATAATCTCTGACTGCGCTAATACTCCATGCTTCTGGCATAAACGTAGCCAGTGGAGGGCAAAGTGATCCGGAATCCAGAGTCCAGCATCTTCAGTTCTGTCCTTATAATAAGTTAAAATATGGCTTAAGTGGATAACTCAGCGATCACCTTTTTGAGCTGAAAAAAGAATAATGTTTTTAATTCTGAAAAATGTCACATTAAGACTCAAAATTTTGTTCCACTTTGCTACACGTAATAAAAATGTACGAAGAATTAGATGCGCGATATGTCTGCCACAAAAGCATTCTAACGTGGAGTTTTCATAGAACAGGGTTTCCCAAACTTTTGATGCTTTGGGGCCCTTGAAGAGGTCAAACATTGATCGCGGAGCCCAAAAAAAATTTTTGTAGAATTTTAAAAGATGACATTAACAATTAAGACTTTTATTTAGTGACTAGGATGCATCTGCTGTTTTGTACTTAAAAATGTTTCAAATTCGGGCATAACAAAAGAAGAAAATGTTACGTAAATATGCATATGGAATAGAACAGTTGTAAAATGCCAAAGATATAAAGAAATGTTAATCAATAAAAGAAAGGCTTACAAAGCCTCCATGCTTCTCTCGCGGAACCCTGGTTCCGTACGGAGCACTTTGGAATTCTATGTCCTAGAGTTTACTTACTATAATTTAGGTAATTTCATCACTTAAAAGATTTAAAGCGGTATTTTAATGCTGTAATGTGTCATTGTACTTAACTGGCAGCATAGCAGTAGTGGACTAATATAAACGTTTGGTTTCAAAATGACAGTGTTTCAATAGTGGATAGTAAGCTGCCTACAGCTGTTTTCACTGAAGTGGTACCAGGTAGCATTATGATGTCACTTAACATTATGACCAAACAGAGCTTTTTTTGATGCGTCCGGGAATAAAAAGCAAAAAAGCGTGCTTAAAAATCGCTTACCCGCTTAATGACTTGTTGCATTGTCGATAAGACTTAGACCACATGTGTCAAACTCAGGCCCACGGGCCAAATTTGGCCCGCAGTGTAATTATAATTGGCCCGTGAGATCATATCGAAAATGCATTCGAGCTGGCCCGCGTCGTGTACCGCTAATACTACAAATCCCACGATGCTTCGCAAGTATGTTGGCGCGCAGTCGAAACCAGCAAGCGCTTCTTTTTTCTGTTGACAGTCATTAAAAACCATGCTACAGTCACATCGGCCAAATTAATTTCAACCTCCAATAAAATGGCCAAACCAAAGATGGACAACAGGAACTTTCAAGACAGGTGGGAGGCAGATTATCTGTTCACAAATATAAAGGCAGACCTGTTTGTCTTGTGTCCGGTGCTAACGTGGCTGTAACGAAAGAATATAACATAAGAAGACACTGTGAAACAAAACATTATGAGAAGTATAAGGATCCGGAAGTAAAGTAGAAGCTGCAAAAGTTGCAGAAGATGAAAAGAAATCTGGTTTCCTAGCAAACTATGTTCAAAAAGAAAAATCAAAAAGTGAAGCTGCTGTAAAGGCCGGCTTTATTGTGGCAGCAGAGCTAGCAAAATCAGCCCGGCCCTTTTATGAGGGAGAGTTTGTCAAAAAGTGCATTATCAAAGTTTGCGACGTTGTGATCCCAGAAAAAAAGCAGGGTTTTTTAAATGCGAGCCTCAGCCGAAACACCGTAGCTGAGTGCGTGAGTGAGCTTTCCACTAATCTACATAAACAACTTATAAAAAACGGGAGAGATTTTTATTGCATATTATTTGCTGTGGATGAGAGCAGCGACACGTCTGATACTGCCCAGTTGTCAATCTTCATCCGTGGAGTAGACTGGAGCCTGTGCGTCACAGAGAAACTTTTAAGATTAAAATCAATGCATGGCACAACCACAGGAAAAGATATCTTTAAAGTGGTATCCAAATGTATAACTGAAATGAGCCTTCCTTGGAATAAACTTGTGGGACTGACGACAGATGGTGCATCCGCGATGTGCAGTCAAAAGAGTTGATTGGTCGGCAGGGTTCAGGAGAAGATGCGGGAAGAAGATGCACGTGAGCTTACAGTTTATTACTGTATCATCTATCAGAAAGCGCTGTGTGGCAAAGCTCTGCAAATGGAACATGCTATGACTTGCATAACTTGAGTAGTAAACTTCATAAGAGTCAAAGGTTTGAATCACCGGCAGTTCAAGTCTTTTCTGGAGGAGTTTGATTCGTAATACAGAGATGTGCTCTGTCAGATAGAGGTGAGATGGTTAAGCAGAGGAAAAGTATTGAATAAATGTTTTGAGCTACGTGAGGAAATTTGTGAGTTTACGGAAAATGAAGGGAAAGACACAACTGAGCCGAACGATAAAAAGTTTCGGTGCGAGCTAGCATTTCTGTCAAACATTGTGAGCCATATTGATGTGCTTAACCTGCAGCTTCAGGGGAGGGACCACATCATCACAAACATGTACGTGGCAGTGAGGGTCTTTAAACTAAGTTGCGTCTGTGGAAGACTCAGATGCTGCAAGGAAACTTGGGTCATTTTCCGTGCTGCCAAATCATGGCGAAGCAAATTTTTCCTGCCATGCTGCCTAATGAACAGTTTGCTAAAAACATCAATGCGCTCAGCGCCGAGTTTTCGCGGCGATTTGCCGACTTTGAGGCTCAGAAAGGGGGAGTTAAACTGATCAGTAACTCGTTTGCGATCGACGTGAAAAGCGCACCAACCACCCTCCAAATGGAGCTAATTGAACTCCAATGATATGACATGCTCAAATCAAAACATGACTCTGTCGGTGCTGCACAGTTTCCATATTTCTTCCCTGACACAATACCACAATTACACATCCAAGCTGCTCAAATTCATTCAATGTTCGGCAGCACATATCTACGTGAGCAACTTTTCTTCATGATGAAGAACAAAACACCTCATAGAAGTCGACTCACTGACGAACACCTTCACTCCGTCCTGAGGATTTCCTCAGCTCAGAGCCTGACCCCATACATTGATGAACTTGCATCTAAGAAAAGATGTCAGGTATCTGGCTTATACCAATGTGCAAAGTAAATTAGAGTATAATAAACGGAGCTTGAATATATGTTTCTTATGCACCTTTTCTACTGCAGGGCATGGTCTGTTAATAGTTGAAATTTTGGATTTTTATTGAATGAAATTATTATTTTTGATTCTTTTGTTGTTGGCTTTGAAAAAGATTTACTTTAAAAAGAATCTTGAAAGGATACAGGGAGCGACACACTTTATTTAAATAAGAAATAAGTACCACCATTTGTCTTTTATTTCAAATTCAATTTCTTACGTATTTGTAAGATTAAGCTTTGGTTGTTTCAGATTCTGTGTTTAAGCAAAACTAAAGTGTGCTTTGATATTAAAAGGTTAAACATTACACATCAGTTGCAGTTAATTTTTCAATAAATTTTGAGTTTGGCCCGTGACTTTACTTCATTGCTTAATTTTGGCCCTCAGTGAATTTCAGTTTGACACCCCTGACTTAGACTGTTAAATAATGAATTTTATGGAAAGCACCTTATTAATATCCTCCGAAAAATTTTGAACCGCGTTTCTACAGCATTTTTGAGAAAATGAAAAAATTACAATAAGTTTGCTGGCTTTCGCTTGAGCAAACACTGTTTTGTTCGTAAAAAAATGCAACAAATTCAAAAAATTCATCTTGAATTAGGATGTCCTCATGGCGTCATTAATGCTCTTGTGAATTTCATCCTGGAATGGAGATCAATCGTGCCAGGTTTTATGTTTGTACGTCCAGTAGTTTCGGTGCAGTTGACGCAGTCATACAGACAGACATACTTTCACTTTAAAGTAGTGTTTCTCAACCGCCAGCCTGTCAAAATATATTCCAACTTTATTAGCTTCCGTAAAAGCAAAATCTTTAAGGTGCTATGAATGCAAAATTAGAGCAGCAAATTTAAAATTGATGGAGAGCTTACTACATTTTCTTTACATAAAGAGTCTAGTTTATTTTATTAAAAAGAAATTCCTCATTAATATAACTTTATTCTAGAGATGTGAATGAGGATACTTAGGGGATATATTTGGCCTCTTAAACAACCGTAATATTCCCTTCAAGTAATAGTTCTTGCACCAAGTTATTTACATTGCGTAACAAAACCAATACTTTTAAAAAGAACGTGATGTATTTGGATGTTCATGTGCTGAAAAGCGATACCGGTGTGTTTTATGTTTGCAAAACTTAGTGAAAAGTGCTTCTGGTAACAAAAAAAAGTTTTTTCAACAATGTGTCAACACTTAGAAGAGCCAGCGATAAGTTTTCGCCAATATTTTCCAGAAAATCTAGATCCTCGAAAAGGAAATTTTAGATCGTTAAGACTGGTTTTCATCTGGCGTAAATTGCTGGCGTAGCGTAAAAAATTTTTGTGTATCTGCTTAATTTCAAGCGCAGAGCGTTTTTGTGGGTAGAATAATTTTAAATAGATTTACAAATAGTTTTTAAGCTACGCCGGTAATTTACGCTTGATGGAAGCAAACCGTTAGCATTTTGTTTCTCAAAGTGAGCCACTTGGGTTCCTAAAGAGGAATTTGTAATCTTAATAGAGAAATAATCGTCAAGGGAGGAATTGAGGAAAAATGTAAAAGAAATGCAAATTTATTCAAATTAATTTCTTTACATTATAAGCAAATTTGTTTGTGACTTAGAACACACTTTCTGACCAGCGTAGAATGTTTTACAACAAATTATGATATACCAGACAACGTTTTGATGACAATCAAACCAGGTAATAGACTGTCCCAGCAACACTTTGCCATATGTAACTGAAAGCGCTTGCCTAGAAAAAGGAAAGCACTGTTTTATAAAAATATTGTTGCGTTTTGGTATTCATTATTCAATTTGTGTATAATTTACTCATTATGTATAATTACTTATTATAGGGCAGGTTAGCATTTTGTTTCTCAAAGTGAGCCACTTGGGTTCCTAAAGAGGAATTTGTAATCTAAATAGAGAAATAATCGTCAAGGGAGGAATTGAGGAAAAATGTAAAAGAAATGCAAATTTATTCAAATTAATCTCTTGACATTACAAGCCAATTTGTTTGTGACAACACACTTTCTGACCAGCGTTGAATTTTTACTACAAATTATGATATACCAAACAATATTTTGATGACAATAAAACCAGGTAATAGACTGTCCGATGAACACTTTGCCATATGAAACTCAGAGCCCTTGCCTAGTAAAAGGAAAAGTACGGTTTTATGAAAATATTGTTGCGTTTTGGTATTCGTTGTTCATTGTGTGCATAATTTGCTCATTACAGACACTTATTAAATTGGGCAGGCTATTAATTTGTTAAAGTTTATTACAAAAGAAAGCTCAAAAACAGGGTTCCGGACTAAATAAAAATTGTTGTTGCTTCTTAATCACTCAAATGCCTGAAAATAAGTGAACGTGAAAGGAAATGTATAACCAAAGTTTACAAATATTCGATTGATTGTCTAAAATTTGGCTTCACTGTAACAAAATGCGATTTCTTTCAAATATCATTTATGTGATTTACTGTGGGGTGGGAATGGCAGTAGCTGAGGTTTGAAAGCAGGAATACGGCATAAACGTTGAGAACCACTGTTTCAACCTATTTACAGAGAACAATAATTCGTGCACTACTAATGTTGCTCTGAAGGAATTGCTGATTGAACGGTATAGCGATGTCACATTGACGGCCAAGCATAAAAATTCACCACTGTGACAATTTGGGATGTCGCTGGATACATAATATCCATTAATCGGTGACAAAGCAATTAAATTGCTGCCGGATATTTTTACGGCTTATCTTTGTGAGAAAAGCCTTTCAGTTTTATATCTCAACAAGACCCGAGAAGAGAAATCGTGTGGCTGTCAATGCTCTATTTCGCTTTTCATAAACTTCTTTGGACTGGCATTAGCACATATCCAGAAGACATTTTTTAGTACGTATCTTTTCAATCTTGTTTAGCATCCATTAAGAAGACAGCAGAAAATTATCATTAAATGAAATTTTTGTCAAGCAAAATATACATGTTTTATTAGTAGAATTCTTTTTATCGATTTATAATGTTTGTTACATTTTGTCACCGGTTCATTGTAAAAGATCTCCGGGCAGCAAAAACTGTTTTGAAATATTACCGGTCCGCAACTTCAAAAAGGTTGAGAACCACTGCTTTAAAGAATAGATTTGATTATCCGAGGCAAAACTTTAATTCAATATTTTCGTTGATAAATAATATTAAACTGCAGCAAAAAATTAGTATTTTTGAAATTGTGATTTAGTAAATGTAGTGAAAGCAAACTAACTCATCAGAGCACCTCTCGATATAAATTTTTGTGCCGGAACAGCATTTCTATAGAAATCACTGTAGTTACGTAAACCGTTACGGGCTATTTGTTCAAGAACCTAATCCAAAACAGACCACTTTTAAATCGACATGCAAAAAAACTTTGGGTTCTTTAGCTACATTGGGCTTCTAAAAAAACAAAAAGTAGCCTTATGCGTGCCAAATCTCGTGTTAAAAATTACATATTACCGACAAAAGATATTTATTGTGCAATTGTTTTTGTAGATTTAAAAAGATACAACACTGCAAAATTTTCGGCAAGCCTAAAACAGCGATATAGAATATCGGCTTGCCTTGTTTCCAAAAATCTTAGATGCCTTATGGTTCTAATAAAAGGTCATATGCACAAGCTTTTGCGGTTTTAAGCACAGTTTCATCATGTATTCTATAGCTCACATTTCGAAATTAACAAGGAAACGCTTAGCCGTTCCCGAAAAAGAAAATACAAAGTTAATTTCTTGAATCTAGGCCCAAGAGAAAGGCAAGTTTGACGTGGAGAGTAATAATAGAATCATTAGAGTTCGAGACACTTGGAGTGGCGTTGAAAAACTGTGACTCTCTAAATCGAAAAGTGTCAAACTTCTTTTGCATTTACCGGGCTCACATACAAAGAATTATTTTTTGCCTTCCTTTACATCAAATTGTTCATTAGCTAACTTGGCAACGTAATTTTCCAAGCACCAATAAAGCGGTCGTGATAGCGGTAAAAGCTTGTGATAATGTACATCTCTGATTTAATTCTAGTTGGGGTAGCTAACACAGCTAATCATTGTAACTACATTAGGCCAACTACTATCATTGCATCTTTGGCACGTATTCTACAGAATGCAATGCTTGACTGTTGTATAATAGTCTTGAGTGCTATTCAATGAAATTCTATCTCACCGCCTTACTAATGTGATGCAGAGGACGTAGAGCTATACCTCTATAATTAGTTTGCTATCTACTATAACAGGGGTGGCCAAACTGGGCTGTACAAAGAGCCAAAATCAATAGATGCCGTGAATGAAAGAGCCGTTACACGACTTTACTTCGAACTTTCGCACTTTTCCGTCCGTGAACAGGTTGCTGATCTTTTCTAATTTTTGCGATAGCTAATCATCATGACAATGGGATGACCATTTTTTTCGTAGATCATTTTGAAACACGATATTAACCTAGTGTGACCTTCCACCGGCCACTGGATTTAACATGATGCCCTCACTTTACACATTACTACGCTTAATCACCGAACACAAAACATGGGTCAAAAGAGCCACAGTCCAGGACCCAAAGAGCCGCCGCTTGGCCACCCTTGTACTATAAGCAGCAATTGATAATAAAAAGTCATGCAAATTATTAGTTTGATAAGCAATTTCTCACTAAAACTAGAAAAACAATGAACAAGATTTCAGCCACTGTTCCTGCGGAAATCAACACTGGGTTTCTCCAATGATAAACTTGGTCACTGCCAAATGATTGGAACTCATTGAGATTTGCTTGAAAATTGTCTTCAAAAAATACAAAATATTGTTGATATAATTAACCCTCTGTCTACCATGGGGTCCAATGGACCCCAAAGTGAAATTTGTTCTTTTAATACTAAGAACGTATAGCAGATACGGTCTTGAAATTCTTTGACTTTTCTTAAATTATGTCGATCTGTAGCCAATTGGAATATTGTAAATCTAAGATAATGATATGTTGTATAAAAAAAAAAATAGCAGCTTATACCAGTGGGGTCCAATGGACCCCACGCTTATACCAGACATACATAGCGTAATTTGTAGCATCAATGTTGATCTTTACCTTTTGTTTTGAGAAATGTAATTTTTTTGTTTAGTACCTCTAACAAAAATATATTTGCTTTTATATAAATCCATCTGTTCAACTTCAATAGTCAACCTGTATTGCGTTTCAAAACAGTTGTAAGAATTTGACGATATCATAAGAATTCAAGTAAAAGAGTTATTTGGTTGAAAGGAGGGACTGGAAGACATCGTCAGAAGCAGTGAAGATCGAAAAAGTGGATAAATACATGGAAGATGATGAAATACTGAACATATTGGAACAGAGCGAAAGTGGTAGTTGGAGTGCATCATTCGATGACGGAGAGAGCGACCATCTCAGTGTTGAAGAATTGTCTTCATCTGAAGTGTCAGATACTGATGATGATAGCCAAAACCTGAATGCTTCTCCGAAAATTGGTCATCAACTCCCTGCACAAGTAATACTGGCCGCACTGCTGCTTGCAACATTTTTCGCGAAAAAACAGGCCCTTCACGTTATGCAAAATCTCAATGCGAATCAGAATCTGATTCATTCAAACTATTCTTCAGGAATACACTGCTGGACAAGATTCGGGATTGGACAAATGCCGAAGGGTTGCTTGTATACAAAGAAAATTGGACTGCTATAGATCAATCTGAATTTGACAAATTTTTAGGTGTAGTAATTCTTATTGGAGTATACAAATCAAATAGTGAAAATGTTGCTCAACTTTGGAGTAAAGAGGATGGGAGACCGATTTTCAATAAGCTTATGAGCCGAAATAGATATCAGCAAATCCTGCGGGTACTTCGGTTTGACAATGCAAATGCACGGAGAAGCAACCGATCAGCTGTCAAATTTCAGCCTATTAGATATGTTTTCGAAGAATGGGATCTCAATTTGCGCGATGCTTACACTCCAGGACCCCAGATGACTGTTGATGAACAATTGTTTTTTTTCAAAGGAAGATGCCCGTTTAGGCAGTATATTCCTTTAAAGCCTGGCAAGTATGGAATAAAAGTATGGGCAATGTGTGAAGCCAACACTTCTTATGCATGGAAGATGCAAGTGTACACTGGAAAAGATTCTACGATTGGAAGAGAAGTTAACCAAGGAGCAAGGGTTGTCAAAGATTTGGTGAAAGAAATTGAAAATTCTGGAAGGAATGTCACTTGCAATAATTTTTTTACTAGCGTGTCATTTGCACGTGACTTGCTTCAAAAGAAGCTTACTCTTGTTGGAACCATTCAAAGAAACAAACCAGAACTGCCACCAAAATTCACACTTGCGAAAGGACGTGAGGTAACCTCAACTGTTTTTGGATTTCAAAGTGATGCCATGATTTTTCCCGAAAAAGGGATGTGTGGTAAATATGCTGTCCATGATGCACGCACTCCCTGACATATCTTCAACCTCTTGCAAAAAGAAGCCTGAAGTAATCTTGTATTACAACAGCACCAAAAGTGGAGTGGACATTCTGGATAGAATGGTGCGGACCTACACTTCCAAAAGAATGACAAGAAGATGGCCAGCGGCACTATTTTACAATATGCTTGATGTAAGTGCTGTCAATGCGTATGTGGTATGGCAGCAATTACAAGGTGAAAACAGCAGCTGCTTTAGCAAAAAGAAGAGAAGAAAGTTTTTGATTCAGCTGGCAAAAGGGCTAGCTGGAATGTTACCGACATATATAAATCATGCTGCTCTGCCACAAAACAAAAGAGAGCAGAAACTGAAGATCAGCAGCCGAAACCAAAGAAGGCAAGATGTCATCTTTGTGACAGAAGCAAAGATAGAAAATGTAAGCAAACCTGCATTGCCTGCAAAAAGAACGTTTGCCAAGAACATTCGGAAATCATATGTATTCAATGCAGGCATGCATAAGCTGAACTCGTTAGCGCAGTTTTCTAAGTACTGGTACAGCGTTTATTGCTGTGTAATTGGTTTCATTGTTTGCCAATTTATGCATTTTTTACTTTCATGTGTCACACAGCGCAGTAAGCTTGAATACACTCATTTGTGTTCCTGCGAACTGCTCATATGAATCCTGATATGCCGGTACCTCAACTTCTAGTGAAGGCTATGTGCATGAACATGCTCATAAACGTAGGAGAGAAAAACTCTTTCGGGGCCCCACCAACCTGCTTGAAATTAGCATATTTTGCCCAATTTTATAAATTTGCCCGAAATCTTATGAATCTTGCTCAGATTTGTCGGAAATTCTCAAATTTTCTAAATTTGATCAAATATGTCGGAACTTTATCAAACTTTTACAGTATAAACACTGCCCCTCAAAAAAAATTATTTCGAATTTTGCCAAGATTTCTGAATTCTGCTCATTTTTTTAATTCGTGAAGGGGGGGGGGGGGGGAGTTCGCACCTTTGTCTTCTACCCTCTATGGATAAGTTGACAGACATTTCATGGAATTGAAATAAACTTCTTAACATGTATAGGCCATCCAAGATTGTTTTAGTTGGCTTATTAGTAAATTGCACCATATGCTGCTCTGTGACTGCTTGTGTTTACTTTTTGTGTATCGGTATTTTCGTTTTTATATGTGCTTATTAGCAGATTTTTGAGTGTTAACTGCTTCATTTCCCGTTTAGCCAATAATTTTGAAGATTTCCATTGCATTGCTTGTCCTTAACACGCCTTTCTAAAATTGGGGTCCAACGGACCCCAATGGTATAAGTTGAATGAGTATTTTTTGGTAGACAGAGGGTTAAGTTTTCAAATCGTCTGTGATTTCACAATTGCAATTCGCTAACTTGCTGTTTTTATATTAATATTTAATGTTTTTTCCAGTTTCGTAAAGCCCAAAAAGATTTGGAAATGGAGCAAGCAAAGCATACTTTTGTATTAGAATTGCAGTTTAAGGAAAACCAATAAAAATGTGTAGGTTAAGGTTCGCATTGAGGTTTTACGCTGACTTGTAATTGACAAATCAAAGCAAGTAAAATTTGACTGAAACTTTATAGAGCTAAGTTGTAACTGGAATCAGTCAATATTAGAACTCACACTTTATTAACCAATCGATTTCACTAAAATAGCATCTTTAGTGTTCTGAAAAGCAACTGCAATCATAAATAATATATACTTACGTCAAGTTGAAGCGGACAGGCTCACAAAACTAACTTTATGATTAACACGAACTGACTGCAATAAGAAAACACTGCACATTTTAAGCTGATACAACGATATGAAGTTTTCTAACCGAAGCTGCTAAGTAATCGGAAAATTTAACAGGTTGCCAGAGTAATACATGTGATAACGATTATGACAAGGTATTACTAATAATCAGATTACGTAAAAAATGTAACAATAAAATACTGCAGGCGCAACAAACAGTTTATATAGATGAAGAAACCATTACAATAAATTTATAATACAAAATGAAAAAGTAATAACTAAACAGTGACATTAAAAAAGGCGTCAGAAAAATTTTGGTAATAAAGCTCTATTTATATTTATTATAGCTTTTAATTTTTTAATCCATTTGCTTTTGCTAATATCAAGGTTATGGTAATATCTAGGTTCCTGTAAAAATATGACGTGGTAGCATTCAGAAATATCTGGGAGAGAACTAATGAAGTTTTCGTGGTGATTATGGAAATGAAGTAGAAGAGCAGCTTTATCAGTATGGTTTTGTGTGTTATTGTTTTTCCAAAACGTACGGTGATTAGTCCATCTAATTGAAAATTTGTTTTTAGTTTGTCCAACGCAAATTTGATGACATAATTTGCATTGCGCTGCGTATATTCCGTAGTTGTCACAAGTAAGGCGTTGTGTAAGAAATAATTTTTTGTTGTTTTCAGTAGTAATGAAACCTGTAGAAATTACCATATTTGGGTTATTACCGTGTTTACCGCATAAAGAGCATTTATTGCATGGTTGAGAAATGCCGTTATGATCATCGTCTTTGGTGATGTTATGTGCGATATATTGATAATTAGTTAGTATTTCGCGGAAAGTGGGAGGGTTTTTATAAATTACTAAATCAGAGGAAATGAGTTTTTTTTCTGTTTTGCCAGGAGAAATGAATTTAGTGAAAGGAGGTAGCCCAAACAAGTTTTTTTTTAATTCAACTTGTTGACTACTAATAGTGCTGTCAGGACTAAAACGATTTTGCCAAGTAGTAGCTATTTTAAAGATCTTATTAACCAATGCCAAGTTAAAATTTGACTCGAGGCATTTGGTTTTGAGCTGTTGTAAGCTGTGAAGGTATTCATCGGTAGATTTATTTGATCGTCTCATTCTAATCGCTTCCGAATAAACAATTGATTTAAACACATGATGAGGATGGTATGATTGACCATTTAAAAATAGACGATTAGTTGCCGTGGGTTTTATGAAAATTTTTGCAAAAAAAGCCACAACTATAAGAGCTGTCAATTTTATGCTCTACGTCGAGAAATTCAAAAGTGGAACGAGAATCCGCGGTGTTGATCATACGGAAAGTCAGATCCAACTTGTTGTCCTGAAAGGTTTTGAGAAGACAGTTCTTGATTTGGAGGGTAGTTCCCACACCGTACGACAACCATATTATATCGTCAATAAAACGTTTAAATAGAATAGATTTGTTAAGGATGTCAGATATGGGTAGAATGACGTAGTGCAACGTAATATTGGCAAGTGATACTGAATGATTGTCTCCAGTAATTATACCAGTTTTATGAGTGTAAAAGTGTTGTTTATGTTGTATAATGATATTGTGGAGGAAAACACAGCTAGATTAACCAAAATATCGATAACAGCCTGAGTAAAAAACGAATGGTAAGTAAAAGCAAATGTTGAAGCTTTTTCTACCAAAGACCTAGGAATGCTAGGGTAAAAAGATTTAACATCTCCTGCTACTATGCACAAGTTGTTTTCATTAAGATCTAATTACGCATTATTTTTCCAATTAACTAAGATTAGGAGATAATGCTTGCTGTGTCTGCAGTATTCATCAAGCTTGCTGGAGCAAAACTTAACGTTGATAGGTTGAAAAACATATTCAAGCAGAGCCGTAATTTTGGAAGTGGTAATATTGCCTGCAGATTGGAGAAGACGTGTAGGAGTATCAAAAATAGAAATATCCTGCAATCTATTAGCGTCAAGTTTGTGTGTTTTAAAAAGTGGGTAAGCATAACCTGGCTTATCACATATAAAATATTTGGCTAAAGTATCGGGAAACTTTTTCTATGTAGTGTGATCATAGAGTTTAATTCCAACAGTGTGTTTAAGCAAATCGTCACTGATTGCTCCATGTTGGTGCAACTCAATAATGTTATCTTCAGCAGTTTTTCTTATTTTGTTGAGATAACTTTTGATGTTGTTAGTAGTTAAAGTAAGTAGATGAGAAAATTTACTCAATTCTTTTTCAAAAATGACATTATAATCATGGTAATTAACTAAGACAATCTTACCATCCCTGGCGGATTTGCGAATAACAATTTGTTTGTTCTTTACTACTATTCTGAGTTCTTCGACCGCTTTTCGTTCTGATTTTTTCTGATTATTTTTCTGTCTCTAATCTGCTTTTACGAGTTTTTCAATTGAACGCAATTTAGCTGCAATTCTTTCTGTATAATTTACGACCTTTTCGTGCAAGAGATCTCTCTATCAGGTCGGTTGAATTTTGGAATCTTTAGTTTTTCTGGTAGCTTGTCAGCGGAATCATGGAAGTTGATATTATTTGGTAATGCGTTGTCCCATTTCACACGTCTAATATGTGCGAGAAAATTAAGATACTCATTGTCTTCAGTTTTCTTACTCCAGTTGGGAGTAGGTGCAGAGTTAAGTCTATATTTAAGTATCGCTTTATGATTTTCATCAAGTTCAAAGTCAGATTTATTTAAGATCATGTGATCATTAGTTTTCTCTTCAAAAATCTTGAGCGACTTTCTTCGTTTGTAACTTTCTCTGTCTCTTTTGCTTTATCGCTTTTTCCGATTTATTAATTTGCTCTTGAGAATTTGATCAGACTGGGTATTAGCCTATGTATCCAATTAAATTTGTTGATGTATTCATTTTTAGACTTTCTTTCAATAGATTTCAACTTTTTTCATCACTTGTTGAAAATGTGCCCCACAAATGTTTATGTTTGCACTCATACGAACCGATTTCTTTTATTGATGAATTAATGCGGCGTGCTTGATGTGTGAGAAGCCGGTCATAATCTATTACTTTTCTTTGATTTGTTTGCAGTAAAATGTTTTGCTTGACGCAACGTCGTAGAAACGTAATTTTTGCTGGTATTATACGACCTTCGCATTGATGTTAAAATTTACTATTTCACTTGAGCGTTGTGGGATTCTTTCCTCCTTATTTGACACAAAATAAATCATAATACGAATTATAGGAGCTGGTGTTATAGGAGCTATTCGTATTATAATTATAGGAGCTATTCGTATTATAACGTAATAAAGGCACTGGCTTGGCTGGGAATTAAAAGCATATATCGCATCAAGCTCACTGTAGTGAGCGTGCACCATGTATAAGCTTGAAATTAACAGCATCAGTTGAAAGGACCGATGGCGGAGTGGCATAAAGAGCATGAAGCAATTCATGTGATCGTCGGTTCAATACCTGAGTCCACCAGACGAGTTCTAATAGGAACGAAACCGGTCGTGGATGATTGCAGTTAGGCTATATGCCTTAATATCTGTATATGCCTTAATATATATGCCTTAATATCAATTAATTAAATTAAAATAAATCATAATGATTATAGAAGAATTAAATTAAAATAAAATATTATATTAATTAAATTAAAATAAATCATTGTGCAACTCAAGCTGAAGTAATCAAACTTCTTAAATTTTTGCAAATTCTAGATGTATGATATCAGCAAAAATTACGTTTCTACGACGTTGCGTCAAGCAAAACATTTTACTACAAACAAATCAAAGAAAAGTAATAGATTATGACCGGCTTCTCACACATCAAGCACGCCGCATTAATTCATCAATAAAAGAAATCGGTTCGTATGATTGCAAACATAAACATTTGTGGGGCACATTTTCAACAAGTGATGAAAAAAGTTGAAATCTATTGAAAGAAAGTCTAAAAATGAATACATCAACAAATTTAATTGGATACATAGGCTAATACCCAGTCTGATCAAATTCTCAAGAGCAAATTAATAAATCGGAAAAAGCGATAAAGCAAAAGAGACAGAGAAAGTTACAAACGAAGAAAGTCGCTCAAGATTTTTGAAGAGAAAACTAATGATCACATGATCTTAAATAAATCTGACTTTGAACTTGATGAAAATCATAAAGCGATACTTAAATATAGACTTAACTCTGCACCTACTCCCAACTGGAGTAAGAAAACTGAAGACAATGAGTATCTTAATTTTCTCGCACATATTAGACGTGTGAAATGGGACAACGCATTACCAAATAATATCAACTTCCATGATTCCGCTGACAAGCTACCAGAAAAACTAAAGATTCCAAAATTCAACCGACCTGATAGAGAGATCTCTTGCACGAAAAGGTCGTAAATTATACAGAAAGAATTGCAGCTAAATTGCGTTCAATTGAAAAACTCGTAAAAGCAGATTAGAGACAGAAAAATAATCAGAAAAAATCAGAACGAAAAGCGGTCGAAGAACTCAGAATAGTAGTAAAGAACAAACAAATTGTTATTCGCAAATCCGCCAGGGATGGTAAGATTGTCTTAGTTAATTACCATGATTATAATGTCATTTTTGAAAAAGAATTGAGTAAATTTTCTCATCTACTTACTTTAACTACTAACAACATCAAAAGTTATCTCAACAAAATAAGAAAAACTGCTGAAGATAACATTATTGAGTTGCACCAACATGGAGCAATCAGTGACGATTTGCTTAAACACACTGTTGGAATTAAACTCTATGATCACACTAAATAGAAAAAGTTTCCCGATACTTTAGCCAAATATTTTATATGTGATAAGCCAGGTTATGCTTACCCACTTTTTAAAACGAGACAGAGTGACTAAGCATTACAAACAGTCTTCAGATTCAGCTACCTGATGCGTATGTTAAGCTCTTGTCTTTATTCTTTATTCCAAAACAGTTGTCATCGAAGAAAATTGTGCTAACAAAAAGCATTGCACTTTAAAAGTGCTAAAAACGAGAAGTAACTCAATTTTTTCAAAAACAGCGCTTACTAGATTTTTTTTACTTGGCGAAAAAGCTGCTTTAAATGTTTGCTGTTTCATCTAAGTAGAGCAGACTGTGTTGCCTACACTGCATTAGTCAAATATACGCCGAAATGTGTATGCTAGGGATCTGCAAATTGCGGGCGGTCCGCGAACTGAAGTCGTGCGGGGCCATAAATGCTATGACATTCAAATAAAATGGGTGCTTATTAATGACATAAGGCCTCTTGTGATTAAGTTTTTTTTAAGTTTAATTTGGTGATTTCGTGCTAATAGCCAGACATTACTACATAAACTTGCAAGTTGATTGATATTGATTTTGTACAGTGTTTTGCATTTGTGTGCTCTCAGCCTTAGTTAATTTGTGCATAAAAATAAATGTAAATCTGAATGGCGACGTCTTTCCAAAGTTAACTCCACCAAAATATGGTCACCAAAATCAGCGAAAGAAAATGTCTTTATGGTTGCGTCAAGCAGCAAAGGAATTGAAAACATGCTATATCAATGTATCAACTAACCCTCTACATCGACTTACTTGATTTTTCCTTACAATGATATTGCTAGCTTGCGATAGCAGCGATTCATTTTTATTTTTATCAACCGGGTTGGCTGGTGTGTATATCACAAATTACTTTTTAGTTCGGCATCAGTTTAGTCGGCTGAGAAGAATTATTTATAGCATTTCGTGAAGCTTCACGAACTATAATTAGAAAGAAGTTAATTTTAACTCTTTAAACCTACGTGCTTTTATAGGCCATAAACGCTTCTTAGGTCTCAGTCAAGTCATTTTTAGATATATTCACTATTTATCAGTTTTATCATAAAACGATTAATTACCGTACTTAACATCCACAATGCAGGTCAAACTGTACACCGGTTCAACTGATAGCCAATATGGGAGCAGATGCCGGGCAGTATGCCTGCATTTGGCCCAAACGTTTTTATCCTCAATAGAGAACATCAAGCGTTTTGATTAACACATTGACTGCCAAGCAGATTTTTTAAAAATTATCATTTGGGCCAAGTGAAGCAAATTGTTTGTTTATGTTTATATTAACTCAAATTTATGTTTTAAACTAACCAACGTAAATTTGGAGACGTATTTTTTGAAATATTTTAAATTTCTATTGTCAGTTAAATATGACTGACGTGGCCCCACGGAAATTTTTTATTGATTTTGATGATTGTGTTCGTTTTTTCAATCTGTGTTGTGATCTGTAATGCAAACCTTCATTTATAAACAATAATTTGCTAGATTTCTTATGGTTGATTTAGTTGCCTGTTTCTAGTTAAGCAGTTTGTTTTTCTCGTCAGATAACTGATTTTAAGCCAGACAAAGAGCAGTGGGTGGCAGCTTCAAGCGGTGATCTTTATTGGTATTTTAGTAATTTTCTGGTTACCAAATTTTTATTATCAATTCAGTCGATTCTTCAGGCCAAATTAAAACGTGATTGTCTAACACAGTGGTTCTCAAACTGTGCGTCGCAACGCCCCGGTGCGTCGTTTCAATTTTCCAAAGGCGTCGCGGGATATTTTGGTTTTGTGCCATTAAGTCTAGGTTTTATTGCGTCAAAAGAATTCTGATCGTAGATTCCTTTCTTACTTTCTTCTGACATTTTCACAATAGTGTTTTTAATGCACTGTTGTAACGGTTGACTTGTTATTCAAGAATCAAATTGCAGAAGTTTAACTTAATTGGCGAAAAACATATAAAGAATAAAGCATTCAGTTGTATGTCGGACGAAAACAGGAAAAATGAGTTACAAACTTAGAAGAGCGTAATTTTACGATTGAAGATGACAGACCAATCCAAAATCTCGGGAGCATCTGCATAGGGGCGGTTATTTATGTAGATTATGGGTCGCATTTATCTCGCAGTACGACAAACTAAACTGTAGGATGCTGTTTGGTGCGTCGCAAAGTCTCGCAAGCTTTTTTAATGCGTCGCATCGCAAAAAGTTTGAGAACCACTGGTCTAATAAAATCAAAATGGTATTTTAGTACTCAAATGGAAAGATACGCGGGATGTTCGCATGTTGTCAACCAAGCATTCGCCGATTATGGCACCAATATCAACATAATCAGTCTTTTACACCCACACAACTGTTTCCGTTTATACCGTCATCTAAATCTGCACAACCATAGACATGTGCACAACCATCTTCGATATCAGTTGTCAGCGGTCAGCCTCCACAACGTTAGCAGTTGTTAGTATTTTTAGAGTTAGGCAACGTTGGTCTTGAAGGGAAATAGAAAAACCTTTAGCGATTTTGTCATAAAACAAAGAGAAATCAGGCATTGACTTTTCGGATTAAATGGCATCATATGCCACGTCTTTTCGAAAAGGAGTGAAGTGGTACCGTAAATCAGCATATTGAACCAAGTTTGGGAATTGTTGTAGTAAACGCATGAATTTTACACAAGAAAGCATCTAAGAAGAAAATCAAAATTCGTAATTTAAAAAATTTGATTGATGGTTCGCTGAAGTTGCGTATTGCAGATCGTGAGCAACAAAACTCTCATTCAATGAAGATGAGTACAATTCATGACACAGTAGAAAGGGTCAATTCCAACGGAAAATCAATTCGAAGATATTGTAGTTTGTGTTACAACAAAATAAAAAAAATTTAGTCGTGAAAGAGCTCGAAAATAAGCCAAACAAATAAACAAACACATACAGCGACAAATGCCTTGGTCAATCACAAATGTGCTTATCTTGCTTCAATGCCCTGCATCAATAACAATTTTTGTTACTTGCTGGTAGGCTACCGCTGTAGTATATGCACTTTGAACAATTGATGACGATAGTTTCTTATCTTTTTAATTTGTACTTATAAAAATATTGAGAATATGTTTGCCTCAGTCAAAAAGTGTGTATAAAGTTTCCATTTCTGCTCATTTTTCAAAACCAAGCGTACCAAAAATTTAGCAGCAGGCTACGCTTTGAAAAGTCAATTGAAAATGAACGTAATGTCGAGCATTAGTAACTGACGCGGTCTGCAATAAAATTTTCCGTGTCAGTTAAATATGACTGACGTGGCCGTCGTGGCAACACAACTGTCAGGCAAAAATAACTGACATGGCAGTCAATGTGTTAGTTATAACAATCAAATAAAAAGAATTATTCACATCTATGCAACCAGTTATTATCAGTCTTTAGTTGTAAGCAAAGCTGAGTTGATATAGTAGAAATTTTCCAACTGACAGTTAAGGACTCGGTGACGCAGCAATTTGAAAGAGTTAAGCGGAGACAAAGGTACCGGGTTGAAGCGTGAGTGCATCCTATGATGCTAAATAAAAGCTGAAACCGGTGGTTGAGGTAATTTTTCATGTCATTTTATCCAATTAGGCTAGAGCAGATGGCAAGCACAAACGATTATTTCGACTTGCACCGGTGATACTGTATTGTGTGAAATTGATTTGACAACATCGTATCGAGTATTGGTATCGAATTAGCGTCCTACAAAGGGTCAATTTAAAATGAGTTTCGAATATCGCGCTCATCATTGTAAACAACATAGCCTAGTTAGTCTCCACACTATATACGTATTAGGCGACTAAAAATTCAAACATATACCTAAGTGTGCAAGTATTCTAGATTGTGTCCATAGGCGTATTTGTCTCAAAACAAAGTTGTAGAAATTTCTGTTTTCGAAGATCAAGATTGTCGGAATGACATTTTTGCTATTTGTGGCTCCAAACACAAAGAGAAGACCATTCTTTTTGAAATCAAGTTTTGAAATTACCACAGGCCACTTCACTCGGACTGTGACCCGCGCTTTGGGCACCACAGCTTTAGGTTATCATAAAAATATTAAGTTACTATGGACCTGAAGACAGCGAAAAACCTAAAGTTTTTCTGATGAAGCTGCTTTTTAGTGTGCTCAATTATACGAATGTTCGAAAGGAAAATATTTCAAAACTTCGTTTCGTTTCGAAATCCAAGCAATTTCGTTTCGAAATGTGCTCGAAACCAAACCGTGAAAAGTTGGACTGATCCGTCTGACGAACATGCTCTACACGCCGAGCCGCATTGAACACACCGAGCGGCAATTTACCCTCGTTCCATGAATTTTCAAAGGAGGACCATTACACAGATGAGTGACCATGGAAAAATTTTGAAATATTTGGGAAAGAAATTTCGTTTTGCTTTGAATTGTTTTTTTATATAGTGAACTTTCCTATCGTTTCGTCTCGAACTGTTCTTTCTTTAGTAAAATTTTGTTTCTTTTCGCCTCAGCAAAATTCGTTCTGAGTACCCCTACTTAACAATAAGTTAGTAGAAAACAAATCGATCGGAAATAGCGAAAAAGGATGTGTAAACACACTGTACAGATTTGAAATACGTTAACAGTTAATTGAAAACTTATCAATTGAAAGGAGAGCATAAAACAAAAGTAAGTAGGCTAATAAACAGTAATAAACACACGTATAAGAGCAAAGCAAAGCAAAATTACTATAAATTGACAAAAAGTACCAATTTCATCCCGCTGCATTTTCTTATGAACTGCATAATAAAGCTCTGCAGTCTTTTAAATGAGATCCATTGCAAGGTTTTCAATTCTTCACCTAGTTTCGACCAAACTTTAGCACCACAAAAATTTGTTACATTTTGAGTCAATGATTTGGAGACGAAAAACAAGACAAACGGTTAGTTTTTAACATGTCCAAGTAATGTATTGTGCAAATGAATATCTACAATAGCTTGTTTGTGAATTTAGTTTTGAACTGTCTAGGAAGTTCATCACGAACAAACAATTACGTGGAGCAGGAAACATTATCACGTCATTCACTTGTATGAAAGTCTTCACCTTACAACTCAAAAAAGATGAAGACTTTTATACAAGTGAGTGACGTGATAATGTTTCCTGCACCATGTAATTGTTTGGTATATGTTCTCTTGTCTTATTTCAATTTCGAGTAGAGATAGTTTAATGAAAATGTCCCACAAAATTATTTTCTATTATAAATGTAGATAAGCTAGACCAGAATAGAGTATTCAAATGGTCTTAGCAGTTACATACAGTGAGCTAATTTTGAAGTATGTAGATGGAATTATTGCACTTCGCTATCTGCATGTAAATCGAAAGTTATTTCAGATAAAGGAATCAACTTAGTTTATCACTGCTGTAAAAATCACATGGTAATTGAGAACGCTTACTTTCGTTGTCTCATACTTATTAACACTTGTTGAAATCAGATGCTGGTACCTTAGAGTCAATATTGCTCTGCATTAACACATAATTATTTTTGGGGTAGTTTTAGAATAGTTGTTTAAATTTCAGCTACAAGTAAATTTTGATAAGCTCAATAAGAAACTTTTTTCGAGCGTTGCAAGGTTTTCGTCTAATAACCTAAATGATTTATCATCTTCAAATAACGGTATAAAAAAAGTTAAGCAAAAGGATAAATCGTTAACTACTTAAGGAATAGCTAAAGTGATGGTCCCATAGAGGCACTGTTAGGGACCTCACAGGTAACTTTACTTCTACATACTTCAGTGTACTGATAACGGTTTTTGAGATAGCTTTGTAATAAATTTAGAGAGGTGCAATGAGTTCTACTATATTTTTTAAGTAATAAAACGATAATTTTATGATTGACAGAGTCAAAAGTTTTCGATATATAAGTAGAGGAATATACAACAATTACATAAATTTTGCTTCAGGTGTTTTGGTAATTCATCATAAATGTTACTAATGGTAAGAGTAGTGGGAGAGTTTTGTCAGAAACTGCAAGCTATTGCTTGCTTGAGAGCTTAGGCTACATTTTTCTAGATAACCACTTGCGCGGTTGTAGATTTTTTGCAGGAATTTTGTTGAAATACGAAAACACCGAGATAGTTCGACAATAATATGTGAACTTCTTAGGATCTTCTTTTGATAACCGGGTAAACTTCAGCGGTCTGAAGTTGGCTAGGATGTAAACTTTTGATCAAACATTGAGTAAATATGTAAGTTGCTTATACGGGGCACCACAATCTGGTTTGCCAACTTTACAACGGTGGTCCGCAGTTGTCTTAATGTTTAATATTTACTTTTGTCTTTTTTTTGCAATGATTTGTGCCACTAACTCCCAAGTATCAGGGTAGTATTGATAGCTCTTGCAGTTGATTATTTTCTGCATTGGTCACAACGTCATTAAAATACGTATCAGCAATACGCATTTCTTTGTTATGCAAAGTACCAGGTAAGCTGATTTTCAAACTTGCATTGTTACAGTAACATCCTTCTGTCGCAAACGTCATTCCACGCTTGCTGTTAATAGAAAGTGCTGTATGTAAAAAAATTAATAGGAAATATTAATGGAAAATTCAATATTACAGTCAATAGAATGTGATACGTTTCAGCTTACTCGCAAAAGAGCTGTGGCAGTCAAAGTGTTTGCAGTTAATGATGTTGTTTTGTCGTAGAATTTGTAAAAGATAGTTTTTTAGTGCTATTTTTATTAATTTTCAAACGTTTCAAGCTTTAGCTAAATTCCAAATTTTTTCTACGTCACTGTCACAAAATTAAGCAGAGGGATGAGAAAAAAAGGGTCACGCTTTCTCAAATTTGATCAGCCTAGTTAAGCTATATTCAAACAAAATAGCAAACGACAGTTTTGCCTTTGGCGGCACTGCAGACAGGCTATTACTGTTTTGGGACAATTTTCCCCTGTATTAAAATTTTATCTTAACTTATCGTTCTTTGTAGACAATTGAAGCTACTGCCTAGTTTGTATAAAATCAACTTATTTTTAGCGGATTGTCCAAGCTATTTCATATTACTTAAGATGCAAATTTTTCTTGAAAAGCTAAAATGTTTAGTTTAAAATGTATGATATAATGATCAAACTTTTGTTTTTAAACTATCAAAATTTTTTTGAGAAAACTTGGCATTACCAAATAGGCTACTTTCTTCTTTATGTAGTTTTTAGTTCAGTTGATTTTGACAAGAGATATTCCACCTATCCAACTCCGACATATCCGAGCGATTCCATTTCTGTTGCAAAGAACTCAATAGATATGAATGAAAAAACTAAATCAGCTCGAAACTTTATTTAATCATTAATACACTATGACAAATGCATTTCGCTATAAAGCATCATCAGTGCTGTAAAAGAACAATGAAAACAATTAAATCTAAGGATCCGAGCAATAGCTGAACTGACAAATCTACATTCCATCACATAAGTATTTATATAAACGGCGTATCAAAACAAATAATTTCATATTGTAGTATTGAAGTATTACCCACAAGAAAGCAGACCATTATGACGAAAAAAATAAGATCAAAACGCAGGCTGATTGTAGACTAAAATTGTCTACTTTTAAAGTAGATACTTCAATAACTAGACAATTTTAGTCTACAATCAGCCTGCGTTTTGATCTTATTTTTTTCGTCATAATGGTCTGTTCTCTTGTGGTAACACTTCAATACTATAATATGAAATTATTTGTTTTGATACGCCGTTTATATAAATACTTATGTGATGGAATGTAGATTTGTCAGTTCAGCTATTGCTCGGATCCTTAGATTTAATTGTCTTCATTGTTCTTTTACAGCACTGATGATGCTTTATAGCGAAATGCATTTGTCATAGTGTATTAATGATTAAATAAAGTTTCGAGCTGATTTAGTATTTTCATTCGTATTTATGTAGTTTTTAAGCGCTTTTTTACTCCATCAGTTTTTTAATTTCAGGACATAGGCTACTTCAATTCTTACTAAGTTCTTCACACTACTCGTGTTGCAGGGAGCTAAGTGGGAGATCTGTAAAAACCATTTTAAAAGTTTTTAGATGACAGCTCACCTAGTACTTTTAAGTGCGATTTTGTCCGGTTTATGGAACGTTTTTCTCATTTCTGCATTTCTGCACAGAAATTTTCATCAGCTTTGATGTTTTCATGGTGATTCGCAGAATACGTTGTTCTGTGAACATCCAGTTTTGTACACAAAGCGTTTTTTTACCAAAGTGTTTTTCACCAAAAACTTACCACAAGCGATATATAAGTTTTTATTCGAAAAACCGTATACGCTTTTGATAGGAACTTCGTCGACAAAACAAGATGTTTGGAAAACAAGGATGCTGTGAAGCACCATATGAACAAATAAGGAAATAAGCATTTCCGTACAAAAGTGCATAAGAGAAACACATACAAAAACCTTAAATGAACATATACTACTACAAGCCACTTTTTGGTATAACTCGAAAAGAAAATCGAACCTGCTTTACCGACTGCCAAGTGGACGTTTTTACCGCTGCGCTGACGTGCCGACTTCGCTCCAAGTTACAGGGTAAATGTTGATCAAATTCAAAGTAACTTCTGCACAGCCTTGGAAGGCTTTGCGGATCCATGATCAAGAAGCACTTGTAAAAAATTACCTGGTTTAATGTTTATCATAACAAGATTTCAACAAAAGTCAATGATCGATGACGAGCAAATGGGAATTTGTCAGGTAAGGCCGTCTTCTCTGGCAATTTTTTACGGTTACTCCTTGGTAACTTGTATGCTAACTTACTTTGCAGTTGAGCTAAGCCGACTATTTGTCTTTCTTAAAAATCACGTCATCTATTCTGTAGTTTTGGGATTGGACGGTGAGCAATGGTGTCGGATCGGAGGGACGATGAAGTGCTTCTTTGGCTAAATAATACCTCCAAAATACCTATTTGTAAACACCTCATTGAGCTTGGAGTAAAAACTGGTTACCCAGGTTGTTCAAAATGGTGTTCTTCAGAAAAAAGGTCTTCTCTTATTTGGAGTAAAATGAATTACTTTTGTTTTTCTAAGAAGTGATCTTCGACAAAAGAGCAAAGAGAAGATCTTGGAATATCTGCCACTAACCCTCGATCACAAATCAAAGTGCCCTTTACAAAATTTTGCCTCACCCTGCCCATGTGATGTTCCGGCATCTCTGACTGTGAGAAACAAAACAAAAAAAATGTTACAGCAGCCAAATTTTAAAATCAACAATGTGATAGCAATAAAAAATAAGTCGGAAAATGTCCTTGTAGCGCCAACAAAGTAAACTTTAATTTGGTTTCGGTACATATAGCAAAGCTTTCGGTGAGTAAAAGCGCTGTGTATCTAATGCTAAAAATTTTAGTGTTGGCGTTGGCCGAATCAATTTCTTTTGTTTTCATGTATTGCTGATACAATTAATTTCGGCGATACTTTTAATTTACTTGATACTAGCCGGCGTCGCCACCAAGGCCGTCCATTATTAATATCGAATATAGCAATATTAATCCAGCCGGCCAAGTCAGCTTCATCAAATGAATAAGCGTCAAAACACTAATAAAACTTCATATTTTTTGACATAGCCAAATCTCGGTCGGATACAAAACTACCGTTTTTAAAATGCAATCTATCAAAAACGTGGGGTTTGTGCATAGCCATTACATGTCCCCCAAGTTTTTCCAGTCCCTATCAACTTCTTACTTGCCTTGTTTTCATCATTGGCTTCCTTAAACTTAACAAACTTTCATCCGTTAAATTCAGCAAGTGCTTGAAAGTGCTGCCGTCCAAAGGTAAAACGACGTAACTAACAAATTTTGATTTTCGCCGATTTTTGCAAAGACCGATTTGGGATGGGTCATATTTTATTCCTACAAAGTATCGTCGGACTACTTCAAACGGTTTGTGGAGTTTTTATTCTACAAAACGACGTAACTGCACTTTTGGCTCCAGCCGCCAGAGCAAAAGCGACGTAACTGCCGCTTACGTCGCTTTGCCTTTGATCTAGAAGAGATCGTCTGGAACAAGCAGCTCTGTCTCCTGCTGGATAGCGCTAAATCTTCCCAAAACAATAGCAGCGCCATTGATGGGGGTTATAATCTTCTCTAGCTGTAAACAATGATTGATACACAGTAATGTAGTACGAATGGAAGTTCTTCATTTTTGAAATGCTGTTTTGCGAGACAGAAGCTGAAATAAAGCAATGGCAGGAAAACTTCGAATAAAGGATGTTGCGAAAATAATTATGAATGAAGAGTGTTCTGATGATGATGTTAATGATAAAGACTACAGCCCAAGTGATAGCGATGAACAAGAACGTGATCCATTGTCGCCGCAGCTGCTGAGATCAAAAGCAAAGGCTTCAGACATAAATGAAGCTAACAGATCTAACGATAGAATTTTCAATGGCATTCAGAACGACTGTAATGATGTTGATAGCAACGCAGAAGCTTGCAACACTTCGGTGAAAAATACGAGTGAAATCAAAAGAATTAGATCAGAAAGAGAGAAGTTAGAACGAGACCTCTTGTCTCATCCTATGAAGAACCCTTGTCTCGAAACCTGCAAAAAAGGATGTACAAAAGTATTCGGTAATGATGAAAGAAAGCAATTTCACTCGCAGTTTTGGTCGCTCAATTTTAATGAAAGAAGAAATTGGATGTGGCAAAACATCCAACAAGCTCCTACAACCCGGCCAAAATCTTAACACTCTAGACGAAAGAACACCTTTGTATACAGATTTCGCCGGTCTGCAGAATCAGGTGGTGGATTTCAAGAGGTATGCAAAACATTTTTTCTTTCTACATTGGGCTATAATCCTAAAAGCGATGGTGCCTTTATGAGGTGCTTAAAAAGTGCACCTCCAGAGGCAATGATTCCAGAAAATGACAAGCGTGGAAAACATCAACCCATTAATAAGAAAGATAAGGATCAGATTTACAAGCACATTCGAAAGTACAACCCAGCGGTCCATCATTATCGACGAGAACACGCTCCAAACCGTCTTTATTTGCCCTCCGATACAACAGTTGCTAAAATGCATGCTGACAATATAGCCACAGAGGAAAAAATTAGCACTGAAACGTACCGAAAGTGTGTAAAAGAAATGAACATCAGTTTTGCAGTCCTGGGTCAGGAGGAATGCGAAGATTGTAAAGCTTATTTGGAGCACAAGAAATCACACAAGCCAGACGAGGAGGTCACTGAAGAATGCGAGCGATGCAGTAAGAATGAGGAGCACTTACGATTGAGAAATGAAGCCCGAATCGCATACCAACGTGATGTGCAAACCAATAAGGAGAACAACGACACGAATACTTATTACGGCAGTGTTGATCTGCAGAAGATGATCATGCTTCCGCGAATGAATGGCGTCAAGACATGTGCTTTTACTCGTCGCATAATTGCATTTAACGAAACATTTGCAGAACTTGGTAAAGCAAAAAACAATTCAACTGTTGTGTGGAACGAATCAGTCTCGGGGAGGAGTGCTGCAGATATTTGCAGTGCCTTCTGGTGCTTTTTTACGAAAAAACTCAGAGACACAAAACAAATTGTGTTATGGTGCGACAATTGCACGTCTCAGAACAAAAACTGGAGCATGTATACATTTCTAGTGATGGCTGTAAATAGTGAAAAAATAGCTGTGGACTCAATTGAATTGCGGTACTTGGTCAGTGGACATACATTTATGTCCGCTGATTCAGTCCATCATCAAATTGAGCTGAGCATGAAGAAGCACGGCGACGTATGCGACTGGGAGGAATTCAAAGAGGTTTTGTCAAAAGCAAAATGTCAAGTGCTCGATATCGACGCAAATGATTTTGTAAAATTCTACGACGGATCCAGCAGAGTTCGTATTTCAAAGACAGTTCCTCGTGTGAAACTTAACCACATGAGTGCCGTTCGTTTTGAACGTGGTTCAAAGTTGCTGAAGTACAAAACAACACACAGCGTGGAAGCATAGTACCACTCACTCGACTTTTTAAAGAGCAAGGTTGATGTCAGTGAAATTCCGCCAGCTTGTACCTCCCCACGTGGTGTTCCACCGCCAAAACGTGAAGACATAGTCAAAAAATTATGCCCGCTAATGCCAACAAACAGAAGAGAATTTTGGATTGAATTGCCTTGCAGCAGTTGATCAAAGGACCTCATTGACGTCGTGTGAAATGTTGTATTGCATTTAAGTGGTGTTTTTGAGGCGTATTTTTGTTTCCATGTGCCCGATCAATAGAAATAAGTGAGATACGTCGCTCTGCCTTTTGCTTCACACTCAGACAGTGTTATCAGCGTCAAACACAAAGCGACGTAACTGCACTAATTAACGTAATTAGAAATAATTACAACGATCATCTAAAATATTTCTTCGACAAAAGAAAAGTATCATAACACTCCGTTGTTTAAAATGATCAAACGAGTGATAAGAATAAACACATCGTTCTGCCAGCCGTTTAACTTTAAAGCCGTTTTTCTCGGCTTTTGCATTTTGTTAGTTACGTCGCTTTACCATCGGACGGCAGAGTGTATAAAAGTAGTGGGAGGGCGCCAAGGTGATTGGTAAGTATTTTCAGCATTAAGTTATTGAATATTTGATCCGTTACTTACAACTTTTTTGTAATTGTTGGCGTATTTGCCTGAGTTAACACTTTTGCCTGGGCGCAGGTTTCTTGTTCGTGGCATAGTCGCAGCCAAGCAAAAAGAAAACTAATCTGAAATCAAGCACTCATGGTTAAGCTATCACAATAGCTGCCCTCTATCTGTAATGGCGAGTTTAAGGACATGAAACCAGCCGGCTGCGCTGACTTCACCTAATTGCAATGGAAATGACCTTAATATTTAGATGATATGTGGGTTGACACCAATATTTTATTGCAAAAGATAAAACAGGACCATCTTTACTTCCATGTTTTTGTAGAAGGATTACCAATTTGTTTGCTTGGAATAAACTACGCTATAAAATTTTTTGTGACTTAATTTTTGAATGAATCTTTTCGGCAATTTGGGTAGATGATGCCAAAAAACCAAGTCTTTGAAAAAGAATGGTGGAAATGTACCAGAAAACTAACTTTATATAAAAATTGCAAGTTTCTTAGGTCCAGTAGGAAAAATCTTTACATAAATTGGTACATGAGGATTGGCAACGAATATTTGATCAGCCATTATTAAGCAATCCTTAGACTTAACTAGTTGGAATAACTTATTGCTGGAAAGCAAATTTCCTAAGTTTTTATACGACTTTAATTTTTGTTACCTTGTCATAGCCGTTATAGTATATTAAACTTACGTGCTTTTACTCTGCTTAACACTATTTATTTTTGGAGAGGAGATGAAGAGTCAAAACAGGTCTTAAAGCTCAATTTGTTTGACATAAAAACAAATATTAAAAATACAAGTCATATATTGTCGGAACTGCATTGAAATATCCTTGAATTAGTGGAATAAATTTTGAAAATCAGTTTAGAAATGAGGTCACAAATCAGTTTTTTATGAACTAATTTTGTAAAATTTGTGCAATTCTTGAACATCATTGTAAGCGAAAAACTGTATGGATCGTACCAGACATCATTATTATGATATCATAGAGCGAGTTGAAACGTGCAAAAAATCAAGAAGCATGCTTAGAAAGCTTAAAATGCTCAAATAAAGAATTTGTTGTTGCATTGCAAATTCATAATTAATTGTTGTAGAGTTTCTTTTATCGAAGGCACCTTGTCAAGATCTCCTGAAAAAGCTTTTAATCGCGTTTCTACGATCAGTACTTTTTTGAGTCAATTAGAACAACAAGTTTTACAATTAATCGTTAATGATGACGTCATGTGAGATGCTAAAAAATGAAAGTTGTTGGTCTTAGTAAGTCGGGTACTGGCTTTTGTTTAAGCTGGAAACCGCGTTTCTCGGTCAAATATACAAATTTTAAGAAATTATCTTTGATTGTGATGTCATGATGGCGTCACGATTTCCCTGGAGAAACTCACCCCGGGGTGGTGATCAATTGTCTCAAGTTTCATGCTCGTTTGTTTAATCCTTTGAGGATAATAAGATTCTAATTCATAAAATTTGAAACAATTTCTTAATTGTTAGGTAACAAAAAATTACTATAAATTTCAGAATGTTATTACATCATAATGACATAAAAATTACAGTCATGCAACATATGTGTTACATTATCCCTCAAAGGTTTAATAGTTTTGGAGAAGATAAAACACACAGACACGCAGAACACACAGACAGAATTTAATACATAAAACGCAATTCTGTCTGTATGTGTAAACATATGTACATCGTGATGTTTACATTTTGATCAGCCGAAAAGCGCGAACTATTGTAATTAAAATAAATTGAAATAAATGTAGAAAGGTGTGGCTAACTATAGTTTCTACATAAAAGCACTGCGAGAAATCATAGTTTTATTTGACGTGCTGTAGCAGTAAACGTTTTGAGAACTTCATCAGTGCTTATTGACATGTCATCATGGTTTAACATTTAGGCACAGACCGTCTAGATAAGTTTGACCCATAGTTGTTCGTAAATCTGATTTTATCAGTTGTAGTGCAGAAAACGATCGTTTGGCAGTGGCAGAAGTTGAAAGTGTTAGCCTATCAATATCTTGACAAATTCGTCAGGATAATAATCAAATAAGTATAGATTTTAGCTGAGAGCAGAATTTCCGTTGGTAGTTTTGGCAAAAATCAAGCATAATGAAAGATAAAATGGAGCTTTCTGTACAGTATGATAAAAATGAATTATTGCTTCGTTATTTCTAACAAAAAACTTTAAAGGATTGCAATTTCTTTAATGCTATTGCTTTTGCCAAGCTATATTTTTAAAAAATTTGTTTGGTGGACTTCCGAAATATTGGGAATGAAAATTGATAAACCATTCTTCACTCTTCTTTTCACGACGATTGTTTTTTCATACACGAGCGCATGGTATTGTCTTAGTGTTAATGCAGTATTTTATGCATATCTATTGTACATTACATACCAGTTTGGAATAACTTACAAAACGGGGTCGTACTGGTGTTCCGAAATATGACCACCATTATCTGATGTCCTCGACGAGAATATCGAAACTTTCAAACCCTAAGGCACGTAGTTTATTATTTGGGATTTTTATCTCTACTACAATAAAATTGTTTGTGAACTCGCAGGAGAAGAAGAAGAAGACGTAGTTGTGATAGTACCCCTTGTTCTTGGTCATGGGGAACGTGTTCCAGGACCTGTGGTGGGGGATACCAGAATCCTGTAGTCACAAGAAACGCAGGTTCATGCGGAAGCTGCGATCTGCCATCTAGAAGAAGTTGCAACACTTTTTGTTGTCGGGTGGATTGCAGCTGGGGACCATGGGGATCCTATGGCTCTTGTTCGGCAAGCTGTCAAGGCGGAACTTCAGTAAGAAAAAGAAGCTATTCGACATACGCGAGTTGTGGCGGCTCAAGCTGTCCGGGATCTTCGACTAGTTCAAGGTAAGAAAATTAAATGTAAAACAACAAATCTCTGAAATCTAGATGCTCACTTGGACGAAAATGTCATGACAACAAGTCAAAAATGCTCCAATTCAGTTTTTTTGTTCAAGTTGTAGCTAGGGAGAGGAAGGCACCGGATTTGTGGTTATTCAGACTTTCTTGAAACCGATCTCCATGGTAAGGTTAAGTATTATTGAACAAAATAACAAAAACATTTTGCCACTTGCGCGTCAAATTCTGATTTATTAACTTTCATTTGTTTGTAAAATCAACCATAATCCGGATTACAGTCAAATTCATGTCATCTAACTTGGAATGCGTAACTTACTAGAAAAATTGAAAATCTGGATTGAAATATTATGATTGTGATCAAACTTTCTGACTATGTCAATACTTCTTTCTAATTTATGTCAATACTAGAATTGACATTTTCTATCAAACTTTGCTCTCTCTTGTCCGAGTAAATCATATCTTCACATTTTTTTACTGCTGCGATTCAAATATTTGCTGCAACTTTTTGTTACCTCTTTTAGTCTGATATTAATTTGGTTTGTTAATAATTTGTTAACTTTAACAAATTTGTTAAACTTAAAATTTGTTAACTTGACAAATTTGTTAAGTCTCTCAAAATACGTTTTAGTGGCAAGCTGAAAATGAGTTTAAAGTGCTTTGATTTTTTTGTGTTTAGAGTCTCATTCAAATTGGAGTAACGAAATGCTTTTTCCATAGCCACGCTCAAATTACTCGAAAACCTCACCCCATTCATTACATATTTCCGCCAGTGCACTGCTTTAAATAGGCTGAAGATTGTTAAACCCACTTTCACAACAAGAGTTGTTGTTGAATGAGCCTTGTTAGGCTTCTGCTGTCATGAAAATAGTTTTGTTGAAAATCAATATTTGATAAACTTTTATCGTCAACGCGAAAATACCTCTTAATTGTCACAACTCACAAACCACTAGGATTGCAAAAGCAGTTAGTTGATGTGATTAAATGTATTTTTTATTATTAGGAAATGCAACAATGTGTGCTGTCCAGTAGATTGTCAGTGGACGCAATGGTCAAAATGGGGCATCTGCTCCAAAACTTGTGGAAACGGTGGGTAAAGAATGTCACTTCACGAAATCATGATTTTATTTTACGTGAATCTGCAGGTACCCAGACAAGATATCGAAATATTGCCACACGCAGCTCATGTGAAGGTATGCCATGCCAGGGTAGCAAACAAAAAGAACGATCGTGCAACGTGTGCATGAATAATGAAACAATGGATAATAAAAGCTGCTTATGCACAAAAGCACGCTCTGGAGAATGCTCTCTGACAGGTGAAGTGTGATAAAAAGAGACTTGTACGTTTTAATTTTTTATCAAATTTATCGATAAGCCTATTGCAGTAATTGGCTTTTTTTTTAATCACAACTCAATTTGATTCCGTGAAGTAATAATACGATTCTGTTTAATCCAGATCGCCCAGTAATTTCATGTACTCTGGCACTGTTGATTTTTTTTTCTATATTAGTAAAAGTGTTGTTTGAATAATGTCTTACCTATGATGCTGTGTTGGTACTAAAAGTTAGAATTCTGTTTTCTATCGTTCGCATACATTATGACTCAATACCAAAGACTGTTGGGCTGTAGTGAGGACCAGAGTTACGTCAATTGTACAAATTTGCTTCAATTACAATTTATTCTTTAACTTTTTTGACAACTTTGGGCAATAAAAATCAAACTGAAATCATAATTAAAAAACTTTAAAAAATATTAAATTTATATTGCACATTACTATATCACACTGATCAGGTTTATTCACAAAATATATTAAAATTGATCTCAATAGTCATGACTAGAAAGCTCAATCACATTAAACTGCAGCTGTTCAGCCCATAACTGGGAAGGCATGCACAACATCTGTGTAAATGTTGTTACACTATTGGCAATATCTAACGCTGTAAATCTGTAGTTTTTTCGTCGCCCGGGCGTGAGTTGAACCCTCGTTGTGTCGTTGTTATCAGAGACGTAGCAGCCGCCCCCCAAACCCCCGGATTGGGGGGGGGGCCAGGCCAACTTTGGGGGCCCAAGTTAGTCTGAAATTGCTTTTTGGCTACGTGACTATTTTCAGTTCAGCAGACTTGTTTACAACCGATTTAAACTGTAGGAAGAAATTGGCTTGTGACATCATAAGTGAATGCAACGTCATTTTATCTCGCAGAATCTAGAATATTTCGATTGATTTTCTGGTAGAATCTTGAATATTCGATTGACGTAACAATGCCGTTGTTACGCAACAATCATAGAATGGTCTGGAATTCTGTTTGGCTATAAATACCGGGACAATATATATACACTGCACAGTGCAGATAAAGTATTTTATTGACATTGTATAGAATGAAACGTTCAAAAAGTGGTGCTCAAAAGAGAAAAGAAGCAGCCACTGCTCGAGATGCTGTAGCGAAATTGCCCAAGATGACAGATTTTTTCAAGATTACTGAGCAGAGTAGACCTGGCACTAGTACCGACAGGGATGAAGAAAACTATAGTGTACAAGAAAAAGAAGACTATGACGATCAGCATCAAAGTGATTGTGAATTTCCAGAAAATGTAAGTTGTGATTTACCTGCCAATACGCAACCTTCAATATCAAAAATAACTGAATCTCAATTTACCCCTATCCCTGATGACCCATGTAAATGGCCTGAAAGTATTTCTGATGCTCAACGATGTGATATAGTAAAGCGTGGACCACATGAACTAATAATGAATTTTCCATATAATAACACAACTCCAAGGCGACGTTTTTCCTCCAACCATTATAAACGTGTGTTACCTAATGGTGAAAGTGTTTCACGGTCGTCGCTAGTTTATTCTGGGGAATCAGATCAAGTTTTTTGCTTTTGTTGTAAGCTATTTGGAAAAACACTAAGCCCCTTTTGTAGTGGTATAAATACATGGGAGGGTTTTTCGAAAAAACTGAAAGACCATGAAAACGGCATTTCCCACCAAGAATGCTGCAGTCAATGGATGTTGCTAGCTGAAGGGATAAGAAATTCATCCACTATCGACAAACGCGAGATGAATATTTTTTTCAATGAAAGACGTTTTTGGAGAAATGTTTTAGAGAGACTTATCGACATTGCCTTGTTTCTATCGGAAAGGAATCTTGCTTTTAGAGGATCTGAAGAAGTCTTAGGATCTCCTCACAATGGAAATTTTCTGGGTATATTTGAGCTTTTGGCAAGAAGAGATCCGATCCTAAAAGAGCTTCAAGACAGAATCAAAAATAAAAACACTAAAGATCACTATTTGAGTCCTACCATACAAAATGAACTAATTAAATTGCTAGCGACAGAAGTTGAAAAAGAAAATTTACAGCAATTGAAATTGGCAAAATATTTTTCTATAATTTTGGACTGCACTCCAGATATGTCACATCATGAACAAATGTCTGTCATTCTCCGTTATGTACTATGTAATGAAGAAGCTGCTGTTGTTAAAGAAACATTTTTTGGCTACTTGAGAATAAGTGACAGTACTGGGAAAGGCTTGTTGGACGCTTTCTTAGAAAAAGCGACCGAACTGCAACTCGAATTGTCTGATTGTCGAGGTCAGTCATATGATAATGGTGCTAACATGAAAGGAAAACATTCTGGGGTCCAAGCAAGAATGCTAGACATCAATCCCAAAGCTGTTTACGTGCCCTGTGCAAACCATACCCTTAACTTAGTTGTTGTTGACAGTGCTAATTGATCGACGGAAGCATTGACATTTTTTGGAGTACTTACAAGGTTGTATGTGCTGTTTTCTTCCTCTGCTCATCGTTGGGAAATTTTTTAAGAAACATGTGGAGCTGTCCATAAAGTCACAATCTGATACTCGTTGGGAAAGCAGAATTAAATGCATCAAACCTCTTCGATACAATTTAAAAGAGGTGTTGCTGGCACTGAAAGACTTGGAAGCCATTTCCATTGAAAGAAAAGATGGAAGAGCTGCCTCAGAAACAAAATCGTTGATAGCTCATTTATCAAAATGGAGTTTTCTTTTGTCGGTGTTTATTTTATATGATATCCTATTCCAAGTCAATAAAGCAAGCAAGATTCTTCAATTGTATGGAGTCTCCCTTCATACAATGGAAACGGAAATCCAGGCAACTGAAAAGTTTTTGCAAAACTATCGCACAACGGCTTATGACAGTGCCGCAACATCTGCTGTTGAAATAGCACAGGAATTGGATATTGATCCTTCTTTTCCTCCGTCAAGAAGTGGAAAGAAAAGAAGATTGTTTGATTACCAAGGTGAAGAGGAACAACGAGCTACTCCTGAACTGAAATTTAAAAGCAACTTTTTCTATCCATTAGTAGACCAGGCTATTATGTCAATAAAGGAGCGCTTTAATTTGTTACGTGAGGTTTCTTCCGCCTTTTCGTTTTTGTACACACGAGACAAACTTTTGCTTGTGCAACGAGAAAATGCTCTTCTTACTTGCTGTAAAGAGTTCCAAAAAAAGTTCGGTGACATTGATTCTGATGAAATGAGCGCTGAGCTACAGCGGTTTGTTTTAATTTTACAAAAAAAAACGCAATCTCAATACGGCTCAAGACTTTCTGAACTATCTTCTAAAGACTCATTTATTTGAATTGTATCCGAATGTGTACATCGCACTTCGAATCTTACTAACTTGCCCCGTGACTGTTGCCAGCGCTGAAAGAAGCTTCAGCAAATTGAAACTGATCAAAACTTTTAATAGAACGTCTATGACAGACAGTAGACTATCTTCATTAGCCATGTTGTCAATCGAAAATGACTGCGCCCGATCTCTTGATTATGACAATGTCATAACAGCATTTGCGAACAAAAAGGTTCGCTCCAGACTATTTAAATGATACTGTGTTTTTATAAGTTTTTCATGTTTTTCAGTGTCATTGCTTTCGTTTCGCAGTGTCTGCATAAATGTCCTACTGAACTCTGGCATCGGTGCCGAATTTTTTATGACTTGCACCTTCGGTATCGGCATGCTTTATTCTGACATTAGCCTGTTTACTTATGTACAAATTGTGGTGTATTTTCTTAATGCAGCTTTTCAATTTTACACCTCTAAAGTGATATGACCTGTGCGCAGGGGCTCTTGCGCTTACTTTGGGGGGGGGGCCCGAAGTTGGAGTGCTACGGGACTGGTTGTTATAATTGTTTCATTTGCAGTATCATTATCAGTAATTAGTCGCTGGATTTGGCAAGGTTGACCCTCAAGCGACGCAGTAGTATCTGGCTTCTTAACACACCATTGCTGCATTCTCAAGTAAATAGGTATCAGGAATGAACGTAAACTTTGTTTTTGTAAATCTGTATATTTTGAATGGAAGTCCAAAACTATCACAAAAGAAGCTTGTAAGTTTCGACGTAGATCAAGTTGTATAAGTTGTTGTCTTATGTTGATCGTCATCGTGGGGAAGTTGTGGTAGAGAAGAAGCACTCGGGGATTAAAATAGTTTGAAACCGCCAACACGCCATCGCCAACGACGCCGCTGCCGTTGCCCCGCTAGGCTACGTCACTCCATCTGTTTTTCCATATCGATTTGCAATATCTAAATTTCCATTTTCAGTTCTGTGTATCGTCCATAAAATTTTATCGAAAGGTTATGCGTAAGAAAGGTCAGGCAACAGCAGCGTGAAGAAGGGAAAAGCGCGCGTTTTGTCTATTTAACTCTCAGTCGAACAGCTTCACGGTGATCTATCTCTGGTTCGGAGACTACCGCAAGGGTCTCTGTATAACAAACTCGTTACAATCCGTAAAGCAAAAACGGGTCAAGTCTAGGTTAAGTGATCCTCGCACTAGGAACCTATTCAAGGTGAGGTTGAATATGATGTGAACGATATTTAAGTAATTGATTGAAAGCAGATATGGTTTCAGAGGGGCTGCATCTTCTCACTGCAGACTACGAGTAACTTCAGCTAAATATCCTATACCTCTTAATCATTCACCCCCCACACTGAATAGGTCCCTACTTTTATAATTGTATTTCACCGAACAGATATGTAGACAATTTGCTCTAGAAATCTTGTAAACAACTAATCAGTTTTTATGCGAAATACTAATTGCATAAATAAGTTTATAAATTTTTACTATGAGTGATTTATTATAACATAATAATAAACTATGTTTAACAGTTTAACATTCAATGCAATGTTTTCAGTGCCTGCTCGTGCAATCATGCTTTGCAGCTGCAGCACAACCAATTTGCTCGATTTAGTTTGCAGTACTAAAACATTGACAACACACAATAGAAAACAACTTATTAATAATTTCGTTTACATAATTAGAGCTTACATAATTTGTTTTTTAATTGATAATTAGGGCAACTTTTTGTTGCGTTAAAAAACTGAAAAAGTAGAATTTATTTCTAACTAAAGTTACGGTTAAAATTTGAAACACATTCATAGGTATTTCAAAGCAAAGTGAACCTAACGGTCGCGAAGAATTAGGTCTAAGGTTGATATAATTGTCATTCTCGAAATGTTGATTCCCAACATAAAAGGCCCTCGTGTTTGCTTGGAAAGTAAAATGAGCAAATTTTCACTTTCGTGCAGTTGATCTCTTAACAAATATTTATGTTTGTTGGGAGACCATAATGAGAAAAATTGTTACTTTCGCATAATTAATCTTGAAAAAGAAAGGGGAGAGGAAAATCCTTTTACAATTGTATTTTTGCTGGATCGATGCACAAAATTAGGTAAAATTTTCAGTAAAAAGTTGTATCCGAAAAAGCACAACTTTGCGCCGTAAAATTCCTGCGAACACTTAAAGCATCTCTATTTATAAATTTGCAATAATTAGGAATCTGCTCGAAGCTGTAAAACAAATTGCAAAAGTTGCCGTATTGATGATACACAGAATGAAATCTGCATGATCTAAAACTGAATAGCAACAAGCTTCAACATCAATTTTACCAAAATAGCATATTGAAATATCTTGTGTATGACATCAATTTATGTGATAGTTTTTGACCGTTGTCATCGTCGTGGTCACCAGCTTTGTATGAGACAGTTCTTTATCTGTTTATTTATGCGTATAAGCTCATGCCATGGCTGATTTTAATATTTGGCCGAGTTTGAATATTTAAAATAATGCAATATTCGTGAGCGAGTTTGGCTTGATATTTGGGCTCATTCTGGACTCCGCACATACTGAAACAGTAGTTTGCTGGTGCAAACTGAGAGTCAAAGCTGGTCTATACTCAATTTCCCAACCAACTAAAAACCTATTAGCCATTGCTTTTCTATTTAAATCTTGCTGTTTTCATCTGTTAAACAATAACTAAAATGATTTTGAACATAATTTTATGAGTGCTTTTTCACTTAAGCAACAATTTTGTTTTGAGTGAATCCTTATTCAAGGAATGTGGAACCAGCAATCAAGCACAACAACCAAACGTCCGCGTCAATTGCGTCTAAAATTTTTTATAATAACATCAGAAATATAATTGCATTAGCATTCTACCTTCCTATCGTTGGTAGAATGGACCCTCCCGAGATTTACTCTCCTGCATATTTTATATGCATTTGCAGTTTTTTTCTTTGAGTAAAACACACTGTAGCTATGGAAAAATATCCACCGAGAAACTGGCAGTAGCATATTCTGGTAGTGAAATTACAAACCACTTATGATTCTATTTATTCATTTAGAGGAAATTTTCAAAGCAAATATCACTCAAGTGCCGAAGATATGTAATGATGAGATTCATTGGAAACTTCCTGTGTCCATTGCCGCTGGAGGAATAGCAGGAATCTTGCTGATCGTTGTACTAGTCGTGGTGGTAAGGAACTAACTATTGAGCTAATATTAACATTAACTAGAAGCTAGAGGACACTAGATGCTAATCATCACCTAAGCAAACTTTAGTTGCGGAGCGAAACATTAGGAAATCTCAAAAAACAAACCAATCCTAGGTTGATACAACATTGTATGAAAGTATGAAATTGCAATTTGTTGTATGGAACCAACTAAATTACCCTCGACCCAGTTTTTGGACTAGATGTGCAGGATTCTGAAAAAGTCCGAATAACACAAATGTATTTATGTAATGCAAATTAAATGAAATAACCGTTCTTAACAATATGTACAATGCATTTACATTATTTACAGGATTAAGAAAACTTGTTATTTTTGTTCATGGCCTCAGTAACTGAAGTGAAGCTCTCAAAGTCACCACTGGTATCAGGCTCGGGGTTGTCTTAAGACTAGAGAGAAGAAGTTGGTATCTTTTGTTTGACGGCCTATTAGATGCTGCTCGAGTCTTTCAGCATCCTGCGAAACCCGTAGTGCAAGCTGGTTTTTGGAATGGTGCAGTTTATTCGTACTCAAAAAAAACACGGTGTTTACGAGCGCGGGTAGCCACCAATCTGGCATTTCTGGCAGTACTCGAGGCGCGCGTTGTTTGAATTCATTTGTCGCCCGTCTGGATTCACTGTCCGGATAAACCGAAATCCGAAATAACGAGATCCGGAAAAACTAGGGTCGAGTGTAATTAAAAGTTAATTTTTATCATTAAAAGGTTTATAAAAAGTGTCGACCAGTACCAAAGCAGATGTACGAAAATTCAATGGTTCCTCACAACAGTCAAGATCCGAAAAGTGTTTCTGAAGTCTTCACTGCCAACAACAACTATGCAGAATATGAAAGTGTGGTCTACGAACAAATTGAAAATAATTGATTGACCTCAAAATCTCTTGGAGGAAATTTTTTGATAAAATTGATTTAGTATTGTAAACAGCATTATATTGTGAAGACTCTTTCAAATAACGAATATTACGAATGCAGTAAATATAATTTTTGCTAGCAATTGTTGTGTGTCTGAAATTCGCCAGACTCTTACTAGCCTCAATGCTGAAAAAGTCAGTGACTGTGGTAATATAAAGACCCCCGTTCAGTATTTTTCGTTTACTTGATATTGAAAAATTACATCAACTTCATCTTTAGCTTGAAAATTGCAGAGGCAGATTACCTCAAACAACAACCGGTACGCTAGCTTAACCTATCTTGGACCTCAGGTTTTTCGTAAGTACCAATATTTTTTGCAAGAAACTGGCAGACTGAGTTCATTGGCTAACAGCATAAATCTATACAGCCTATGTTGCATTTTTGCTTCCAGCAGTCATCCTATGATAAGAGACTCGGACCCTAGCTGTTTGTAGTTCTGCTGCTGACCGCCTGTTTCAAAATTCTTAACTAGGTTGCGTTTGCCGCTCATTTCAAACTAATCTGTTGCAAATCTGTCACGTGATGGTCCAATGACCAAATATGTCGAAAAAGCGATATTCGCAGTAAATTGCCTTTAAAGAGTGACACGGTTGAGCGACACATGCTTTTAAGACTAAATCAAATCGATTTGTGTATTCAAACAAATGCATTATTTTATATGCATTTGCCAGCAAATTAAATCGATTTGTGCATTTAAATAAATCGATTTGATTTAGTCATAAATGTTGTTCTGAGACATATGCAATGAGCGGTGAACAAATGACACCTCGTAGATTTTAACTCTCTGATTCCTGCGCCAAGCGCACCGTAGTTCGTTAGCACTGAACCAGTAGAGTTGTTTTGTAGGGCTTGTAATATTAGCTCTACGGATCCTTTTTGCTTTGTCAAACAAAAACAGGAAACGGTTGAAGTTTTCTTGCTATTTATATTTTCAAATATGCCCAGCCGTCCAGCGTGCACAGAACAAAAATTCCACGACAATAAAGGCTACCACGCAGCCTCAACAACGATCAAACAGGGGAACCAACACACAGTTTCCAACAGAAATCCGAAGCATAATTAGATTGAAACGACAATTCATTACTCGTTTCGCCAGGTTTACGTTTTGACAAACAATAGTGAAAATACGTGTGGTCAATATATGAGCAGATGCATCTTCATATATATGAGTCAAACATGTGGTCTTATTTAACCACAAGGCAAAAACCAAGAACGACAAAGCAACAAAGCGAAGGCTTTAGAAGTAGTCCGCAAGAAGCCCGGTTATGACTGTCTTCTATTTCTCAGTAGAAGCCTTTTGTTCGGTTCGATGTAGAGGTCTCAATTTGAAGCTATAATTTACTTAAACTGCTAACAAAACATCACGAAATCACTTCATTTTTTTATCACAATATCATTAAATTTTGAAGGAAGTTGCTTATGAAGTCTTTGCGTCACATTTTCAAGCGACTACGCTTTATGAAGTCAAATGGGTGAGAAAAACTACCTAATGATTGACGGAACAATGCCGTACACGTCTTTCAACTGCGTTTACCTCGATTACCCACTCGTATCTAATGTATTTTCCTTAATATCAGTATTGTGTTTTCATAATGGTAAAGGTAGTTTACTAATTTGTATTTTAAATTCATGTTCAAGGGATTACTGATTCGTGTTTGAAATTTTGAGTCGCACTTGGACTTGCCTAACAATGTCTGCAAGTCCAATGTCCTGCCCTCCACCTAGAAAGAGTAGGTGAGCAGTTGCATCTTCCTCTCTCCGATCCCGATCCATCTGTAATGTATTGTTTTATATCCAAATAAATATTTGAAAATTAAGCATAAAAGGCTGCAGAAAATATGTAAGCTACTATTGGCGTTCTGTACAACCTCGGTTTGCAAATTTTGTGCCTGAATTAGATACCTGAATACCTGAATTAGACCGCAGAGTTCGAAGCCTCATTATTATTTGTTTTTTGAAATTGCCGGTAATACACTGGTTCTCTACCAGGGATCGACGTATGATAAATCAAAAATTGCTCAAAACCAATTAGCAACATCATACTGTACAATGTAACAATCTATTTCAACATGTCAATAACTCGTGATCTGTTTCGACCTCATTGGTTCTCATCAGACGAGTGTAAAAGATACACAATAATAAAAATGCGGAACTTAAATCACAACAGATTTGTTTTTGTCTGTAAAATGAATCCAAGAGGGAATCCTAGAGAAGAGGGATAAAAAGGGAGAGTCAAAGAGGGACAATTTATTGCGTCGGCACCAATAACAGATACGGGCAAACAACCAGAAATAGACAGTATTAAAATACCTGTTCGGCGAGAGTGCTGCTTGTTACTTTTGTATCATTATCGGTAATGAATTATCATTACCAACAGTGGGTCTATTGAGTATCGGTATTGATTTAGCCTGTTTTCCCGTATCGCCTATACAAAAAGCATAAATTGGCGAAACTTTTAAAAGTATCGGCGATACTTTTAATTTATTTGTAGGCAAATGTGATGGAAACCATGACACACTTCCCTTATTCGCATTCAAATCTTTTCGATTGTTGTTACTTCTGGGCGACTTTGATTTTTTGATCAAACATACTGGTTATATTTGTTCTTCTTTACATGCTGCAAATTGCACCACTTTGATCAAGACTTAACAACTGTCAATAAATTTTGATATTACTCACAACATACATTACTTGGGTTTAATGGTTTTGAGCACCAACCAGAAGACAAATTCAGTAGAAAGAGATTCGCTTACAATGTTTCAGAAAAAGCTTATGAACTTGTAGTTCTTCGTGATTTTGATAAGTCAGCTGAGACAGAATGACTGAACACAACAAACAGTCTTCAGACTCAGCTACCTGAAGCGTATGTTAAGCTCTTATCCTTATTCTTTATTCCAAAACAGTTGTCATCGAAGAAAATTGTGCTAACAAAAGGCATTGCACTTTAAAAGTGCTAAAAACGAGAAGTAACTAAATTTTTTCAAAAACAGCGCTTACTAAATTTTTTTTATTTGGCGAAAAAGCTGCTTTAAATGTTTGCTGTTTCATCTAAGTAAAGCAGACTGTGTTGCCTACACTATATTAACCAAATATACGCCGAAATGTGTATGCTAGGGATCTACAAATTGCGGGCGGTCCGCGAACTGAAGTCGAGCGGGCCATAAATGCTATGACATTTAAATAAAATGGGTGCTTACTAATGACATAAGGCCTCTTGTGATTAAGTTTTTTTTAAGTTTAACTTGGTCATTTAGTTCTAATAGCCAGACATTACTACATAAACTTGCAAGTTGATTGATATTGGTTTTGTACAGTTTTTGCATTTGTGTGCTCTCAGCCTTAGTTAATTTGTGCATAAAAATAAATGTAAATCTGAATGGCGACAACGTCTTTCCAAAGTTAACTCCACCAAAATATGGTCACCAAAATCAGCGAAAGAAAATGTCTTTATGGTTGCGTCAAGCAGCAAAGGAATTGAAAACATGCTATATCAATGTATCAACTAACCCTCTACATCGACTTACTTGGTTTTTCCTTACAATGATATTGCTAGCTTGCGATAGCAGCGATTCATTATTTTTTTTATCTACCAGGTTGGCTGGTGTGTATATCACAAATTACTTTTTGGTTCGGCATCAGTTTAGCCGGCTGAGAAGAATTATTTATAGCATTTCGTGAAGTTTCACGTACTATAATTAGAAAGAAGTTAATTTTAACTCTTTAAACCAATGTGCTTTTATAGGCCATAAACGCTTCTTAGGTCTCAGTCAAGTCCTTTTTAGATATATTCACTATTTATCAGTTTTATCATAAAACAATTAATTACCGTACTTAACATCCACAATGCAGGTCAAACTGTACACCGGTTCAACTGATAGCCAATATGGGAGCGGATGCCGGCAGTATGCCTGCATTTGGCCCAAACGTTTTTATCCTCAATAGAGAACATCAAGCGTTTTCATTAATTATAACAATCAAATAAAAAGAATTATTCACATCTATGCAACCAGTTATGATCAGTCTTTAGTTGCAAGCAAAGCTGAGCTGATATAATAGAAATTTTCCAACTGACAGTTAAGGACTCGGTGACGCAGCAATTTGAAAGAGTTAGCGGAGAAAAAGGTACCGGGTTGAAGCGTGAGTGCGTCCTATGATGCTAAATAAAAGCTGAAACCGGTGGTTGAGGTAATTTTTCATGTCATTTTATCCAATTAGGCTAGAGCAGATGGCAAGCACAAACGATTATTTCGACCGCATTTGCAAAAAACTTAAAAAGTATCTAGATACTTGCACCGGTGATACTGTATCGTGTGAAATTGATTTGACAACATCGTATCGAGTATTGGTATCGAATTAGCGTCCTACAAAGGGTCAATTTAAAATGAGTTTCGAATATCGCGCTCATCATTGTAAACAACATAGCCTAGTTAGTCTCCACACTATATACGTATTAGGCGACTAAAAATTCAAACATATAGCTAAGTGTGCAAGTATTCTAGATTGTGTCCATAGGCGTATTTGTTTCAAAACAAAGTTGTAGAAATTTCTGTTTTTGAAGATCAAGATTGTCGGAATGACATTTTTGCTATTTGTGGCTCCAAACACAAAGAGAAGACCATACTTTTTGAAATCAAGTTTTGAAATTACCACAGGCCACTTCACTCGGACTGTGACCCGCGCTTTGGGCACCACAGCTTTAGGTTATCATAAAAATATTAAGTTACTATGGACCTGAAGACAGCGAAAAACCTAAAGTTTTTCTGATCAAGCTGCTTTCTAGTGTGCTCAATTATACGAATGTTCGAAAGGAAAATATTTCAAAACTTCGTTTCGTTTCGAAATCCAAGCAATTTCGTTTCGAAATGTGCTCGAAACCAAACCGTGAAAAGTTGGACTGATCCGTCTGACGAACATGCTCTACAGGCCGAGCCGCATTGAACACACCGAGCGGCAATTTACCCTCGTTCCATGAATTTTCAAAGGGGGACCATTACACAGATGAGTGACCATGGAAAAATTTTGAAATATTTGGGAAAGAAACTTCGTTTTGCTTTGAATTGTTTTTTTATGTAGTGAGCTTTCCTATCGTTTCGTCTCGAACTGTTCTTTCTTTAGTAAAATTTTGTTTCTTTTCGCCTCAGCAAAATTCGTTCTGAGTACCCCTACTTAACAATAAGTTAGTAAAAAATAAATCGATCGGAAATAGCGAAAAAGGATGTGTAAACACACTGTACAGATTTGAAATACGTTAACAGTCAATTGAAAACTTATCAATTGAAAGGAGAGCATAAAACAAAAGTAAGTAGGCTAATAAACAGTAATAAACACACGTATAAGAGCAAAGCAAAGCAAAATTACTATAAATTGACAAAAAGTACCAATTTCATCCCGCTGCATTTTCTTATGAACTGCATAATAAGGCTCTGCAGTCTTTTAAATGAAATCCATTGCAAGGTTTTCAATTCTTCACCGAGTTTCGACCAAACTTTAGCACCACAAAAATTTGTTACATTTTGAGTTAATGATTTGGAGACGAAAAACAAGACAAACGGTTAGTTTTTAACATGTCCAAGTAATGTATTGTGCAAACGAATATCTACAATAGCTTGTTTGTGAATTTAGTTTTGAACTGTCTAGGAAGTTCATCACGAACAAACAATTACGTGGAGCAGGAAACATTATCACGTCATTCACTTGTATGAAAGTCTTCACCTTACAACTCAAAAAAGATGAAGACTTTTATACAAGTGAGTGACGTGATAATGTTTCCTGCACCATGTAATTGTTTGGTATATGTTCTCTTGTCTTATTTCAATTTCGAGTAGAGATAGTTTAATGAAAATGTCCCATACAATTATTCCCTATTATAGATGTAGATAAGCTAGACCAGAATAGAGTATTCAAATAGTCTTAGCAGTTACATACAGTGAGCTAATTTTGAAGTATGTAGATGGAATTATTGCACTTCGCTATCTACATGTAAATCGAAAGTTATTTCAGATAAAGGAATCAACTTAGTATATCGTTATTGTAGAGACTACGATGTACTTGAGAAAGCTTACTTTCATTATCGTATACTCATTATCCACACTGTTGTTAAAGCAAGCAACTTTTATAAATTAAATGTCATTTTAATTTGTAGAACATCTCAAATTCGGACGTTTTTGACTTTCATAAAGTCCTTTTCAAGAATTAAATCTGTAAATGTGATGTAATAAATTAAATTAATCGACGATAATTTCAAATATTGCACATTATGAAGATATAGTACTTCTAACGGCTGTAAAAACGTAGCCAACTTATAAAAAATAGCTGGGAGAGAGCGGATGCAAAAGCCTTTAAGCTCATCAAAAGCAGGACCAAAGCCTTACAGAAAGGGCAAGGTTCCAAAAATTATGCAAAAAATCCAGTATGTAATGTCATGTTACAATTACGTGCAGTAAGTAAAGTTGTTGTAAAAATTTTGTTAACATATGTTTAGCAAAATCGAAGTTCCACTTGCATAGCATTGTTTATTAAGGCTAGGGCTATGACGTTTTATAAGCAAAGCTTCATGAAATTTTGCTTCATAATCTGAATTACATCTCTTCAATATGATGAAGGAATTAATGTTATATTGGAGATTAGAGCAGATGGGGCATGACAAACCATGATCCTTAATTGCACTTTTTCTAGAATCTTCTGAATTCAGATGCTCCTTCACTCTGGTGATCAAATGTCGGGAAGACATACCAATGTATGTCAAGTTCGTATCATTCGAACAAGTAAAATTAGCTTTTATTCTCTCCCTGAATCATAAAAAATCTCGCTGCCTTATATGGAAAAATACAAGCTTCTAGAAAAATGCTAGAACATCACGGGACACTAAAAAACTCTGCTAATAAATTACCTAATCGTTAATAATGAAAAAAGAAAAACCTTCAAGAAAAAACAAGATTTACTAGAATACACTGGAACTTAGTTACGTCGTCAACCGTTGAGACGTCAGAAAAGGCGTGTCAGTTACAAATCTATTAATGCAAGAGGCTAGCAACGCACTTATGCGAATGGAAAAAAGATCTTTTTTCGAGAACAGTTTAGCAAGTTTAGGGCTTCATACAATTCAGATTTACAAATAAAATGATCTCTGCAAAATAAAACGACAGATTACAACAACTATGCATATACAAAAACTATTCTCTCAACGCATATTTACTTATTCGTGACAGTAGTTTTTAAGCGCTTTTTTACTCCATCAGTTTTTTAATTTCAGGACATAGGCTACTTCAATTCTTACTAAGTTCTTCACACTACTCGTGTTGCAGGGAGCTAAGTGGGAGATCTGTAAAAACCATTTTAAAAGTTTTTAGATGGCAGTTCACCTAGTACTTTTAAGTGCGATTTTGTCCGGTTTATGGAACGTTTTTCTCATTTCTGCATTTCTGCACAGAAATTTTCATCAGCTTTGATGTTTTCATGGTGATTCGCAGAATACGTTGTTCTGTGAACATCCAGTTTTGTACACAAAGCGTTTTTTTACCAAAGTGTTTTTCACCAAAAACTTACCACAAGCGATTTATAAGTTTTTATTCGAAAAACCGTTTACGCTTTTGATAGGAACTTCGTCGACAAAACAAGATGTTTGGAAAACAAGGATGCTGTGAAGCACCATATGAACAAATAAGGAAATAAGCATTTCCGTACAAAAGTGCATAAGAGAAACACATACAAAAACCTTAAATGAACATATACTACTACAAGCCACTTTTTGGTATAACTCGAAAAGAAAATCGAACCTGCTTTACCGACTGCCAAGTGGACGTTTTTACCGCTGCGCTGACGTGCCGACTTCGCTCCAAGTTACAGGGTAAATGTTGATCAAATTCAAAGTAACTTCTGCACAGCCTTGGAAGGCTTTGCGGATCCATGATCAAGAAGCACTTGTAAAAAATTACCTGGTTTAATGTTTATCATAACAAGATTTCAACAAAAGTCAATGATCGATGACGAGCAAATGGGAATTTGTCAGGTAAGGCCGTCTTCTCTGGCAATTTTTTACGGTTACTCCTTGGTAACTTGTATGCTAACTTACTTTGCAGTTGAGCTAAGCCGACTATTTGTCTTTCTTAAAAATCACGTCATCTATTCTGTAGTTTTGGGATTGGACGGTGAGCAATGGTGTCGGATCGGAGGGACGATGAAGTGCTTCTTTGGCTAAATAATACCTCCAAAATACCTATTTGTAAACACCTCATTGAGCTTGGAGTAAAAACTGGTTACCCAGGTTGTTCAAAATGGTGTTCTTCAGAAAAAAGGTCTTCTCTTATTTGGAGTAAAATGAATTACTTTTGTTTTTCTAAGAAGTGATCTTCGACAAAAGAGCAAAGAGAAGATCTTGGAATATCTGCCACTAACCCTCGATCACAAATCAAAGTGCCCTTTACAAAATTTTGCCTCACCCTGCCCATGTGATGTTCCGGCATCTCTGACTGTGAGAAACAAAACAAAAAAAATGTCACAGCAGCCAAATTTTAAAATCAACAATGTGGTAGCAATAAAAAATAAGTCGGAAAATGTCCTTGTAGCGCCAACAAAGTAAACTTTAATTTGGTTTCGGTACATATAGCAAAGCTTTCGGTGAGTGACGTGCGGCGGAGTGACCTAGTAAACAAGTATATAAGGAGAAGCATTGCTATTTCGGAGAGAGAGGTTTTTCGATTAAAAATTCAAATTCAAAATTCATTGGCAAAAATTCCATTCGATTCGATTCGATTCAAGCAAAGTTCGTGCATTCAACGTTGTGTTGTGATTAAATAAATTCGTTCCTTGGAGTCAGACGTGCTGTGGATACTCGATTCCCATAATTGGTGACCCCGAAAGAACACTTGTGCAGCCGCAAAGACCAAAAAAAGGAACGAAAACCGGTGACGTACCGATTTTTGTATTTTATATAATTATATGTATTTTAGTATTGATGCCACTTTTCGAAAAATTAACGCATATAGGAAACCGCTCAAAATTGGATAGTTCTTTTAAATCGGGAAAAATAAAATTTTGGGGACGATTACAAAAATAAACCTCTAGTTCTAAACGAACAATTAGTCAATTCAAAAATGAGTAAAACAGAAACAAATGAAACTGTTTTGCAACATGAAGTGTGTGACCTTGGAGAATCTACTGATGATATTTTCGAACAATTGCATAAAAATCGTGAATTCACAATTCTAAAGGCCTTGTCACTTCCGAAATTTTGGGAAACCTCACCCACGGCATGGTTCGTAGTGGCTGAAAATTTCTTTGTCTGCCAAAATATTTTATCAGAACAACTAAAATTTCACTGCGTGGTCAATGCTTTAGAAGCCAAACAGATCGAAAAAATAAGCCACGTATTACTTAATAACAACGTGGTAGCACCTTATAAATTCCTCAAGCAAGCCACACTAAAAACTTTTGAAGCCAGCGAAACTTTTAAGCTAAATAAACTTTTGTCACTTCCCGCTATTGACCTTGGACAAAATTTAAAACGCCCTACAGAACTTCTTTTAGAAATGCGAGGTCTTCTGGGACAGTCATCGCCCCTGGGTCCAGTGGCTGAAAGTTTATTAAAGCAAATGTTTCTAAATAAACTTCCCTCTGAAATTAAGGTCATTTTGGCTGCCACACCAAACTCTTCGTTAGAGGAATTAGCTAGCAAAGCGGAAGACATAATGCTGGTTTCAAAACCTACCCTGGGACAGGGCTCTATTAATTCTCAAATTACGGCGCAGCCTTCTTCGTCACAGGAATCCCAAAACTATAATTTAACGCAAATGTTAATAAATCAAAATTTTGATGATAAATTAAACAAATTGTCTGAGAGTATAAATAAACTGCAGGAGGACACATACTTAAAAACATCAGAAGCATCAAACAACCCGTGTGTGTCTTGCTCACCAGCAAGAATGCATAAACCGCAAGCACCCCGCCCCCAGCAGTATGGCGTTGCTTCAAATCAAGCCTTCCGACAGAGGCGGTTTAATACCTATCAAAATAACAACGGCCATCGTTTTAGTTTCTCGACACGATTTGAACCTACGAATCAGCAGCACAATACAAGTAACCTGTGCTTTTACCACACTAGGTTCGGGGAGAGAGCTCGGAAATGTATGCCACCCTGTTCAATGAGTAATCCAAAAAAACGTCAGGGGTTCTCCCCAGCAATAAATGTGCTTGGGGAGAACAAAAGATCCTTAGCCCGACATTCTTTTTCAGTTTACGACCCCTTGACAAAGTATTCTTTCTTGGTGGATTCTGGCTCTGATGTAAGTGCTTTACCAATCGATTTGGCTAAACCAGAGACCAAAATGTTCAAAACATTCAAAGGCCCAACATCAAATGCAAATATTTCATGTGTAGGTTACGTAAATTTAGTTTTGGATCTTGGTTTCTCCAAGCAATTTTCTTGGAACTTTGCGGTTTGTAAATCTTTACGCCAACCGATACTAGGCGCGGATTTTCTGTCTCAGCAATCTTTACTTGTCGATTCCGCCAACAAGCGTTTGTTGCAAGCGCCTTCGCAACACACACATTCATCAAAAAAGGTAAGCCCCTCTTTTCATCTGACAGTAAATAATAGGATGAATGAATCGGTGGATATTGATGATGAGCCCCCCACTGTGCAAGTATCAAGCACAAAGTCTTGTTCAAAAAATTCTAGTAAAAATCGCTTTGATGCATTACTTAGTAGGTTTCCTTCTTTAACAGCTCCTTTTTAACCAAATTTTAAACCTAGACATTCAGTGCGTCATCACATTCACACCGATGGCCCACCAATATACAGTAGACCGCGTCGCTTGTCACCGGAAATGTTAAAAGTAGTGAAAGCAGAATTTGACACACTGCTAAAGCAAGGATTGTTTCTCGCTCGAATTCTAACTGGGCTAGTCCTTTACATTTAGTAAAAAAGGCAGATGGAACATATCGACCCTGTGGTGATTATTGTAAGCTCAATAGCATGACCGCTAGACCTACTTTTAGCATTCCTCACCTTTCCGATTTTGTCAATAATTTAAAAGGTTCAAAAATATTTTCTAAAATCGACCTCTGCAAAGCATATTATCACGTTCCAATGACGCCCGAGAGTAGAGATAAAACAACCATCACTACACCATTTGGAAACTTTTGCTTTAATATGATGCCTTTTGGTTTGTGCGGCGCCCCTTCTTCTTTCATGCGTTTGATGACCGAAGTTGTCCACGGGCTACAAAATATTTTTGTTTACTTAGACGATATAATTGTGTACAGTACTTCTGCAGAGGAACACATAGCTCACTTACGCTCTCTTTTTGAACGATTAGCACAATACGGATTGAAAATAAATCGAGAAAAGTGCAGCCTGGGTGTAGAAGAACTAGATTTTCTAGGTCATCACATCACAAAAGAAGGATTTCAACCGCTTGAAGACAGAGTTAAGGTTATTCGTCAATACCCGCTACCTAAAACAGTGAAAGAGTTGCGCCGATTTCTTGGTCTTTTTAACTTTTATCGGAAATTTGTCCCTCACATAGCTGAAACCCTAATTCCACTTCACAAGCTATTGTGCAATGTCACGTCATCAAATCAAGTCCTCTCATGGACCGAGGACGCTCAAAATTCTTTTGAAAAGCCCAAAAACAAATTAACCTCCTCAGCACTTTTAGCATATCCAATAATGCACGGTAAGCTCCATTTAGTTTGTGACGCGAGTGAGAAGGCGATTGGCAGCTGCCTGAATCAATCTGACCCTGAGACGCAGACATGGCGACCTCTAGCATATTATTCCAAAGCATTGTCTTCAAGCCAAAGGCAATACTCAACATATGACAGAGAACTACTGGCCTTATTTTTGTCTGTGCGCCATTTCTGTGACCTTTTGCTGGGCCGAGATGTCACCCTAGTAACTGACCATAAACCTCTGACATTTGCCATGGAAAAGGTATCGCCAACTATGTCCCCTCGGCAAATACGCCAATTAAATTACATCTCACAATTTTGCAAAAGCATTAAATACATTCCAGGGATTCACAATCAGGTAGCTGATTCTCTGTCTCGTTTAGAAATTAATTACATTCAAGATCCTGATTTCCAAATTGATTTTGCGCAATTTGCGAGAGATCAAGCCTCCGATCAGGCCATAAGAGAATTGTTACAGCACCCTACTTGACTGCGTATTGAACAACGCCCTCTCAAAAATACAGACGACATCATCTTGGGAGATGTGTCTACGGGCCGTTTTCGTCCTTTAGTCCCTCAAATATTTTACGAAATGGTGTTCCAAAAATTACATTCTCTGTCCCATGGCGGAGCAAAAGCGACTTCAAAATTAATAGGCTAAAGGTTTGTTTTCTCTGGTATGCGTGCTTACATTAAAGAAAAGTGCCGCTCTTGCATTGCATGTCAAAAATCAAAGATTACAAGGCACAACAAAGCACCCCTCAAATCTTATCAAGAACCTCCCGGAAGATTCCAAGTTTGGCACATTGATCTTTCAGGACCACTGCCAATCGCAACAGCTGTCGTTATTTGTTTGCATGCACTGATCGCTATACGCGTTGGATAGAAGCAGTAGGCGTGCCTGACGCAACCGCTGCCACTTGTGCCAGGGCCTTCATGACTAACATCATTGCATGGTTTGGTGTACCATCACAAATAGTATGTGATAATGGCCCAGATTTAACTCCTCAACTATTTCAAGAGTTTTGTTCCAATTTTGGGATCAAGCTTATCCACTCCACCCCGTATCATCCCGCTTGTAATTCAATGGTAGACGCTGCTTTCGAACACTAAAAGCCGCACTTAGGGCACATGATAACCCAACAAATTGGACTGAAAACTTACCACTAGTGCTGTTAGGGCTCAGGTCCTCTGTGAAGGAAGATATAGGCGTATCTTCAGCTCACATGGTTTATGGTACTTCTTTGCATCTCTCTGGACAATTTTTTGATCAAACTACCATAGAACAACAACCAACCTCTGAATACGTCGAGCAGTTAATTTCATGCATGTCAAGCGTCAGAAGCACAGCCCCACAACATCATTGCTCACCACCTGTTCACTTAGACAAAAATCTCAGAACATGCAGTCATGTTTTTATTTGGGTAGACACACCAAAAGGCGCATTGAACCCGCGATACTCGGGACCTCATAAAGTTTTACAGCGCCACGACAAGTATTTCACTCTTGCTATGAATGGAAGACTGCCCAACGTGTCGATTGATCGCTTAAAAGTCGCATATCTTCCAAGCCCAACTATGGAACACGAGCAACAACCTTCACCTAGCGCTAATATGGTTGAGGCAAATAATAAAAACATTGTTCTCGCAGATAAGAATCAGTCAAACTGTGTAACAGGAAACAATAGCGTCAATCGCAATTTAAACCAACCGGATATTATATATCACTACAACGACCTGCTGAGAAAACCGAAACAAACTCAATACGGAAGATTAATTCAAACACCACAAAGATACATCGAGTGAAATGAGCAAGGTTGTGTTTATCATATTTTTTATTGGCTTTTTCCTAACACCCATTGGGGTAGACTCTTTGTCCCAACACTTCACCTTATGCTACCCCAATATGGCTCATTCAGAATATGTTGTGCCATTACCACGCCCATGTCGTCGGCATCAACAAGAAGTCATACATATATGCAAGGAAAAAATTTTAAGCCCCTTAGATGCACTCATCAAGATACCTGTTTTTGTTTGCCAGACTTATACAACCGCATGGAGTACAATTTTCTGGTTTTTCGGCAGCAAGACTCACGACTCCTCTACTTCAGCAGGAGTACCTCCCCCACATCGTTGCCATTTTTGGTCATGAACATTTCAAGCAACAGGAATAGGTCCTCTGATTAAGCACACAACCAACATGTGGACAACTAGAAATAAAGTCCACTATCAATATTCATGGCCCCACGAACAAAAAGGGTTAGTGAATAATGCGATGCTAACAAAAATCATTGCAACATACGACCCGATAAAAAAACGCATGAACAGCGCCATGAGTTCAATGTCGTGGTGCAAAATAAACAAAGGATCATGCAAGGTAGGATCACGTCTATTCATATGGACGCCTCCCCCTAAAATAGATTGTCCCCAAACGGATGATGTGGGAACGCATGACCTTTGGCTACATTACCACGAGAAAACCCTCTACAGAATAGAGGTACCCTTTCTGCACGTGTCGGTGCACACTCAAATTACTTGTCCTGCCAAAACCATTCAATGTTATGGCACAAAGACAATATGCGAACCGAGCGGATTACTGCTCATTCCAAGCAACTGCACCGAAATCAAAGCACTAGCACACCATAATGTTTTATCTTCACTTATGAAGAACTATACAACACATCACTTCCAGCAAACAATAGTATCTCGATTCGTGACCGAAACATCAGACATAACAGCAGAAAAGCTGCGCAACCTTACAAGCGACATCCACTTCGTGAAATGCCAGCTGCAGTCCCTTTTGACGACCTTATTTTCTGTTATGGCAAAGCAGTATCCGGGAGAGACCCTATCTTCACTCACTGGCCTGAAAAGAGCTGCAATCACGGCCGGTGATGTGCTTACTGAAATTCATTGCCAACCAGTGCAAGGGATAATTCTGCACTCCCTGGTATACAACAGCATTTTTTCTTCCAGGCCACTGGTAGAATTTCTTGTTAATGACACCCTTAAAGTAGGACAAATATGGTCCGACGGTTTTAGGCATTCGTTTTAGAGAACAATACATTTCAGGAAAAGTGGTCACCTTCCGCATTAATCAAACATTTTATTGCTATGAAAACTATACTTTAAGAAGCACTAGTACGCAAATAAATCAGTTAGTTCCATCATTGCTCCAGGTACATTACAACCCCTGTAGATTTCGCAGAAGCTTTAAATCTGTTTCCGGCACATAATGATAGGTACAATGATGTACAAAACATGTTACTATCATTGAGCCAATTGCAAGAAGACCGTCAATATGTGCGCAAATTTTTAGCTTCGAATACTGATTCAAATTCTGAGGCAGATTTTGAATACATCGATAACTCTATTACCAAAACAATGAAAAACGTGTTTTTATCAGTAATTAGCTCAATAACCGACCCAATTTTGAGTGTTATCATCACCGTTTTGCTTTTCTTATCGTTATTCTAATCTGTTGTTTTAACTATACTCGCCTTTAAGTATTTTATTTCGCTTGGAATTGCTAAAATCCGAGATAGAAAAACCCATGCTCGAAGTGAGAGAGTTGTTGCTGATGCAGAACTTTTGCAAAACAGTGACAACCAACTGTAATATGGTATCAATTTAATGATTTTGTGTAACGTAAAATTTCATGTGTATTGTTTATATGTATGTTTTGTTTTATGTGCACGAGTATGGAGACGAACAGAGTTCGAGATTTTGAGCACCCCAATCAAGAAGAATGGAAAATCCGTCGACAACAGCAAAGCATCGCATCCTGTATCCACGCAGCGCCAACAAGCAAACAATTACTGCCCCCAGAGACAACTGCAGATTCAACAAATCCGCGCACTGCAGAAGAGGAAGCGGAAACAAATCAACAAGCATTAACAATAACGCTAACACGCGATAGGAGAAAATGCTTACTGAATAGCTCATCAGGGAGCCACCAAACTTCCCAACGTGCAGCAATGTCCTTTTTCCGCGGGAAGTAATTATGGCGACCTTACGGGATACAAACTGTGGAACATTGATGTTTTGCTGAAATTATGTGGGTGACTCATAAACGTTCTCGTTCTGTTCGTGCGCTCGTTGTTTTACTGTAATCGTTTTTATAAATCATCCGTTGGCCTACAAACAGGTCATAAAAGAATAACCATAGTTGCATATCATGATGTAACAATACTAGGTGACTAAGCCGTATGGCCAGGCGTGGTTCCGTCTGACGTGCGGCGGAGTGACCTAGTAAACAAGTATATAAGGAGAAGCATTGCTATTTCGGAGAGAGAGGTTTTTCGATTAAAAATTCAAATTCAAAATTCATTGGCAAAAATTCCATTCGATTCGATTCAATTCAAGCAAAGTTCGTGCATTCAACGTTGTGTTGTGATTAAATAAATTCGTTCCTTGGAGTCAGACGTGCTGTGGATACTCGATTCCCATAAAAGTAAGCTTTCTCAAGTACATCGTAGTCTCTACAACAACGATATACTAAGTTTACTCCTTTATCTGAAATAACTTTCGATTTACATGTAGATAGCGAAGTGCAATAATTCCATCTACATACTTCAAAATTAGCTCACTGTATGTAACTGCTAAGACTATTTGAATACTCTATTCTGGTCTAGCTTATCTACATCTATAATAGGGAATAATTGTATGGGACATTTTCATTAAACTATCTCTACTCGAAATTGAAATAAGACCAGAGAACATATACCAAACAATTACATGGTGCTGAATTATGAACGGCATGTGAATTATGAGCAGGGGGGCTCCTGAATTATGAACAGCACTGTATGTGCCCCCTTGTAGCAATTGGTACACAGGTATCCCTGCCCAAATGAATAAAAATAAACTAGTATTACATAATACAATGTTTTAGTTCAGTTCAATTAAACCTCTGCAATATTAAGGTCATACGGTAAAATTTGCAGGAAGTCTAAAGACATTAAAGCTGAAGTCTGCATTGCTCCTCAATATGAAATATTTAGCTATAAACATAGACTTTTATGCAGACATTAAATGTTTTGTGTGCGTACAACGTCTTTTTGCGTACACGTAAATAAATTCAAAACCAGATTAGAATAGCTTTCAATGTACCAGTTGTGTGCTACATCAGATGTAGACGCAGATGCGTTACAGTTTACTTAAAACCAGGGCGTCGAATTGAACCCAGACCGGAACCGAAAACGGGAGTTAACTGCTTATTTTTGCTATACCCGCACCCAACCCAAACGTAATTATTTAAACAGTCCAAATAGTTCCACAGATTATTCAAAAAACTGGCGGCCCAAATTGCATATTATATAGTTGTACGTACTTCGCGTGATTGTGTCCAGAATATAATTATGTTGCAAGTAAAGCCGTAACTATTTCTCCATGCGAACATTGAGTTTCACGAATTTACGTCTCAATTGTGGTGTATTAGGTCACATTTTTTTGAAGAGCAACATGAAAGCGAGGATGGTAGTGTCTCGTATTTCGCTGATAGCTTTTGACAAATCGGTATCTGAGAGAAATTTAGTTTGCTTTGATTGACATCTATGAGGTGCCAGCTGTAAAGTATGTGGTAAGAAAAATTTTGCCAGAGTTTAGGATAGCTGCTGTATGATTTGTCTTTGGAAAGGAAAAAAGTTTTCGTTGCTGGAACTTGTCCGGAATACAGTCGTGGCCAAAAGTGTAGGACCATCTCGTAAAAAAGTGGATTTTTTTAATTTTTTAACTATGGCTTGATATATTCATTTGCCAGTTTGTTGCAGTCACTTTTATTAGTCAATCAAGATATTACTCAAACATTATTAATAGTTTTTTTGTGTTTTAGAGTTTATTTCAGTAAAATTTTTTGATAATTGTCAAATTGTTATAGAGGTAAAATTGAAGAAAATGGGTAAAAATGTGCCACTTTCGGAAGTTGAGCGGGCTCAAATTGTGACTCTGCATAAAGAAGGTCATTCAGAACAATTGATTAGTCAAAAAATGAAAAAAAGCAAGACTGCTGTCCACAACGCAATGGCAAAATTTCGGAACACAGGAACTTATACAACAGCTAAAAAATCTGGTAGACCTCGAAAAACCACCCCAAGAGATGACCATGCCATTCGGAGAATAGCAGTTCGTTCTCCAATGAGTTCTGCAAGCAAGATTCGATCATCACTGCTTGCAAAAGGTACCGACATTAGTTGAAGAACCGTAAGTCGGCGTTTGGTTGATGATTTTGACCTAAAAGCTCATAAATCTGCGCATAAACCGAGGCTAACGCAGGCTATGAAAAGCAAGCGTTTGGCGTTTGCCAAAAAACACGTAAAATGGACGATTCAGCAGTGGCAACAAGTGCTGTTTTCCGACGAATCTACCGTGCAGCAGTTCACCAATCGAAAGTGCTACGTCCGGAGACCATCAGGAAAAAAGATTCAGTGAAAGATATACCATTCAAACCATGAAACACCCCCCCCAGTGTCATGATTTGGGGGGGAATGTCAATAAATGGAACAGCTAGACTCTTTTTTTTGCCACCTGAAACGACCATGAATGGTCAAAAATACCTAGATTTATTGAAAAACAAGTTGGAATTGCATATGACTGCTCATAAATGCAGTGTATTTATGCAGGATGGTGCTCCATGCCATCGTGCCAAAATCGTCACCCAATTCCTGAAGGCCCAAAAAATCAACATCTTGGACTGGCCTGGAAACAGCCCAGATCTGAATCCGATTGAGAATCTTTGGACCATTTTGAAAAACAAAGTTTCCGAAAGGCAACCAACTAATGCTAAGATGTTGGAACAAGTCATAAAAGAAGTGTGAGTGCGTGATATATCACCGGCATATTGCCGAAATCTGGTGGAGAGCATGCCAAGACGTTTGGAGGCTGTAATCAAAGCCAAGGTTGGTCCAACAAAATATTGACTTTTTTGAAAACTTTTAATTGAACTATTGATTTGTGCGTCTAGGAATTGTTAATTTACCGTAACATGCCAATATCTTTCTTTATCAAGCCAATATCTTTCTTTATCAGCGAATGAATAAGTGTTTTGGTGTTTTCATCAGAATTTGAAAGGGTGGTCCTACACTTTTGGCCACGACTGTAAAAGCTTCGCGCTAACTACTGGTGACAGCAAGAAAAACAAGTTAAGACGTTTGCAAAACCGCCTCCCACAAGGGATCGGTCTTGGCCCCCATCCTTTTTAACGTCTACACACATATGATTTGCCTTCCATGACTTCTCAGAAGTATGCATATGCTGATGACTTAGCATTGTTGTATGCTTCTCGAGATTGGAAGGTTGTGGAGGACACCCTAAGTCAAGACATGACTACACTTTCAGCTTGTCTCCAGACTGGGAGGCTGAAGCTCAGCAATACGAAAATGGTGACGGCGGCCTTTTATCGCAACCACAGACATGCCAAACGTGAGCTTAATCTTTACAACAATGGAAACGTATTGTCACCCTATGCAGTCCCAACGTATCTTGGGGTAAAGCTGGACAGGTCACTCACTTTCCGTCACCACCTCGATGCTTAGCACAAAAAACTCTCCACCCGAGTTGCGCTGTCGAGGCGACTTGTGGGATCCGGATGGGGTGCAGGTGCCAAGACATTGCGCATTTCTGCTCTTTCCTTGGTCTACTCCACCGCTGAGTACTGCACACCAGTTTAGTGTGGTAGTATGTACACTCGCCTCATTGAAAGCATTTTCAACATTCTTTGCGCATTGTCACTGGATGCTTGCATCCCACACCAACGGAGGACTTGCCTGTCCTTGTAGGCATCCAGTCAGCCGAGTTCCGCCGATTAGGAGCAACACTCTCCTTGGCGAATCGTGCTATCTATGATTCCGACCATGTACTGCACGGAAAGTTGATTGGGCAGCAGGATGCACACCAGGGGAGTCTAGATAGAGACACCCATTTGTACATGGTGCGTGGAAATTATTAGGTAGTTTGTCATAACTGGACATCCGCGTGAAGCAGTGGACAAAACATAAATAGAACGCGGACCACTTTGAGAGTACTTCAAGGGTCCGTGCTTTTATTCACAGGGTCAGTTCAAGGCCACTTAGAATGAGTCTGCCCAGAACATCTTGGGTAAAGCTTAATCGCCTGCGGACTGGTGTAGGGCGTTTTCACTCGTCCATGCACAAATGGGGTCTTGCCACATCACCGAATGGCGAATGTGGTGCCACTGAGCAAACTGCAGATCACGTCATATCTTCATGTCTCCTACATCATGTACCAACAGGAACACGAGGTCTGCAGGTTTTAGATGATCCAACTCGATGTTGGCTTAACACCACCACTGCCAGCATCAAATCTGAACAGCGCAGCAGCCTGGGGTGGTAAAAGGTTAAACCTTCGGTCCTTGCCTTCATTTGTGCTGGCCAGGATTGAGTTTGGGTGCCTGAACAAAAGACGACGTTGCAGCATGATTTCTCCTAAATTCCGAAAAATTTTACTTTAACATGTACTTTACAGTTAGCACTTAATAAATATCTGAGCAATATTGATTAATTTTCAGACAATTTAGGCGCTGATGCCTTCTTATTAGAGTAAGTTATTAGCAGAAGAGAGCATGAGCTTGAGACGTGTTTCTGATTGCATTAAAAAAGGATAAAAGTTGCAGTTACAACCAGTTTGTTAGAGTTTTAATATACTGAATTTGAAAAATATATTTCCATATAGTATTAAACGAAAGGTAGTGGCTATTTTTCCATCGATGGCATTTTACCCTTGAAGACTATTTTGCCGTCAAACTCTCCTGATTGGTCAAAAATGGCCACGGCTGGCTGCTCACATTTTTGCAACAGCATTTCTAACCTAAACCTAGCCCTAACCCAAACCCTAACTCTGACCTTAACCCTAATCCTAACATCTTGCAACCCCAACCGGATATCCAATCTTACATCGTTGATCCATAATTTCGCGTTTCAATGGTATCCCATTCTACCAATCCAGCAATGCGACTGATCTGTGGTAGACCATCACCATTGACAATGGAGCTAATATGCTTAAATCTGTGAAGTTGCTATCGGATGAACAGCTTAAACTCAATGCAAATGACGATCAGGACGCTTACCAAGATGAAAATGACAATGAAGATGCTCCTTCGACTAGTCATTTTGTTACATCAAAGTGCACTTTGGATCAAGAAATTGCCTCTGATATTGATTGGGATAATGATGAAGCAGCTGCTCCTTTGATTTGCAATGTAGAAATATTATTATTTGACAGTTTAACTACATTAAATAACATTGAATCGTCAAATCGCGCTATCTGCAGTGCTGTACGCTGCGCTGCTCACAGCTTGCGATTAGCTGTCGACGATGCTTTGAAGCAAACAACATTGAGAGGAAGCATTGAGAAAGCTCGAAAAGTTTGCAAAATTTCAAAAAATCCGTCTACTATGGTAATTTTAAGAAAAGGTTGGGGACCATTGGTCTAGTCTATACTGCTAGCTTAAGTTATAGCTTTGATTACATGCAACATCAACAGGTGTTTGAGTATGTATTGTAATTGTCCTTTTTGGCGTATGAGGTTGTGCTGTGTGTGATTGTCTTTTGTCAGACTGGGCCACCAATGCGATAGACTGCTTGACCCCATCATATCTCTGCCACATATAGATGAAGGTATTCCGTTAAATGTCTTACCCAATGACAAAATTAGCACACTTACCGGTTTTTTTCCTCACTATCCCTTTCTTGCTGAACGTCCAACAGAGAAGTCGTGAATACCGTTTTAAAAGTTTTCAGTAGCACTCGACATGGAAACTGAAACCAGTTCTACCGACTGCAAAGCAGACGCTCTAACTTCTACATCACCGCGCCGATATAATAGTAATAGGCTGTGACACTAAGTATTTGGACATTAATATTATGCCATTTAGTAAGTTTTGAAGTAAACTGTTAGGGAAAGTCGGGTATTACATATCCCTAACGAAAAAAGCCTGCAGCTTTTATAGTGTAAAAATTATATTGTCATTAGGCTGCATTGTCAATTACAGAATTTACTCAGAAATTTTTTAATGTACGCGACAAGAAAATTCATTTTGTCAAAGGATTTGTATTACACGTTTAGCTATTAATATGGTCTTCCATTGAAAATGACATATTCTATGACACTATGCGAAAAGTAAATTTTTTTTCTGTTCGTTTTTAATATTTTGCGAAGCTCTACCATCGCGTGTTTCAGTGATCAGTCACCTATCAAAAATCAAGGAAGCTGAAAAAAATATCGAAAAGTACAATTTCAAAAAATAGGATAAGTAACCTACTTTTTGTTGTACAGTAGGTTCAAGCAAGAAAGCAAAAAATATTGAAATTTTGCTACGAAGATTTTTTTTGTTATTTTCACATAAGTGATTTTATGTTTCCAAATAATTTGTTTCCCTGAAATCTTAAGACTGATTATGGAAACCGAAGTGGGTCCAATTACATTACCTTACTCTACCTGCATTCTCGCGCTGTGTAAGTCATTGTAAAAGTACGGGCTTTTATACAAGTCCGTATGATAAATTTCTTGTTTGGTGGTGTAATAGGTTTCGTGTTAACGAATCTTCCGTAATTTAAATATAACCGTTTTGAAGTAGTGTTATATGTTTGACTCTATTGCGCTGTAAGGCAATTGATTATTATCCTACTTTTGACAGTCATTAGCCCTGTCAAATTTTTGTTGAGTTCGTTTTCTTATTTTTTTGGCCAACTAAATTTATAGCAGCATTCGTCTTTAAAAACTACTATGCACGAAAAAAGGAAATGCAATCAATACGGTTGAAACGTGCAATAAAAACAGGCAAAAATTCGAACCAAAAACCAGATTTAAATTGTTGTTCTTAAACCCAAACCAAACCTGAATCAAAACCGAACTTTTAAAATTTGAAACTAAACCTTTTAAATTTCACACTGGTGAACCCGAACCGAACATGAACAGCAAATTTTTTAAAGCAGTGAACCTGAGATGGAACTGATCCGGTAAAGATAAATTTTGCTGAACCCGAAGCCAAACAGAAGCGATATTTTAAACAGTTCGACGATCTGCTCAAAACGTTATTAGGTACGTTAGACATTTCATACTCAGCACCTTCTTGGAGACAAAGTATCTATCACATGCTTATAACTTTTAAAATATTTGTTACTTACTGCAGTTGAAAACAAACAAACAACTTTATGATCGGTTAGTTTTTGATGGACACAAAGAAAGAATTATATTGTGCATTAAGAAATGTATTCATAGAGTAATAATAACTGTACTAACAATATTAAAACAGTAAATTATTTAAAATCGCGATATGATAGAAAAAAAACTGGTCAAAGGTTCGAGTTCAAAAATTCTATTCAGCTCTTTACTTGTATGCAACAAAAATTGTGCTCTCAAGTGGAAATCAATTGTGCCATGTGTCATGTTTGTATACTTTGCAGTTCGGGCAGTTGAAGAGGATTTAATGCATGTACAAAGAAAACTCTGTTTTATGTACCTATTTGATATTGGACAGTTTGTGACGCCAATCATAAATTAAATTAGTTTTATTAAGCTCAACTGGTGAAATTGGTCTTAATGCCAACATTTAGCCAATTAATACCTTGAAAAATTCGTCAAGATTATAATCAAATAAGTTTAGATTTTAGCCAAGAGCAGAATTTCTATTTGTAGTTTCGGCAAAAGTCAAGCATAATGAAAGATAAAATGGAGCTTTCTGTACAGTATGGTAAAAATAAATTATTGCTTCGTTATTTCTAACAAAAGCTTTAAATGATTCCAATGTCTTTAAGGCTATTGCTTTTGCCAAGTTTAACTTTAAAAAAATTTCTTTTGTAAACTTCCGAAATATTGGAGATGAAAATTGATAAACCATTCTTCGCTCTTCTTTTCACGACGATTGTTTTTTCATACACGAATGCATGGTATTGTCATAGTGTTTATGCAGTATTTTATGTATATTTATTGTACATTACATACCAGTTTAGAATAACTTAGAAAATAGGACTGTACTGGTGTTATGAAATATGACCACCATTATCTGATGTCCTCGACAAGAATATCGAAACTTTCAAACCCTAATGCACGTAGTTTATTATTTGGGATTTTTATCTCTACTGCAATAAAATTGTTTGTAAACTCGCAGGAGAAGAAGAAGACGTAGTTGTGATAGTACCGCTTCTTCTTGAATATGGGGAACATGATCCAGAACCTGTGACGGGGGATACCAGGATCCTATAGTCACAAGAAGCGCAGGTTCATGCGGAAGCTGCGATCTGCCATCTAGAAGAAATTGCAACACTTTTTGTTGTCGGGTTGATTGCAGCTGGGGACCATGGGGATCCTATGGCTCTTGTTCGGCAAGCTGTCATGGCGGAACTTCAGTAAGAAAAAGAAGCTATTCGACATACGCGAGTTGTGGCGGCTCAAGCTGTCCGGGATCTTCGACTAGTTCAAGGTAAGGAAATTAAATGTAAAACAACAAATCTTTGAAATCTAGATGCTCACTTGGACGAAAATGTCACGACAACAAGTCAAAAATGCTCCAATTCGGTTTTTTTGTTCAAGTTGTAGCTAGGGAGAGGAAGGCACCGGATTTATGGTTATTCAGACTTTCTTGAAACCGATCTCCATGGTAAGGTTAAGTATTATTGAACAAAATAACAAAAACATTTTGCCACTTGCGCGTCAAATTCTGATTTATTAACTTTCATTTGTTTGTGAAATCAACCATAATCCGGATTACAGTCAAATTCATGTCATCTAACTTGGAATGCGTAATTTTCTAGAAAAATTGAAAATCTGGATTGAAATATTATGATTGTGATCTAACTCTGATTTCAAATATTGATATTTTGTCTAAAACTTTGCACTCTCCTGCCCAAATAAATTATATCTTCACATTTTTTACCGCTGCGATTCAAATATTTGCCGCAACTTTTTGTTACTTTTTTGCTTTAGTCTGATATTAGTGCGATTTGCGTTGTGCGTCTGCATTAACCTTGATGCAGCGCCGCTATTGTAACGAAGAAAAAGGATAACCATAAAAACAAGATATTTTTCTACGTCTGATGCATTATACTGTGTAACGCTCTATCATTGGTTGATCGATGGGGGCGTGAGCGTGCCTTTCGTCAGATACTTAAACAAAAAATTTGTTAAGTCTCTCAAAATAGGTTTTAGTGGCGAGCTGAAAATAAGTTTAGAGAGCTTTGATTTTTTTTTGCGTTGAGTCTCATTCAAATTGGAGTGACAAAATGCTTTTTACGGAGTCAGACTGAAATTACTCAAAAAACTCACCCAATTCGTTATATATTTCCGCGAGTGCATTGCTTCAAATAGCTTGGAGATTGTTAAACCCACTTTCACAACAAGAGTTGTTGTTAAATGAGTTTTGTTAGGATACTGTTGTCATAAAAATAGTTTTGTTGAAAATCAATATTTGATAAACTTTTATCGTCAACGCAAAAATGCCTCTTAATTGTCACAACTCACAAACCACCAAGACTGCAAAAAGCGGTTAGTTGATGTAACTAAATGCATTTCATTACCAGGATATGCAACAACGTTTGCTGTCCAGTAGACTGTCAGTGGACGCAATGGTCAAAATGAGTCATCTGCTCCAAAACTTTGGAAATGATGGGTAAAGAGAGTAACTACACAAAATCATGAACTTATTTTTACTTGGCTCTGCAGGCGCCCAGACAAGATATCAAAGTATTGCTACTTATAGCTCATATGGGGGCAAGCAATGTTAGGGTAGCGAAAAAGAAGAATGATTGTGCGACGATCTCTGTTGTCTAGTTGTTTGTCAACTTTCACAGTGGTACGAATGGGAAGTGATGCAAAATGCATCTTGTATCCCGAGATTCTTAAACAGGTGTAGTGCCACTTGTGGAACAGGAACCCAAATCAGGAGCAGAAACGTTTCTCGATAGGAATCCTGTAGTGAAAATGCTTGTTAAGGGCACATTGAAGAATCACAAAGCTGCAACAGTCAATGTTTCCCTGGTGAATAAACAACAGCTCATGCATAACATCCGTAAAATAAAAATGCATCAAGTCTAGGTTAAGTGATCCTCGCACTAGGAACCTATTCAAGGTGAGGTTGAATATGGTATGAAGGATATTTAATTAATTGATTGAAAAAGTAGTTATGGTTTCAGCGGGGCCACATCTTCACACTGTAGCCTACCAGTAACTTCAGCTATATATCCTATACCTCTTAATCTATTCAACCCCCACACTGAATAGATCCCTGCTTACAGTTATATTTCACCTAACAAATATGTAGACAATTTGTTTTAGAAATCTTCTAAACAACTGATTGGCTTTTGTGCGAATTACTATTAATAATTGCATCAATAGTTTTATGAATCTATGCTGTGTGTGAGCTATTATAACATAATAATAAACTATGTTTAATAGTTTTACATTCAATGCAATGTTTTCAGTGCCTGCTCGTGTAATGGTGCTTTGCAGCTGCAGCACAACCAATTTGCTCGATTTAGTTTGCAGTACTAAAACATTGACAACACACAATAGAAATGGACTTATTAATAACTTCCTTTGCATAATTAAAGCTTACATAATTTGTTTTTTAATTGATAATTAGGGCAACTTTTTGTTGCGTTAAAAAACTGAAAAAGTAGAATTTATTTCTAACTAAAGTTACGGTTAAAATTTGAAACACATTCATAGGTATTTCAAAGCAAAGTGAACCTAACGGTCGCGAAGAATTAGGTCTAAGGTTGATATAATTGTCATTCTCGAAATGTTGATTCCCAACATAAAAGGCCCTCGTGTTTGTTTGGAAAGCAAAATGAGCAAAATTTTCACTTTCGTGCAGTTGATCTCTTAACAAATATTTATGTTTGTTGGGAGACCATAATGAGAAAAATTGTTACTTTCGCAGAGTTAATCTTGAAAAAAAAAGGGAAGGGGGAAGAAATCTTTAAGTTCAAGTATCCTTTTATAATTGTATTTTTGCTGATTGGATGCACAAAATTAGGTAAAATTTGCAGTAAAAAGTTGTATCCGAAAAAGCACAACTTTGCACCGTAAAATTCCTGCGAACTGCTTTGCAATAATTAGGAATCTGCTCGAAGCTGTAAAACAAATTGCAAAAGTTGCCGTATTGATGATACACAGAATGGAATCTGCATGATCTAAAACTGAATAGCAATAAGCTTCAACATCAATTTTACCAAAATAGCAAATTAAAATATCTTGTGTATGACATCGAATTATGTGATAGTTTTTGACCGTTGTCATCGTCGTGGTCACCAGCTTTGTATGAGACAGTTCTTTATCTGTTTATTTATGCGTATAAGCTCATGCCATGTAGCGCCGAATACGGTTAAGTCACCCGCCCTGTACCTTAATGACCGGCAGATGACGATTTGACGACTAGAAAATTAGCTCGGGAGAGTTCAACGCTACCTTCTATGCCCAATCCTTTGGCCTAAGGACTTACGTATGAGAAGCTAGGTTGCCAGCCCACTCATTAACAACACAACCCTATTAATATATATAAGCTTTCGCACGCAGACAATCACCGACACCACACTGTAGCAGCCGATAGTCCCTCTTCCTTCTAGTAGTACTTGGCCCTTGCCTTCTAATTCTTCACCCTTCTTCCTTCTTTTCTTTCTTCTCTGTTCTGTCGTCTGTTTACTTTCGTCTCTCTTAGTTTTCAAAATGGCCCGCCCGTATATATACTTCCCATTCGTACGTAACCGAAATAAAGTTCCCAAATATTTTAGCCAATCATAATTACTAGAAACTAAAAATTAACAAGGAAAGGTTTGAAAACGGGGGAATACCGGAAACTGCTACCCAAAGAACAACCAATAAAAACGCATATGAAATAAATTAGAAAAGGTTTGTCTACAGGGATAGTACAGGAAATAGCTACCAATAAAATTGTTTTGAGAATAAAATAATCAAGCGACGGTTTGTATACGGGAAAATACCGGAGATAATGACCAAAACAGAAAAACCATGTCGACACGGGATAATGACATGAATATTCCCGAGATTATTATTGTTACACCATGGTTGATTTTAATATTCGGCCGAGTTTGAGTATTTAAAATAATGCAATATTCGTGAGCGAGTTTGGCTTGATATTTGGGCTCGTTCTGGACTCTGCTCGTACTGAAACAGTAGTTTGCTGATGCAAACTGAAAGTCAAAGCTGGTCTATACTCAGTTTGCCGACCAATTTTAAACACCTATTAGCCATTGTTTTTCTATTTAAATCTTGCTGTTTGTATCTGTTACAAAATAACTAAAAATTTTTTGAACATAGTTTTTACAAATGCTTTTTCACTAAAGCAGCATTTTTGTTTTGAGTAAACAAGGAATGTGGAACCAACAATCGAGCACAACAACCAAAGTCCGCGTCAAATGTTTTTAACTTTTATCTGTACACCAACTGTTCTAGCAAGAGAAAAAAGTACTTTTCTGTTTTCACAACTATATCACCCTTCTTAGTCGTGCAACCAAAATTGCTGTAAAGGTTGGCTGACCACAACTGAGTTGTTACTTTAGAGATATTTTTATGATTTTGCTATATATATTTTATCCTCTCACCAAAGAAAATCTTTTTTTGGTTATGCTATGTGAGTTGGAGTTCAGAACGCTTCGAATATGTATTTTTATTGATGTGCTGTCGGGTATCTTGTTTGAGACAAAGGTGGTGGGTAAGAAAATTTCCATTTTAGTCAAAGATTACGCCTAAAAACATGCTCCAACTCCTTCGCTCCCTCTGCCTCATGGTGGCGATCTGTCTGCCACACACTCCGAAAAGTGACAATCATGTAGAATAACAGTTGTAGCGAGTGGTGAGCGAGTAAGCATGGCAGGTAATTATAAGCCATCTTTTGCCCAAAAAGTACGAGGCAATACAGCTGTAAATCTAAAGAGACCAACATGTCTGAATTTCAAAACAAAGGCGAACTTAAGAAGAGTTGAAATACTGCAAATGTAATCAGAAATAAGCTTTAAAACTGAAAATTTGATCGGAGTAGCAGAGATGAAAAACAGAAGTATCAACATAACGTGTAAAATCAGGGAGAACGTTCTAGAATTGTACGCTAAACTTAAAGATATCGAATTCATTTACAACCTGTGGCTTTATGAACCAGTTAATATAAACATACTATTAGGATGGGTACCAATCCCCATGCTCAATGAAACCATAAAACAAGAATTGGAAGCTAATTTTGGCGCCGTCCTAAAAATTACGGATAAAAAACATAGTGACGGTTTACGCTCAGGAATGAGAATAGTCACTATGAAAAAATCTGATCTTCAAAACAACCCTATTCCAAGCTACATTCGCGTTAGTGGTTGTGAAATATATGTTACCTATCAAGGCCAGGTAATTACTTGCAAATACTGTGGTGAAGCAGGCCACGTGAAATCAGAATGCCAGGAGCGGGCAATTGATTTTCCTGCACTTACACGCAACAAACCAGGTGAATCAAACACAGTTTTGCCTGAAACGAAGGTACATTCCGAACCAGTAAACTTGTCAAAGAAAAGAAAGATTTCCCAATCAGAGTTAAACGAAACTGACTCAGTAGCTACTACAAGCTCAATCAAAATACGTAAACAGCTTAACAACACTTCCAACCACCTTGAAACGGATCAGGTGGAAAATCAAAGCGAAGCAGTCGGTAATATTGAATTCGCCAACGACCAGCATTTACCTACTGAAATACAACCAACAACGGACAAACCAAAAAAAACAACCAAAACGATAGTCAAATTCAGTCATCCACATTATCTCAAGATTGGTGGCGAGCTACATGCCAGAATGCCTGCATTTCGTGTAATGCCCAAGTTCTGACCGAAGAAACTTCTACTGAAACCACTTGTGACGAATGCGGCAAGGAACAATACGTGATAAGTCCTTGCTGTGATAAACAGGATTCAAATCAACGCTTTTCTGTCAAGATGAATGAACGCTATACAGAATGCTGTGTCTGCAAATCCGACATGATGCGACTTTCGTGCTGCAATCTATTTCAACCCGTACAGCAACTCGACAATAATTTATTTGAGTGCTTAAAATGTGCAAAATATTCCATCGTTTGTGTGTGCCAAAATGTTAACAAGCTGCCTCCTAAAACAATGAACTTCAAATGTATTAATTCTAATTGTTCCCATTTCACAGTACACTGCAACTGTGGTAGAATAACTTACTAAGAGCTTAAAAGCCCTTATCAATGTCCTTGCGGATATGAATTTGAACATGACATAAACATTGGAGTTAACACTAATTAGCATTTTCTTGTTTCCTCACTGCTACTATATTGATAATGCTGTTAACAATTGTAAGCTTTAATGTTAATGGGTTGAGGAATAACCTCAAACGTAAAACGATATTTCATTTTCTTAAAATGAAGAAATTTGACTTCATTTTTCTACAAGAAACTCATTCCAATCAAACAGATGAGAAGTTGTGGAAATGTGAATGGGGAGGCGATATCTTTTATTCTCATGGTACTAATCATTGTAACGGTGTGGCGAAACTAGTTAAAAAATCTCTTAAATACGAACAAACAGCTACATATGTTGATCAAACAGGCAGAATACTGCTTATCGAAATTAATTTTAACGACAAAGTCTTTGTCACCGGCAATGTCTATGCACCCACAAAGGACGAACCAACTTTTTTTGACGCCCTTTTTTCAACAGTCGTAAATTTTACAAAACACGATTTGGATTTAGGCGGGGATTGGAATCTAGTGCTTGACAATAAACTAGATAAAGACGGGGGCCCAGCTCACTCAAATCAATTATCCAAAGAAAAAGTAAAATCATATCTCAACGTTTTTGATTTATGCGACGTTTTCAGAGAGCTTAACCCTTTTAAGAAAAGCTTTAGGAGATATCAGTCACAACCATACACTGCCACAAGGTTGAATTTTTTTCTTACTTCAAATGGGCTGCGCCAGCACGTACAATCAGCCAACATCTGCCAAAGCATTAAGTCAGATCACAAAATTGCCTTACTAACGATTAAAGTAGGACTACAAGAATGGGGCAAAGGGTACTGGAAAATCAATAATTCTGTTTTGCTAAATGATGATTATATAGCGCTCATTAAAAATCTGATCAGTGATTTTGAAAACAATAATCCCAAAGGACATGTTACACCTCATATCAAGTGGGAAACTCTCAAATGTGTAATTAGAGGGGAAACTATTAAGTACTGTTCCTTACTGAAAAAGACCTCCAACAAAGAACAATCAGTCCTAGAATCAAAACTTGAGGCCATGAAATCAAATTTATTATCCTGTGGTCCAAAGCAAAAAGAAGAAATCCTTAATAATATCAATCTCACTCAAAACGATCTTAATAAGCTAATTGAAATAAAAACTAAAGGCGCGGCTACAAGAAGTAGAGCTCGTTGGATGGAATCCGGGGAAAAAAATACTAAGTATTTTCTCCATTTGAAAAAATGGCATCTAGAAAAAAAATCCATCAAATCCTTACGCAGTGCCCAAGGTAGACTGATTGATAAACAAGAAGATATTTTGAAAGAGCTCTTAACCTTTTATGAATCCTTATATTCCGAAAACCAACAATGCTGTGAAAAAGATTGTTGTGATTTTATACGTACACTATCGCTACCAAGTATTAATAAGGCAAAATTTTTTGAATGTGAAAAACCTATAACTGATAACGAATGCCAACAAGCCATTCTTCAACTAGCCAACAATAAATCCCCAGGTCTTGACGCTTTTCCATTGAATTTTATAAAACTTTCTGGACTGAAATTAAGAGTCTATTTATGGAATGCCTTGATTTTTCCAAAATTACCAACCAATTGAGTAAATCCCAGTACGAGGGTGTAATAACGCTATTGCCTAAACCCGGAAAAGACAAATTGTCTCCCTCCAACTACAGGCCAATCACATTGTTAAATTGTGATTAAAAAATAATATCCAAAGTTATTACCAACAGAATACACCCTTGTTTGAATGACCTTATAGAAACGAACAAAATGGCTTTATGAAAGCTCGAAACATTGGCGATAACATTCGTTTACTATTTGATATTATTGATTACGCAAACCACGAAAAGATGCCAGGCGCTGTATTATTAGTAGATCTACATAAAGCGTTTGATTCTTTACACTGGTCTTTTATTTTTACTATGCTAAAATCTTACGGTTTTGGTAATTCTTTGATTAACTGGATAAGAATTCTGTATAAAAATCCTAAATGCCGTGTTGTAAACAATAATTTTCTGAGCCCCCTTTTCGAAGTCAAAAAGGGAGTGAGGCAAGGAGATCCCCTCTCTCCGACCATTTTTCTTTTATGTATAGAGTGTTTAGCCATCATGCTGCGTCAGAGCAGGCAATACAAAGGCATTAAGTTAAATCAACAAACCTTTAAAGTATCTTTGTTCGCAGACGATATCGCGATTTTTTTGAATGGAAATGCTTTGCAATTTAATTACGTTTTTGACATTCTTGATATATTTGGGCAAAAATCAGGCTGCAAAGTCAATATGAGTAAATCTAACGCTTTTTACGTTGGATCTAGCAAGGGCAACGTGTCTCAACCTTTTTCTGATAAAGGCTTATCTTGGCCTCAAACTCTTGTCAAATACCTGGGGGTTAATATACCAATTACCAACTTTGACAACAATTTCCTCTTCAGTGAAAATTTTCCAGGTATAACGCGAGAAGTGCAAACACTTTTAAACATTTGGTCATTTCGTGGTCTCACTTTGTTAGGAAAAATAACTATACTAAAAAGTCTGGTCATTCCCAAAATTGTGTATAAAGCCACTTATTTACCGGTAACATTGCCAGAAACTTTCATAAAGGAACTTAATCAAATTATGTATAAATTTATTTGGGGCTCCAAGTGGGAAAAAATTGGTCGCTCTCAACTATGTTGTGATGTGAAAGAAGGAGGTGGTAAAATGATTGACATCAAACAGTATGTACTTTCTCTCAGGCATAACTTCATTTTTAAACTATTTGATAATAATTATCAATCCAGTTGGAAGTCGCTTGAACATCGATGTATTGACGAAAATGTTCTTTTCTGCATTTTGCGTTCTAATATAAAGTTGAATAGCATGTTAATTGGTAGAGTGGCCTTTTTACGCTTTACCCTTACCACCTTAAGAACTTTAAAACATTTCTGCAATATCGACAACGATTCCAAATATTTATGGTTTAATAAAGCGGTAAAATACCGAAATCAACCAATGTTTGTTGAAGAATTTTGCAAAGCCGGGATTTTTGATTTTTTTCAGCTGCTTAAATCGGACTTTGAATTATACTCATATGATGAAGTGGCATCAGCTTTTCATATGACCCCAAATAATACAAGCTTCATCGAATACATTAAACTCATTTCAGCTATTCCAATGGCTTGGATTACGACTACGAACAGTAACTCTCATAACCCTCCATGCTACAAACGCTACAAACGAAACTAAACTACGGTCATTTCAAATTAGGTTAAACTTAAGATCAATTGTTACTAAAATACAATTGTGTGTTCTTGATATTGCCTCTGATAATTTATGCACGTTTTGTAGTGAAGAACCGGAAACTTTAAAACATTTATTTTGTGATTGCAAAATTGTTGACGCTTTTTGGAACGATGTATTTGATTGGATTCTAGCAAGATTTCGTATTAATGTCCCTTCGAATAACTTTCATAAACTGTTTGGGTTCCACACACAATATGCTAATAACCCATTAATCAACCACATGCTCTTATTGGCAAGATTCTTGATTTACCAGTGTAAACATTCGAAAACAGCACCCAATATGCCCCAGTACTTTAACGCAATTACATCCACAAAAAAATCAGAACACTATATTGCTAAGAAACATAACAAATTGGAATTTCATTACAAGAAATGGTCTAGCTACATTTAGACATTGTATTATGCGTTGTCGCTGTTTTTATTCTTGTGTTCTTGTTTTTGTGCCTACAATAAAAAAAAAAAAAAATTGCTACCTAGCAACCTCTATATTTTGTTAAAAAGCAATAAATTCCATGATCAAGAATGCAGTTTGTTTTACATTTTATGAACCTACCTTTCGGTATTGCATTCATTTAAATAAAAAAATCATACAGTTTAAACAATAGATTGCATATTTTAATTTAGTTACTTTCAGATAGTGGAACCAGTACTCAATTATCTCCTACTGCTTGTTGCTGTTATACTAAGTACAGGTTCCTAAAGCAGACATTTTGTTTAGCGGGTCAAAAAAGTATTGTAATTACTTAACACCAACAACATTAATATTTTCTTCACATGATCTGAAACATAAAGTTACGTGTGGCTAGCTAGAAATATATTTTAGCCATGTATTGAGTAGCAGTTGAAGTTTGATTAGTAGGCACAGTTTAAAATCAACACTCTACACCATGTCAAAAGCACTTTGATGTGTTTATTAATCTTTACACTATAAGATATGTGTAACTCATCTTTTACATTTCTTTTTATGTTTGAAAGCTGCTTGACTTAACTTTTGAGCAGCTGAAAGCTATATGTTCAAACTACTTTTCTTTACAGCTTCACGCATAATGATTTTAGGCATCAAAAAAATCTACTTGTTCCTTTGCTAGCTTTACTAGCACATCCAACAACGGCATAAAAAATACCATTGTTATATTCTATCTCTATCAAGGCATAGAAGATGAACCATTAAGTTTACAATCGTAAGCCTTTGTACACTGATGTGGTAGGGTTGGTATGACAAACGTTTAGTCAAAAGAAATGCAAACTTTTCAGAGAATTACATCGAAATTTGCTAAATTTTCTTGATGAAACCTCCCTCTTGTTAAAAAAATCTTTCCTAGAAACCATATCTTTCTAATTTTTGTAAATTATTGTTTAAATTATTTGTTTGTAAATTATCGTATATTAAGTTTGTAAATTATCGTATAACTTCACATTGTGAAAACTAAATTATGGTTCTTTAAGACTTTTCAAATATTTTCACAACGATTGGTGCAGGCGATTTAAAATATTTTTGTACAAGTTAATTTTTTTGACAAATATTTTTGTACAAGTTAAGCAACAATAACATTTTACAACAATTTTTATAAAATATAAACGGGTTTTAAAAGAAAACGCGTGCAAAAGAACAACTCGCATCTTTTACCAGTTTTATTTTATTTTTTATGTTTGTATAGAGTATTTATTCACGAGTTTTCTTAGTTAGAAAAAGAATTCACAGAATTTTTGGCAATACTTCTGAGGCGGTGCTGGGCGACATAAAGAATGCACTTTAAGTTAAGCCTGATACCAATGATGAAGATTGTGTCAATATTGATTACTTGTCCGCTATTTTAGCAAGAGCGGATGAAAAGAGTTTGTGTGATCTATCAAAACATCAAAGGTGTGCAGCTCACTTGAACCGTAGCTGCAATAGATTCAACTGCTCCGCATTTGGCAAAGCACTTGCTTTATGGAACAAGCAACAGAGGCTTGTACCTTATAAGTTAAGCAGTCAGGTTAGTAATAATCTATGTAAAATGTGTTTAGGCTTTTTTTAGTTATTGACAACTGTTTTTTAGGAGTTCTCCAGCCTCAGACATGATAAAAAGTGATGTCGGGAAATTACTTGTGATTCCAAATCTACCAGATGGAACTGTGTCTATAATGGGATTGCTTGTTCGGTGGACGTTTGGGAATCCACAGAACCAGCCTATTAAGCGTTTGTAGAAAATTGGAATTCCGCTTTTTTACAGTCAGTACGTTGGTCACCGATTACGTGCTTAATAATACTAAATTAACATTTAAACTATAATGAAATATTACTGAAACATCTTTTTAGCTGATTTTGGGGTTTTGCGAAAATACAAAGCTGTAATGGGTCTGATTGCTGCTGCTTTGGATATCGTAGAGGGTGAAGAAACGGCATACACGTGCCTCTTATTAACCACAATAGCAAGTTTGTTGCCTGCTTTTGCGGCAAAAACAGATGCAGACTTGAAATACTGTTCTCCACTTCTTGAAAGCATTGTGCAAAAATTAAAAGTGAGAAGCATAATTACAACTTTTGTTTGTATATAAGTAAAAGACATCGTTCTGCAAATTAATTTTCTTTACATTTTTATTTACTTTTTTACCTAAGAGCGATCGATTGTCAATATCAGTATGCCACAAAAGATCTATCAATGTGCCGCGATAATTTTGAAAATAGTTGTAATCAAGCAACGAGGTGGCTAGAATGGAACTCTGTCATTAAATGATGATTACCTGTATATGAGCTGCAGTCATTGCACCAAACTGTTGGCTATATTTGAACAATTGTGTGTCGCAGAGAAAAGGGTGAGAAACGCTAGTCCATATGGCAGGTAGTAGTATGCCCACAGTCACTAACATTTGCTGTAAAAAAATCTCGCCTGCAGCTGGAGGGACACGGTGTCCAGGCATGTTATAGTGATTGCCTTGATATAAACTCAATCAAAAAATTAATCAAGCATTACACAGTCGCTAGTTACCTAAAAAAGTTTTTGAACATGCACTCATCATAAATCAACGATAAAAAGCTAAGTTTTCAAAAAGTCTAATGAAGAAGCTAAATTGCAAAAAAAATGCTAAACGACCAAAAAAGGCTGAATCTCGCCTCAAAAGGTTAAATTGGCAACACTGAAGCTCCTCATTCCAAAAGAGATTAACAAAAAGTTTTTCATTTTTCAAACGGCACTTTTCCTCTCTTTTGTTTTGGCATCCCTCCACGTTCACACACAAACACCATGCACACTCGTCAATGAATTATTTTATTCCGTATATATCGACGTAATTCATTTTGCTCAGTTATTTAGGAAACACAAAACAAAGCATAATGTTTTCATTTTAATTCGAAAAGGGTGGCATGGAAGTCTACAACTACTAGCAAGAAATGAATGCTAAAAAGAGATTGGGAACGACTTCTTCAGCCACTTGCCTGTCACCAACTGCACCAAAAGTTTGATTGTTTTTAACCGGTACCCTAGATTTCATAAACGTTTTAGAGACTTCATTTTTTGATGAATGCGTTTGAAAACGTGAACAGATAATGCCAAAAAACCATGCTTGTGAAAAAAAGTAGTCAAGATGTACCCAAGAACTAACTTTTTCTCTCGAGGAGAGGACAGAAGAGAGGAAGATGAAGGACAGGACAGAGTGGCGAGGACAGAGCGAGAGTCAGATAGGAAAAGAGAAATGGCAGACTTGCTGGTGCTGCCGAGACTAGCAAAGAGCTTGCAAGATAACGCAGGCTTCAGTGGAAAAACTTGAGCATACTGGGCCTGCTAAAAAAGGAAGTGTGGCTTCAGTGCCACAGAGAGAGCAGTTGGCAAATACACTATAGCCACCTTTTCCAAAAAGGAAAGGAACATAGTCGTTTGTTCATAGCACCAGATTGTACGGAGGGCATTCAGTGCCAGAGAAGTAAAGGAAACACCAACGAAGGAAAGAGAAAGGGACGAGTATTCCTCTGAAGAAGGACAGTGAGAGCCAAAGTAAAAGCCATAGTTATCCCAGCGAGCTTTCTGAAAATTGAAGGATGAGGGACGTTCGATTGGGCGAAAGACCGGAGAGAGAGGGACGGTTAGAAAAATTGGTAGGTAATCAGAACCCAGGTTCTGAAGCACCTCCCGGGAGCAAGAAAGGGCAAGAGAGGAAGAAACAAAGGAGATGTCAGGGGAGGAGTGACTGCCAGAGGAGCGATGAAGAATAATAGGTATGTCAGAGTCATTTAGGGGGAGGAGGCCAGAGGAGATGACCCAATCGAATACTTCCTCCCCACGGGGGTCGTAAGTACCTTTTGAGTCCTAAAGGGCGTGATTGCAATTGAAGTCCGCGAGAATAAAGAGATTTCTGGAGAAGGAAAGAATGGAGGGAGAAAAGGAATTGGTTCTGCTATGTTTCGAGAAGAGCGGATAGGGGGATGAGAGCAAAGAGGAGTCGTTTAGAGAGATGTTGACCCCTATATAATCAGAGTTGGGGTCAAGCGAAGAAAGAGAGGAGGTAGAAAGTTCAGAGAAGGATAAACCTTGCCTGACGATAATGATGAGACAGCCGCTAGCGTGTGTGACATCAGTACAAAAATACCAGACCGGGAGTGGGTACGATCAGATCGCAGAGCAAAAAACCCAGGAATCCGGAAAGAGGAAAATAAGTCAATGTTAGATTAGTGGATACAAATAAGGTCAACTGGATGAGACGAAATAAAGTGTAGAAGTTTGGTGCTCCTGGCTCGGAAACCTCCAGCATTCCATTGAAGAACCCTGAGGGAGTCAGGAAAGGAAGAGAAAGCAGGAGGTTTAGAAAAACAGCCAGGAGCATGAGGCGGTGATGAGGGTGCAGAGAGAGAAGATGCAAAGTGGGTGGAAAAAGGATAAGAGGTTTGAAGGCGAGGGTGAGGCGAAAGTGCTGCATTAGCAGCGGGGGCCAGATGGGCCAGATTGAACCGTGGAGGTATACAAGGTGGAGGAATTTGAGGAGGAAGTTACAGTGCTGGTAGGTGTGGGATTTCCAGAACAAGCAGGAACGCAGCAAGGAGGGCAGCTTCAGGAGTGAGAGCTGCCAAAAGTTCTGAATCTAGAAAAGGAGAGTAGTGAGCACTTTAAGTGAACCCATTTGTAGCAGGTGAAGCATTGCACTGACATACCGCGCCAGGTCACATTTCCAGCGCACACTGAACAGGGAAAGACGGCGAAGAATTAGGATGAACGTTGCCACTCATCAGGAGGAGGAGAAGAATGAGAAGACGGGCAAGAGAAAGGCAGGAGAAGAGAGAAGATAGGAGACCGATTTTGAAAAAGCTGCGTGGTGCCCTTCTGCGGTCGTTCAGGGGGCAGCACGGAGAAAAAATGGTTTGCGTGAGGAGAGTGCCCGGGATAACTAAGACCCTCGGGAAGGCCAGCAGCCATTTCGACCTAACCCAAACGGGGTCGGGGACCGCACCACGACGTTGAGGCGGCTGTTGTTTGGTCCAGTTAATTTTTCTTGCTCTAAATACTGTATGTACAACAGAATTTTCGCACTTCACTATACAGAAAGATTAGAGTCAGTACGTGTTTTGGAGATGGACAGAAGGTCCGTATTGATGCATTATTAGAATTCAAGTTAACTCAAAGTCAGAGTTAGTTGAGGATAGAGATGGAAAATCAGCACCGTATCGTGTAATTTGTTGTTGGGACGACAGGTTATTGTCGAGAGCTGAAATTTGTGGTCATACGATTTAGATCTGAAAAGCATCAGATTAATTGCTGAAAAGTGGTTGTAAGTAGTGAAGGAACTTGCAATAACTATTTTTTTGTTGAAGTGTTTAATTATCTTTTGAAGTATAGCCACGAAATATTTGATTTTCTGACAAGCAATTCATGATTTTTAAATTTTTGTTAGTGGGGGTTCCATGACAAACGCGAAAGTACATCAGGGGCTTCGCGATGACAAAAAGATCGAAGAACACTGTTCTACATTCAACACGAGTTCTAATATCTAAGAAAAAGAAACAGAGTAGTTCGAAACAATAAGCTCAAGCGAAGTAGCTAAAGAAATAGCAATATATGGAGGTTTTTGTCTCCTCAAAATGATAAAGTGTTGGAGAAAGCAGGCTACAGACCCACAAAAGTTTAAAAATTGTCGACGGTCGTTTTCTCATTTTTTGTTAGTGGAAGCGGTTGACAAAATAGCCGCTTCCACATCCCTGATTTTATTGGTCACAATTCATAAAAAAGCTAAGGGATTTTCTACATTATTAAACTGCACTGTGATAGTTTATTATACCTACTATGCAATTACGAAGATATTTTTTGACAAAATAATTAAAACTGTAATATTGTCAACAACTTTGTCAGCAATAACCTCAAAACTAGTTTAATGATCAAGAGATCGCACATTCTTTAGCGCCAAAGATTTAACATATTGTTCTTGCCAAAGAAACATTATTATGGCTTTTCGTGAGTTATCATATTTGAGATAAAAATACATAGCGCTTATAGTTCAGGAGGCTTCAAAGTCAAGCTGAACATTAGATGCTCTATGATTTTTCTTTGACCAAAAGATAAAATAACTACAAACAAAATAATTGAAAAATTATCGCTATCGATTGTTGTTATCCTTATTCTTTGCTTTTTAAAACTGATATCAAAATTGGAATATTCTCTACTTTTATGTCAAATATCGAATATCGGTTTAACCTCTACTTTTGCACTGCTGATTTCTAGCTATGGGCATTTTAAGGCTTCTAAGCATGCGTCTTGCTTTTTTCTGCGCGCTTCAACTGGCTTTATGATGTTATAATAATGATGTCTGGTACGATTAACAATCTTTTGCTTATAGAGCTTATGATTGATGACTTCAAAAATTGCAACATTTTTACAAAATCAGTTTACTTAACAACTAATTGGTGACCTCATTGCCCAACCGATTTTCAGAATCGTTTTAGAAATTGAAGGCTATTAAAAGGCGATTCCTATAATATATGACATGAACCTTTACTCTTTGTTTTTATTCTAATAACATTGATCTTAAAGACCTATGCTTTAACTTTTTATTCTCCCAAAAAAGTGGTAAGCTGAGTAAAAACAGGTAGATCCAATATATAAAGATTGTGATAAGAACCAACATTAAATGTCGTGTGAAAGCTTAGAAAATTAGTTTTCCAGCAATTTTTAGAGCTAAGAGTTATTTTACGATGGCTGATCGAAAATTGGTTGCCATACATCATGTTCCATGTTTAGTTGAACAATTTTCCTATTAGCGCTTAGAAACTTGTAAATTTTAGAAAAAGCCCATTTCTTGGTACATTTCGACTGCTTTTTTTCGCTAGCATGATTGTTTGGCATAATCTGTCCAAATTTTCAAAAAAATTTATCAAAAAATGAAGTCTCAAAAATAGTTTTGAATTGAAGCATAACGTTTAAAAACATTCAAAATTTTAGTGCCTAGACTTTACAAAATTGCAATTTCTAGAAAAACTAATTTCTTTGGAACATTTTCGCTATTCTTCCTCGACGCCATGATCCTTTGGCATAATCTATAAAAATTTTCAAAAGCATTCATGTAAAAATGAAGTCTCTAACCATTTTAAACTGTAGCCTACGCCAACCAATAAACTGGCAGATTCCTCTGCAGTGGCATGGAGATGCAGATGATTCTGTTTTATCTTTAGCAGCAAAATGGTAGTGTCAAGCTACCTATCATCTAAATGTCGAAGCAATTTCATTTGCAATCAGGTGAGGCCGAGGCATCCGACTGATTTGATATTCTTAACCTTGACTGTTGGAGGCCCTGAAACTGTAATAAATTAATTGTAGGGGCATCACTTCAGGATACTCTGCTATTTGCATGGCCACTTTCAGGCCAGGACCAGTCAGCATGTGCGAAGCCCGAGGCTTTAGGCCGTACAAATAGGAATACAGTTACGAAGAAGTCGTAACTAATGGTCCTAATTTTTAATAGGTTGTTTCTGGAAACACGTATATCAATTACTGTGATACCTCTCCTAGCCCACAACTTTCAAATTATGCTTCCATGCACTTCACAAAATAAACAAATCAAACTTTTTAAATCTGTTGCCGTTGCAATTATGAGCAAGTACAAATCTTAAGTACCAAACAGAGCAAGTAAGGAGTAGCCAGGAACTCGAGAAACTCTGGGAGAAACACATCGGCTATGTGCAAACCCCTGTAATATTTTTAAAATCCTAATCGATTTTCATTAATAAAAGGATATTTTTAATTTTGGAACGAGAATTGGCAATGTCAACAGCACATTAACTTTTTATCACTGTTTTCACAAATATCAATATCAAATGGATGAAGCATGAGCCTGAAACGACATTCTTTACATCGACATCATTGATGGGGGCGCTGCTATTGTAACTTAACCGTAAGTGTTTAATTTCGGGCTAGTTTGCTCTTTGCATGGCTGCGATTATGCCAGGACCAAGCAACTTGCGCCCAGCCAGAAGCGTTAGCTCATACAAATACAGTTACAAAAATATTGTAAGTATCGGTCCTAATATTTAATAGCTTTAACCCTGAAAATACCTATCAATCACTTTAGGATCCTTCCACGCCCTTAATATGCTTTCACTTCCAGCAGTTGCTCAAATAAACGGATAAAAGTTTGTTTAGCTTAAAGACGCCTGTGCTGAAAACAGACAAACAAGACGTTGCCTGGGACTCGATAAACTCGGAAACATGTATTGACTATGCGCAAACCTTCATAACATTTTTTAAATTAAGTCCGTTTTTAAAATCGATAGTTTTGTTTTGGCCATGTAAAAAGAATAAACTTTTGTTATTGTTTTCACAATTATTCATTGGAGGAAGCCGGCTTGGCAGGCTAAAAAGATATTATTAACCTCGACATTACAGATGGGGGACCCTGCCCGGCAATACTGGCAGAGCCGGCTAGTGTACATTATATTATCCTTGAGCTTGAAAAAGAATTTACTATGACGTCATAAAGCCCCAGTTTATGAAAAACTAAAAAGTTTTTGTATGGAACTAATTGCTTCACTAATTCAGCAACTGGGTGTTTGACAGTTGCGCGCAAGCGCAAATAGGAAGCTGTCCGCGTGGCTGCGAGAAAGAGAGTGCACCGACGCTGCCGCAGTGCCGTCCGTGGCGTGCTGGTGAGAGGTAGTGTCTTTTTTACTTGCAGTGCGTTGTACTTAAAAACCGTGTACCATAGATGATCTTAAACGTGGTAAAGTGTAGAATTGGTTTGTGATTGCGCTTCCAGATAGTCTATTTGAATAATTTTTCTTCGGTTCAACTTTATTTAAGCAGTAGCCGGCTTTGCCGGGGACGCCCGGTATAGGTCCTCCATCAGTAATGTCTGGGTTTAGTATTTTGGTTCAACCGGCCAAGCCGGCTTCGCTCCTCCGGCTCTTGTGTGAGCAGTAGCAAAAAGTTAATGAATTTTATGCACTTTCACAATTCTTGTACACGAAATTGTGATCATCATATTCTGTTAATCATAACTAGCAATGCTCTAAAAGAATCTTGCCACAAATTTTTATCGTTAATACTTGTGAGGGAGCAGGGATTGTACATAACCAAAACTGATTGTAGCGGCAAAATGGTGGTTGCTTTCACAATTAAAGAAAAAAACTATTTAATGGTAAGCCTATTTTGCCAATTGCTGCTGCCGCTTTCCTATTTACATTTGTGGTATTAAGTTCCTAATTTGGCTGCGCTATTGGTCATGTTGTTGACATAGCGACAAAAACGGTTATTACTCTCTATATATTCACTTTTACAAATTGTTATGGTTATGGTTTTATGTTGATTTTTTCTTAAACTTGAGATTTTATTGCAATGATGTAGAGCAGAGCTACTCAACTAATTTTAACGGAGGTCCAGTAGGATAAGTTCAGTATTTCCAGAGGTCTAGTAAACTTTTTGACTTACAATGATAAAAATAAAACCATCATTACCAGCTAATACAAAAAATACTTGGGTTTTCTCGTAGTCTACACACTCTACACTAATCATCGAAATCAAAAATAAAATGAACTTAGTGTACTATATTCTGCTAATTTTGTGAAAAAAGCGCACTTCTTATTTTTTGCCAGCTCTTAAAACTTGGTCTATAGAAGTAATAGCAAATTAAAGACGGTGGTGGTGCGTTTCGCCTTTGTACCATTCAGTAGCCTATCATGTGCGGCAGTACGATCTGCCAATACAATACAGGATTTATTGTTTTCTTCAAAGCAGTATTCAATATCATAGGTTAGTTTAAACACTTGATCGGCTATGCATTGACTATGCCTGAAGCCAGCTTGTCCCTCTGGAAATTGGGGGTGAAAAACAGGTTTTACACGCCTCAAGAGTAAACCGCTCAAAAAGCTTGTAAGAAACGCTCAGCAGCGATATGGGCTGGAAGCTCTTTCAATCATTAGCTGCTTAGCCAGGTTTTGATACCGAGATAACTCTGGCCGGTGGCCATATTGTGGGGATTGTTTGGTTGGTCACACAGGTTGTGTAGAAGTTTTGAAGCCATGTATCACATTTGGGTCCGCAGTGCTTCAGAATATATCTGGTGGGATATTGTCTGGGCTTTGAGCGTTACCACACTTGATCAGTTTAACTGCAGAGGCACATTTAGTTGACAAGAGAAGCATGACACAGAGACGTTCAGCACTGGGAAATATGTTTTTTCTTGTTTTTATGCAGATCATATTGTTTGTTGGTCCTTTTAAAGGTGCCGTCAGTCAATGCTAAAAATGTGCAGTTGCGCCGTAGACGCGAGAAATTTTTGCTACTTTGTTTGAAAATAATTTAGTACTGAGAACAAGTCACCAAAGTTTGGTAAAATGGCATGGGATTATTCTTAACCTGTGGCTGCACCTACTGTTTCTTATCCTGGAGCTTGAGGTCCAGTTTCAATACTCGAAACGTCCGGATTTGGACCGCGGTCCGCCAATTGAGTAGCCCTGATGTAGAGTATAGACATAAATGACATAAAAACCATAACAGGCAACATATCAGCATTAGAAAAAATCCTTGCTTTATAGTATATATGACGGCGTTACCCGAAGAGACCCCGTCAGTAACGTTGGGATTGTGAGTGTCGGTTCAGCCGGCCAAACCGGCTTTACCTATCAGGTTCTTGCACCAAGAGTTACCAAACGTTTATGCGTTTTCTGCACATAAGATGTTTACGACTTTTCGTACTCTTTTTCCTAATAGAATATCTCATTTCAAGATCGTGGCTATGCATTAGGTCTATGTGCTCTGTTCATTGCTGACTCGAACCCAATGGAGCCTTGCGTTTCCTGTAGTTTGAAAGTAGGGATTACATTTCTGATATTAAGCTATTCTAAAGCAAAAGAGCAAAAATGTCTTTCGTGTGGTAGAATTTCACACAGTGACGCTGTTTTCTTTTGATTTTTCCTTAAACTTTCTCTAGTTCTGGCTGGCTACGCATTATGTAGCATGTTCGTTTCTCTCTACTTGACGTGCCCTGGGGAGTTTGAAGTGTCCTTGCTTTTCCTCAAATGTTTGGTTTGACCCCAGTAGCTCTATAATTTAATATATAAAGCGCAATTCTGTCTGTCTGTCTGTCTGTGTGTCTGTTTTAACTACTCGGAAACTGCTGTAGGTACAAACACAAAACTTGGTACGATTGATCAACACCCTGGAGTGAGTGTCATAAGGGTATTCGAGATGTCATGATGACGTCACAAACAAAAATAATTTATTTAGAATTCGCAGTACTTGACAGAGGACAACCGCTTTTTGCTCAAACAAAAACCAGCTTCCGACTTACCACATTTCAAAAACTTTCGTTTGCTTGGGGTCTAAAATGACGTCACAACCAATGATTTATTGAACAACCTGTTTTTTGTTTTTTCTCGAAAAGTACTTATCGCACAAACGCGATTAAACGTTCTTTTAGGAGATATTAATAAGCTGCTTTTGATAAAAACAACTTTACAACAATTAATGTTTATTTGATTGTGCTACGAGCACTTTTTTATTTTAGCACTTCAAGCTCTCTATGCATTTTTTCTTCTCTATTTCGCTTGCACTCTTTAACCGGCTCTATGACGTCATAATATGTCTCGTTACTCGATTAACACAAATGTTCGCTACTGCAGATCATAATATCAAGATGTTTTCAAAAAATGCAGCCTTTTGCAAAATCAGTTTATTAAAAAACTGACTTGTGCTCTCATTTCTCAACTGATTTTCAAACTTTTGGTTATTTCAATGTGATTCCGATAGTGTACAATATGTACAATTAATATTTGCTTTTATACTGAGAAAATTGAACTTTAAGACCTGTGTTGTAACTTTTAACCCCTCCCAAAAGTGGTGAGCTCAGTACAAACAGGTGACTTTAATACAAAAACGTTATAATAAAGTATTAACAATTACTATCCATTGAAAGCTTAGGAAATTTGTTTTCCAGTAATATATGACTTTAATTACTTGAGGCTAAGGATTAGTTTATAATGGCTGATCAAAACTGAGTTGCCAAACATGTTGTTTCATTTTTAGTTGAACAATTATCCTACTAGAGCTAACAAACTTGCGATTGTTAAACAAAGTTAGTTCTTTGGTACATTTTGACTACTTTTCCTCTCAAGCGTCGTTTTCCTGCATTGTCTGTCGACGTTTTCAAATATATCCATCAAAAACTGAAGTCTCCAAATGTGTACGAGTATGAAATGTAGTCTACCGGTTAGAAACACACAAAATTTTGGTGCCTGCATTTCACAAAATTGCAATTTCCAGAAAAACTAAGTCCTTTGGTGTGTTTTGTCTATTCTTTCTCGATAGCATGGATCGTTGACATTATCGATCAAATTATTCAAAAGACTCAAAGTCTACAAATTTTAATATGTAGCCTACTCCAAGCAAAACACGTGATGATCACCCAAGAAAAAAACGATGAAATAAGATGGTCCTTTCTTATCGTTTGCAACAAAATGTAGGGGTCGAACTACGTATAATCTAAATGTTGAAGCAATTTCCTTTGCAATTGGGCAAGGTTGTCGCAGCAGCCAGCTGATTTGATGTTTTTAATCTCGACATTATTGATGGGGAGCCCCGCTACTGCTATAACTTAACTGTGGGTGCTTCATTTCCGGTTAGTTTGGTCTTTGCATGGTGGCGTTTATGCCAGGGCCAAATTACATGCATGTAGTCAGAAACGTTGGTTTATACTAATTCGGCTACAGCGACGAAAAAGTGGTAAGTAGCAGTCCTAATAATAATGGCTCAAAACGCATTGTGAGGTCATAATGTTAAATGACATCACAATGCTTGCCACAATTTAGTGGAAATAGCAGCAGGCAGAAAAACTGTCAAATATTATTTTCATAGCAGACATAAATGGTAAAGCCCATTTCTGATGTTTGTAATTGGAAGGATAGGCCTATCGGTACACAACACTAATCTTCATTTAAAAGTAGGGAGGTCTGAATTAAGGGAAAAGTTAAATATAATAAAATTCTAAATTTAAGAAATTAAACAATAATGGCTTCAATCTGTAACACTGGATTAAGAGGAAATGTTTTTGTTTGAAAAGAGCATAATAGGCACCTATTGCAATAGGTTGTATGACTTAAAGGAAAGGCAGGATCCCTTTTTATGCTATGGCCAAATTAAAGCAAACAGCGCAGGCAAAAATCTTAATGTCACAAATATTAATTCAAAAGCGGGCCCACCAAATCGTCGAACATGCCTACCACCAAACAGCTCTATTCTTTATGGGTCAAAACGACCACCATTTAGGCAATGCCATCAATTTTAACTATGTTTCATCTTCCCCCCTTACTTTTTTAAAAATTACGAATGGTAGTTTGTGTCATCGTTTTTTTTGTTTTGAATGCTTCCAGTCTTGATTAATAAACCAACATGATCACCATTACATGTACAGGAGCTATGGCTTATATTTAGTAAAACATTTCGTTGTGGCTCTAACAAATGTTTGTATGGTTAAGCTGGCGCAACTGCATTAATTGATACGTTTTTAATCGGACGGGTGATAGTATGGCCTGCCGGGGTAAAATCGCACCATACTTAAGAGAAACACTTTTTCTATTTTGCTTGATAATAGCTGTATACAGCTACCGGAATTGAAACTGAAAATTTGGGAAAAGCAAGAACTTATTCAACATCTATGAGCATACCTAAGCAAGGAAAAACAAATACGAATCATAATGCGTAGTCAGCAGCAAGAATTACACGAAAGAATATTTTTCTTCGAGATTATAGCTATTCCGACTCTTCTCACGATCATCCCAACGTGCGTTCATTCTCAAGAAGCACATGAATGTTGACATTCAATGTCCATTCTCTACAAGGTTGAACTTCAGCATATGGATTGCAAGCAGAGTCATGAAAATTTACATCCTTTAAAAACGACTTTATTGAAATTCATTTAACATCAAATGTAAGTCACATCATTGCAGAAGCAACAGGAATTTTAAAATACAAAGTGATAAAATTTAAAGTTTTGGTGAGGACTTTTTTATCAGATTATGCCTCATGTTAAAATAATTTACAACTAAATGCAGTCTCGAAAAATTAGTGTAAGCTAATGAAAATATAGCATTAGTAAAGCTAATGAAAATATAGCATATTTCAAAAAGGCTATTTCAAAATTAAAGAAACTCAAATTACTGTGAGAATTATTCTTCAAAGGCATTCATAGAAGAAGCTAAGAAAGTGTGTGACTGTATATTTTTTGATATAACGGACAAATGTTCTTCCACCAAACACTTGGTAGCTGCTAAATTGTTCAACAAAAAGTGCTTCACTAGTATTAAAAAATTTCCTGCAGAAGATATAGTACTGACCACTAAAGCATATCGCATGATTGACGAAGAAAAACTAAAAACTGAACTAAACAAATTCTATTATAGGACTGATATTTAAGAATATGGCAAATCAATTGAGCTGCTGAAACTTGTTTCGGAAAGTAATCTAAATGATGTTGTTAGTGAAATTGCGAAACTGACCAAAACCTTTTTGACAATTACTATGACTACATCACAGGCAGAACGGTGCTTTTTAACACTAAAAAATAAAAAGTTTTCTACAAAGCACTATGGATTCCGAAAACTGTATGCAGTTGCAATGCTTTCAGTGGAGAAAAATTTCCTCTGTTGTCATCCAGAGATCAAGAAGAACATTATTTTTGAATCTTTTTGCACAAATTAAAACAAAAAATAAATGTATAAAAAAATAAATATATTAGGCTTTATTTGTAACAGTTTAGATTCCACTTAGTAAAAATATTTGATTTTGTTGCTTTCGGATTTATTAAGTTTCTGAATAAATTTTTTGTTCTATCTGTTTGTTTTCTTCTATACAATATCTTTTTTTAATTTTCTGAGTAGGAAACAGGGCTGCGAACTCGAACTTGAACTCGAACTCAAAGAATTCGGCATTTTTTTGCCGAACTCAAACTTGAAATTTAAAATATCATGAACTCCAATTTAAATTCGAACTTAAAAAAAGTTCGGCGAGTTCAAGTTCAATATTTGAGCAATTTCAACGGAAAAAGTAAGAATGCAGTTGCATTATTTTTTTTATTCCCGCAGTACTTTTCTAAATATTTTATAACGTAGTCATTTATTGTTGTTTTAAAGTAATACTTCAAATTATCTTTACATTTATTTGAAAAGTTTATTTAAGTAAGTTGACAAAGGTTTTTCAGACGTGCTTTAAATCTTTTCAAGCTACTTTAGGAAAAGAAGAGTAGCCGATAAAGTTTGCTGCTTTGATGTATTTCGCACCAACACTACACAGACATAGGACTAACGCTGAATAAACTGAAAGCAATTAGATTTACCAGAAAAAAAAAACAACTGTCCTCTAGACAAATGAATTCTCAAAACGAATTAGCTTGGTGGCACAGCTGAACAAATTTGTAAAGTACAATGGAGGAATTTTTTTACAGACAAAAAATCTTTTAAATTATTGTAAATAAATCTTCACACCATGTCTGCAACGAAACACGTGGTGGGGAGGCGGAAAGGTTTAAATCTTTTTTTTTTATCATTTAAAACGCAAATTACCACTGGAAATGTCATTGAGACCCAAGAAACACGACGTTGTTTGTATTTTTGCATATTAAAAAAATCAGTGTGCAAGAAAATAGACAGTTATTTAAAAATTATGAACAAATATAGTTAACTTCTCTTAACTCCTGCCATCAACTATTTTAATGACCGTTTTGGTTTTTTTATTTAAACCGTGATCACCATTTGAAGGTAAGCAGCTTAAGATTTTTTTAAAAAATTGTGGTCAATTGTCTTTTCAAAGACCAATTAGTTGACTTTGCAAAGCGTCAAACTTGCTTCATCTTGCTTGTACATCAGAAAACTTGCGGTCGTGCTATTCCGCCAATATAGAGATATGATGAAGAAAAACGCCAATTGTGAAAAATATTTTCAAATAATATTATTAACACCAAGTAGTTTTTAACCCTTTAAGGACCACAAGAATTTAATTCATAAAATTTGAAACAATGCCGCAATTGTTTGGTAACAACGAAAATACAATGGATTTCAGATAATTGGTTATCACGTCATAATGATATAACAATTAACAATTATGGTACATATGTGTACCAAAGGTCCTCAAAGGGTTAAACTTAGGCAGAGTAACTTGTTTAATAATTTGATAATGTAATTTTGAAAAGCCTATGGCTAAACGAAACAATCAATGCAGTTGCGTATACGACTCATTTCCATTTGATCAAAAAAACAAAGCGTACCAATGTATAGAAAAAAAAAGGACAATGGCGAAGTATGTAGAACAAATATAACAATTGGGAAGTGAAACTCGTGCAGCAATTTGAAACGGCATTTAGAAAGATACCATGATGAAGCCTGGAAGCTGGTGAAGTTGGCCGATGAAGATGAATCAAGATTACGATCAAAGAAAAAGAAGTTGGCGTCCGCAAGCCAACCAACTATTAAGTCTCATTTTACACCACTATCAATAACAATTTCAATAAATAAAGAAAAATTTATTCGAGGAATAGTGCAAATGGTCATGTCTGATGCTCCATTAAGTATTTTTGAAAGCCAACGATTCTTTACTTTAAATGGCAAAACTGCTCAAAAGTTGGGAGTGTCACTTCGAAAAGAATCAATCCGTAAAATTGTTATTGACGCAGCAAACCAGATGAAGGATTCATTAAAAATGATTTAAAAGGAAAACTAATTTTTGTTAAAATGGACTGCGCAATGAGCCAACTGAGAAGTTTTTACGCATCAATGTTCAGTATTACAACGAAAGAAAGAAAGAAACAGAGATAACGACGTTGGTTTGCATAGACACGGAAAGAAAACACATCTGCGAGCAAATGTGTTGCATGTTTAATTAAACTTTGCGAAAGTATAAAATACCAACAGAAAATGTACTTGCATTAATTGTTGACAACGTAAGCAACATGACGAAAACAGTAGAACGGCTGAACGAAAATGATACCTCTGCTTTACTAGAGGAAAAGCATTCTCTAATCAAAGAAGATGACGGTGATGATGACAACGAATTGCCCTCACTTGTTCGTATTCATCATATGCGCTGCGCAGTCCACACTCTTCAACTTTCCATTAAAGATGGCCTAAAACAATCTCATTGCAATAAATTGCTAACTAAAACTCGCCACGTGGTTGCCAAGCTTTTGATAAAATTTTATTGACGACAGATTTACCCGTCCTTGATCGGGTAAAATGTAAAGACTGATTAAATTTTTACATTGAATAACCATATTTTAATGTGTTTTCAGGATTCTTATTTCATCGTACAACAGTACAAATAGGCCTCTAGTAGAGCCCCATAGGCTCGTAGCCCCCCCATAGAAGTAATCAAAATACCGTACTTGGCTTCCCTGGAAAAAGTTATATTTACCCGATCAACGACGGGTAAATCTGCTAGTGATACCTAAAAGTACAGTCTTGCTCATAACCATCAAATTTGGATTTTTATTTGTCACAAATTTGTTTCTGTTTGTGGTACCTAACAAAAACTTTAGACAACCCTAGTATTTTAATATAGGTTGAATAAATATAGGCTCGTAGCCCCCATAGACGATTCTGATCGAAATCAAAATACCGTACTTGGCTTCCCTTGAAAAAGTTATATAAAATTCATATGTTTGTTTGTATCTAAATGTCTCCAGTTTTATTTCTATAGCAGACATACAGACAGACAAACTTTGAGTTTTATATATATAGAAGCAGATTTACCCGTCGTTGATCGGGTAAAATGTAAAGACTAATTAAATTTTTACATTGAATAACCATATTTTAATGTGTTTTCAGGATTTTTATTTCATCGTACAACAGTACAAATAGGCCTCTAGTAGAGCCCCATAGGCTCGTAGCCCTCCATAGACGATTCTGATCGAAATCAAAATACCGTACTTGGCAGATTTACCCGTCCTTGATCGGGTAAAATGTAAAGACTGATTAAATTTTTACATTGAATAACCATATTTTAATGTGTTTTCAGGATTTTTATTTCATCGTACAACAGTACAAATAGGCCTCTAGTAGAGCCCCATAGGCTCGTATCCCCCCATAGACGATTCTGATCGAAATCAAAATACCGTACTTGGCTTCCCTGGAAAAAGTTATATAAGATTCATATGTTTGTTTGTATCTAAATGTCTCCAGTTTTATTTCTATAGCGGACATACAGACAGACACACATTGAGTTTTATATATAAAGATACACAGAACTGAAAATGGAAATTTGA